>JAYESD010000011.1:66853201-67331124 GCA_036927565.1 Tuctoria greenei | reverse complement strand
GACGACCACCATTGCTAGTCCAGCTCATCGATTTGTCATGAACATGAAGAAGAAGAAGAAGCTTGTGAAGTGTCCACTCCCCTCCGGGTTATCAAAAGTCATCTTCCACAACAAATTATTGGGAGCTTGCACGAACGAGTCACACGGTCCAAGTTTGCGATCCAAACTCTCACGCTCATTCTTCTTTTGTTGCTTCTTTTGAAACCAATGATATATCACACACACTCACTAATGAATCTTGGATTATTGCCATGCAAGAAGAGTTAGAAAATTTTGAATGAAATAATGTTTGGAAACTTGTACCTCCATCTCGTGGTCACACTTTAATTGGAACAAAATGGGTGTTTAAAAATAAACAAAGTGAGGATGGGGTTATGGTTTGGAATAAGGCTAGGTTGGTTGCTCAAGGTTTCACACAAATTGAAGATATAGATTTTTGTGAAACTTTTGCTCCTATTGCAAGATTAGAAGTCATAAGAATTTTGTTAGCTTTTGCTGCATCTAAAGGTTTTAAGCTACATCAAATAGATGTTAAAAGTGCTTTTCTTACTGGCTATATACATGAGGAGGTTTATGTCTAACAACCACCATGTTTTGAAAATACAGATTTTCTTAATCATATTTACAAACTGTCCAAAGCCTTGTACGGTCTCAAACAAGCCCCTAGAGCATGGTATGATAAGTTAAAAATATTCTTACTTGAAAAGGGGTTTACCATGGGGAAGGTAGATAAAACTCTTTTTGTACTTAAGCAAGACAATGACTCATTATTCATTCAAGTGTGCGTGGATGATATTGTCTTTGGTTGTGCTTCTCGTGATCTTGTGTCCAAGTTTTCAGCTATAATGAGTTCAAAATTTGAGATGACTATGATTGGAGAACTCACATACTTTTTGGGGCTGCGAATGAAGCAAACCAAGGAAGTACCTTTGTACATCAAACAACGTATACAAGAGATCCTCTTAAGTGCTTCAATATGGACAAAAGCAAGCCTCTTAGGACACCAATGGGTACAACAATGACACTTGAACATGCTGAAGATGGTGAACCCATGTATCAAAAAGAATATAGAAGCATAATTGGATCACTTTTGTACCTCACGACATCAAGACCAGACATACAATTCAGCATATGTCTTTGTGCTTGGTTTCAAGCATCCCACGTGCTTCACATCGTCAAGCCGTCAAAAGAATTCTAAGGTACTCACATGGAACTCAAGAGTTTAGCATTTTTTTCCTTCTTCCTCAACCGTAACTTTGAAAGCTTTTTCAGATGCTGATTTTGGGGGTTGTAGGATTGATAGGAAAAGTACTTCGGGTACTTGTCATTTTCTTGGTAATTCTCTTGTTGCTTGGTCCTCTAGAAAATAAAACTCAGTTGCACAATCCATAGTTGAATCTAAATATGTAGCTGCTGCTAGCACTTCCTCACAAATTCTTTGTATTGTTGAAACAATTAAGGACTATGGGGTTGATCTATATATTGTTTCACTGTTTTGCGATAACACTAGTGCCATTTGCATTGCTAAAATCCCGTGTAACATTCGAGAATAGAGCACATTGATATTAGGTATCACTTTCTCCGTGATAATGTTGAAAAATGAAATATTGTGCTTCACCATGTAGATACCGAACAACAATTGGCTGATATTTTCACTAAACCATTGGATTTCACTCGCTTTTATTTCATTCATCATGAAATAGGGGTTATGCATCCTCATGGCTTAAATTGAGGAGGAGTTTTGAAACTTGAGAAGTCTATGTGTGAATCAGAAATCAAAATAATATGAGCATAGTATTTCATACATATATGACTTTGTGATTCCTTTTACATTCTGAAAGTTCTTACTACATTACTTGTGTTATACATTGTGTAGTTTTTGCCATGACTAGTAATTGGAATAATTACTTACACTAAATCTGGTCATGATAGAACTTTCTTGCTGTTTTTGAACTTGTTGAATGCTCACAAGTGCTTTTAATCATAAAGAGTTAATCAAGTAATCAACTCACATGTTGAGTTCTTATGATGAAATGAAAAATAAAGAAAAGATCAAGAGAATATGCATGCATCATGCTTGATCTCTAACATGGCTTGCACTACTTTATGTATTTCATTGATGTGATAGATTAAGTTACTTGATAGTATGACATGGATGAGCCTTGTTCTATGTGTATATGTAACAATATGCTCATAAAAATTGAAATTTGTATTTTGAACCTTGTTAAATACATTGTGAAAAGGGAAGAAATTGATCACACATTGCAGACATTCACAAGTGTTTTGTCACGATTCTTCTTAGGGGAAAATTTTTGTTTTTCTTCTCATTTTATTTTTTCTTTACAAAGGGGGGGGGGAATAAGTACAGGGGGAGAAATATTTGTTTTGAAATTTCTTTCTTTCTCATTTGATTGTTTTCAAAACTTTTCATAAGCCAATATTCGTATTTTAAGTGGTGTTGCCACTGCATTCATCAAAGGGGGAGATTGTGAGACCTATGTGTGTTGAATATATTGGCTAGGACGATAAAAGTTTTGAATACTACCAAAACACCTTTTTCTTCAAGGTCCGACTCAAGGTCTCACAATAGGTCCGATTTATTTTGGGTAGCTCCGGCAAGGTCCAACGTAAGATCCGACTTGCTTTGGCTAGTTCCAACTTCTTTGTGTAGGTTCTATTTATTTTAGTTAGGTACGACATGCCGTGGCTAGGTCCGACTAGTTTTGGTAAGCTCCGATGTTAGATCCTACTAGTTTTGGTAAGCTCCAGCGTTAGGTCCTACTACCTTTGGTTAGCTCCGGCGCTAGATCCTGTTAGCTTTGGCAAGGTCCGGTGCTAAATTGCAATGGTTCTGCTCTTAACTCGCAATGTTTTGAACTTGCTTTTTGGATTATGGAATGCTTGCTTAGTATTCTATTACTATGTTTTTGGTGTGTTTTGGTGGTTATTGCTGATATCAATTTTTCTATGGTTTGCAACATGCTTAAGTGAGGTGCTCACGTAAGGTGTCGTGGTTTCGAAACTAACGAGACTCAAGTCGATGACTTGTGCTCGGAAGTATTGGTTGTTTGTTCATGTACAGGTGTTGCTTGAGTTAAAGACACAACTGGTGATGGGATCCATTGAACTAGTCATAGGGAGAAGATGAGGTTCAACAACCAAGTTCGGGGGGAATTGTTGTTGAGTTGATCGGGAGGTCGCGCAACATGTTTGGATCAAGAACAATGCATATGAAGGTATCATGGACGTCCTTGGAAGGTTTTTACACGTGTGCAAGGAATGCATATACGTGGCTACATGGTTCTGAGGCGTGAAGAAGAGATGTGGACGTAAAAAATTGGTCGGAAAGGTCCAACTGACTAGGTTATGGACTCAGGCTGCGGCTGAGTTGGGTTTTACTCAAATATGGAACGATTTGAGTTGGTTATCATTGGATTTTGTGTGAGTCACAGATTGGGTTGTTTTAGGAATGTGGGATACATTCATAAGGTGTTTGATAGTCTTAAGATTGCTTATATCTGTGTATGGAAGAGTCTTGAGCAGTTATGGAAAGTTTCGGTTGAATCAAAGTAGGATTTGAGTCCTAGTTAGGATTGGGTTGGCCTAAGGGCTGGTTATAAAAGCAAGGGAGGCCAAAGCTCGTGTTGCACGACTTTGGGGCTGTTCTTTTTGTGTTTTGAATAATAAAATTCTTAGTCTAAAGGAGCTTTTGTGCCTTGTTCGTTTGACTTGTTTCTGTCAAGTCTTTCTCGTCGAGTTTTTGCACATCACTACCTTGCTTCGGTGGTTTAGTCATAACTCGACTTTTATAGATCCAGTTGACGTGATTATTTTTGGGTTTTATTGAAAACTCAATTATCTATCATCCACTACAGGAAACACGATCATTTGCGATGGCCGGTTTTATTTGCAACGGCCAGCCGTCGCAAACAGCTTAAATTGCGACGGCCCACCTCTGGCCGTCGCAAATAACATGGCCGTCGCGAATAAGTCCTTATTTGCGATGGCTGTCGGTCTGGCCGTCGCAAATAAGTTCTTATTTGTTACGGCCAACCCTAGGGCCATCGCAATTTATGAAGCTGTCGTAAATAATGCCTTATTTGCGACGGCCAGTACAAGGCTGTTGCAAATAGGCTTTAATTGCGACGGCCCTAAGGTAAGGCCGTCGCAATTAAGACAGCCGTCGCAAATTAGGTCTAATATTGGGACCCTCCGGCCCCGACTCTTCATTCACCTTCCCTCCACCGCCGCCGCCTGCCGCGCCCCCGTCGCCTTGCCACGCCCCCGCCGCGCCCCCGGCTCCGCCGCCGGCCCGCCGCGCCCCCCGCCGCCCCCGACCCCGCCGCCCCCGCCACCGCCGCGCCCCCGCCGCCCCCCACCCCGCCACCGGCCCGCCTCCGCACGCGTCCGCCCCTGCACCGCCGCCCCCGACCCCGTCGCCCCTGCGCCGCCTCTGACCCCGCCGCCCCTGCGCCGCCGTTGCCGGCCCGACCCCGGCCCCTGCGCCCCCGCCGCCCCTGCGCCACCACCGCCAGCAGGTAAGCCCCGGCCCCGCCCCTGCATTTTGTAGAAATTCAGTCAAGTGTTGTGTCATTTTTGAACCTGGTGACCTCATGGAAGAAATCATAGTTGTTATGTTTAGGTTTATTGAAGTAAATTGCTCTCATTTGAATTATGGTTATGTTTAGGTTTAATGAATTGCTCTCACTTGAATTATGGTTATGTTTAGGTTTATTGAATTGCTCTCATTTGAATTGAATTGCTCTCATTTGAATTATGGTTATGTTTAGGTTTATTGAATTGCTCTCATTTGAATTATGGTTATGTTTAGGTTTATTGAATTGCTCTCATTTGAATTGAGTTGCTCTCATTTGCATTGAACTGCTCTCATTTGAATTGAATTGCTCTCATTTGAATTGAATTTCTTATGTTAGGATTGAGTTGATAAATTAATGAATTACAATGGATAATTGTTATGTTTAGGTTTATTTGAATTGCTTAGTTTTTTGAATTATGCTTAGGTTTATTTGAAGACTCATTGAATTGCTTAATTTTGATTGCTTGAGTGTTCAAGTACTATATATACATAAATGGGCTTCGGACCAGCTTGACAAGGCCCGACAAGGCCCATTTAGTGGTAAGGTAAAGTATGCTTGTAGACGGGCACAAAGGTGAACGACGACGGTGAGGATGGCAAGCACCTGCGCGTGGATGGCGTACTCTGACGAAGTGGTTTCATCTCTGATCTACGGCAGCTAACCCTAAAGCCGTCGTGGAATTGTCATCTGAGACCAACTTTCCTCTCACTCTTTCTCTAGTTCTTTCCTCTCTCTTAAATGACCTGAAAATGAAAATGAACAACGTAACCTATAGAAATGTATTACCCGTTTCGGATCGGCACGTCTCACATGCCATTGGCATGTGGGACGTGCAGGTTCGGAATTGTCCCTTTTTGGACAGCCTCGGAGTGACCGAGGGGGCGTGGCTTGTGGCGAGACGCGGGTCCGGATTTGGACGAGATTTCGGTGGCGTAACCCTGTTGTTCTCTATTGCACCATTTTCGGGCGTGCAGTGGAGAACAGCGGGGTTATGCTGCCGAAATTTCGTTCGAATCCGGATCACGCGTCTTGGCATATCAAGTTAGATCCGGATTAGGATGTATCTGCCTAGGTTGTAGGGCCATGACATAACACAACAATACATTAACGGCCATTTCTTTCGCGTTAAACTGCAGAGTCAAACATGGGTGAAGACCGCAGTTGGATGTATACTGGCTGGAAGAGCAGAACTGGTGGTCACTCCGATGAGTGGTTTATCAAGTTAGATCAATTTTTGGATCGAGCATTTTCGTTGTCAATGGAAGATATGGTGTGGTGCCCATGTACAAAATGCGGGAACACCAAGTTTTTGAGAAGATTGGAGCTTTCGTTTCACTTATATCGAAACGGTTTCACTCCACATTATGAAGTGTGGACCTTTCACGGCGAGACTAATTCTCGAGTCATAGCCGAAGTGGATGAGGATGATGATATAATAGAGGTTGATAGGATGGATGAGATGCTAGAAGCTCTTAAAGCAGAGGATCCTCTTACAAATGAGGCAGAGAAGTTCTTCGAGGAGCTGAAGAAATCACAAGAGCCGTTGCATGAACACACGGCTGTGACCGTACTTGCTTTCTTGACCAGATTTATGGCAATTAAGTCCAAGTAATTTTTTTTCATCAACTGCTACAATGATCTCATGAAATTGATCTGCGATATCCTTCCACAACCTCACAAAGTGCCACCAGATATGTATCAGTCAAAGATCAAGATATCTGGTCTCGGTATGAAGTATGAGAAAATTGATGTGTGCCCAGACAACTGCATGCTATTCTGGAAAGAGCACGCCAATGAGAAGATGTGCTTGAAATGTGGTAAATCGAGGTATGTCGAAGTTGTTAATGACGATGGCGATAATGTGATGACAGATGTCGCACATAAGCAGCTTCGTTACTTGCCTGTGACACCTCGGTTGAAGCGGATGTTTCTTTCAAAAAGAACCGCAAGACACATGAGATGGCACAAAGAAGGTAAACGTGAGAACAAAGAATTCTTGACGCATCCGTCCGACGGTGATGCATGGAAGGCGCTAGACTGTTTCGATCCAGACTTTTCTCGTGATGCGAGGAATGTTCGCATCGGATTAGCGATAGACGGATTCTCACCATTCAGTACGAACGCCACGCCATACTCATGTTGGCCTGTCTTTGTCACTCTGTACAACCTGCCACCTGCTTTTTGTACGAAGAACGAGTTCATGTTTCTCAGCCTCATTGTACCTGGACCTGATCATCCCGGGTCACGTCTCAACGTGATGTTAAAACCACTGATCGAAGAATTGAAAGTCTTGTGGATAGGAGTCGAAGCGTACGACAGTTACAAGAAGTAGAAATTCAACCTTCGAGCTACTTATTTGTGGTTCGTCCATGATTTGCCGGCATACGGCATGTTTTCTGGATGGAGCACTCACGGTCGTCTGACGTGTCCGATATGTGCTTCAGACACGGATTGTTTTTGACTAACTCATGGAGGCAAAATATCTTACTTCGATTGTCACAAACGTTGGCTGCCCTCGAATCATATATTTAGGCAGCAGAGGCATGTCTTTCAAAAGAACACTGTTGTCACTAAAGGACCACCGAAGCGTCTCAACGGGTCAAAAATTTCTGATATGTTGGACAAACTAGTGCCTGATGAAGGTCGTCCTGGATATTTCATAGGTTATGGAGAGGAACACAATTGGACTCACATATGTGGACTTTGGGAGCTACCATATGTGAAGTCGTTGATTCTAATGCACAACATTGATGTCATGCATCAGGAGCGTAATATGAGCGAAAGTATCGTAAGCACTTGCATGGATATGCCCGGCAAAACGAAAGACAATTATAAAGCTAGACTAGATTTGGTAGACATTTGTCACCGTCCAACTCTTGAAATCTCTGAAAGTGGTGGAAAGCCACGTGCTTCTTTCTGTCTTCAATCGAAAGAAAAGAAAGAAGTTATGAAATGGATGAAAACTTTGAAATTCCCAGATGGTTACGCAGCTAGCCTGAAACGAGCCATAAATGTTAACACAGGAAACCTCACTGGGTTGAAGAGTCATGATTATCACATTATAATGGAAAGACTCCTACCTGTTATGTTCTGAGGCTATCTAGATGATGCGGTGTGGAAGGTTTTAGCCGAGCTCAGCTATTTCTATTGAGAGCTTTGTGCTAAAGAAATCAAGATCGGGATGATGGATAAGTTAGAGAAGGAGATACCCATACTTTTATGTAAGATGGAAAATTTTTTTTCCACCGGGTTTCTTCAATCCAATGCAACATCTGCTTATCCATCTTCCATTCGAAGCTAAAGTTGGCGGTCCTGTGCAATATAGGTGGATGTATCACATTGAAAGAGCGCTACGATATTTGAAACCAATGGTTGGCAACAGGGCAAGGGTGGAAGGGTCCATCGCTGAAGCATATGCTCTTAAGGAAGTAGGATACTTTTCAAGTGTCTACCTTGCGGAAGAAAACAATATCAATACTTTGGCGATGCGGTACAATGTGGACAAAACACCCCCTCTAAGCGACCTTTCCATTTTTCAAACGAGAGGCGCCACCGTTGGTAGCTACACGACCTACATGCTATCTGAACAGGAAAGGACTGTTGCTTTACTCTACATGTACGCAAATATAGAAGGCATGCAAGAATACTTTGAGTAAGGGTTTCTTCTACGTTTATGCTAATCGAAATATTTTGCTACACATGTACTCTAAAAGATGTTTTTTCATGTTCAGCGAGTTCCACAGACAATATTGGCCACATAGGCATCAACCTACGGCCAAAAAAGTAGAAGCGATGCGAAAGGAAGGAATAAATGGGGGGCAGAGTTTTCTATCTTGGTTTCGAGAATATGTAATATTCTCTCATCTTTGATGTATTATAAATTACTATTATTAAAGAAGTATTATGTAATATTCTCTCGTCTTTTATAACAGTGTCGGATTCACAATGTCCAGGAAGATTTGCGGCAGCTATCTTATGGATTGGTGAATGTTAGAAGCTATGGTCGATATGATGTAAATGGCTTTCGATTCCGTACAAATCATTTTGAAGCTCATCGTCCTCTCGCGGCAACATCAAATTCCGGTGTTGTGACGAGAGCAATGGACACTCAAGGGAATTTAACCGATTATTATGGTATCATTAACAAAATCCTTGAATTTACTTTTACCAGAAATAAGACCCTTCGAGTTGTCTTCTTTGATTGTGACTGGTTTGATCGTACTCATGGAACTCGAGAAAACTAATTTGGAATGGTGGAAGTGAAACATAAGGACCGACTACGAGGTTACGATACATTTGTTCTTGCGCATCAAGTTGAACAAGTGTATTATCTACCTTATCCATGCACGAAGCTCAGTGCTTGGTGGGTGGTATATAAGGTGAATCCTCGTGAGCGGCTATATACTCCTGGGAATGATGGTTACCATGATAGCGAAGACGTTGAAGAAGTGTACCAAGAAGAAGAGTTGCCAGACACTTTTATCGTCGAGCTTGGTACAAGACTCGATCAATTAGTTGGAGATGTTGAAGACGTTGAAGATGTAGAGGCAGATGATACGTGAAAACAAAAATTAGAACAGGCCACGATAGAAGATCGTTGGGCTGGTTTGAGGAGCAGGGCACAGGCACATGACAATGATGTTGATGAATTTTGAAAGTGACTACAAGTAATGTTTCCTTGAAGATAGTAACATGAATTTTGTATATTTTATTTGCATATTTACTAATTATCTAATTACAACAGGATGGCGTCAAAGAAGGGTAAGAAGGTGCCGCCGACGAGGGGGTTCTACCCCCTAGGCCTGAGGACGCTTTTGTTGGTGCCTCGTCAATTGGCAGTAGATGCTCTCAGCTGCTGGGGCACGTTCAGACCAGCTCTAGAGCTTCGTCACAGGTAAATGTCACTCGTTTTTGACAAATTCTTTAAATTCAAATTCACATTAAACTTACTTATGAATCATTTGAATGTTGTAGTCCTCACCGGCTGACTCAGAGGCTGCGGCGCCTTCGGTGAGCGAGCCCTCGGCGAGGCAGCCCTCGGCCAGCCAGCCCTCGGTGAGTCAGCCCTCGGCGAGCCATCCCTTGGCCAGCCAGCCCCTGGCTGGCGATGAGTTTGTTCCTGAGGCCTTTGACTCGGCTGGTGAGGAGCCATCTGGGTCACCTGACGTGGCGCCCCAGCAGACGCGGAGGACGAGGAGGACTCACTTTGTCAGTCCTCCCGCGGTCCCTTCACAGAGTTCATAGAGGATCGTGATTCGTCCAGTCGGAGACAGGTAATAAAAATTATCGTGTTCAATTTTAGTTTCTTTTGTTTAGTTAAGTAATGAATGAATAAATATCTTACAGGGCTTGGGACGACACATCTTTCACCGGTGAGAGACACCACAGACCGGTGAACGGTGTCCTCGGGTCCATAGTGCGTTTGCACTATCCCGGGGTCATCGACAGGGTGCCCGCTCTTTCGTGGGAGGACTACGCACGCGTCCATCACCAGGAGCACGACAACCTTCAGGAGGCCGTATGGGCCGATTTTATGGTAAGTATGTTAAAAAAGTTTCTAAGTTACAACTCTTAAACTCTTTTAGTGAACATCTCTTCAATATATTCTTTATCGCAGGCAAGATATACTTTAGAGGACCCGAAAGACCGTCGCCTGTTTGAGGATGCGAGGCGAGTGTTTCACATCAACGCTGCCAGGGCGCTTCGACAAGCTTTGTCGAACGCCCGTGTTCAAATTATTAATGAGCACTTGAAGGCGAACCAGCAACACGTGTTACACTTCCGGCAAGAGAGCGAGAGGCACCTGATGGAGGAGGAGTACGCGCAGGTACGTGGAGTGTAGTAAGTATTTTTTTTCTGATAATTGCCTCGATGGTATTTTTAACGACTTCCAACTATGTGCAGGGCCATGTGAGCTGGTTGCAGGGTCGGACCGATGCATTTCGGGCCCTTTGTCACTACTGGGCTAGCGACGAGTATAAAGCTAAGTCTGAGAAGGCTCGAGACTGCAGAGGGGTAGAGGGGAAGAGCAGGCACGGGCAAGATAACCACTTGGGTTTGGCTAAACGCATGGTAAGTGTGTGTAACTTATGTTTATATATTAATAATATATTGTTCGTACTAACACGTATTGACAGGAGCGCGAGACGGGGGTGCCGCCCACCTCTGCTGAGGTCTGGAAGAGAGGTCACAGGGACCCTTCTCAGCCGACGCGGTGCAGTCAGGCTGCAGCCGAGCGGTTGGTAAGTTTAGAAATCATTCATATTAAATATAACTATATAGATTGTTGAACTTACACGGTTTTCTTGTTTTGCAGGCTAAGTACGGGGAGGAGGCTAGGAAGATACACGGCGAGGATTTCGATTGGGAACGTCAACCGAAAGATCCTCAAGCCGCGTATGCAACCGGTGGTGGAAAAGCTCATGGAAGGTGAGTTTACAAGTCATTTTATCGTTTTCAATTCAAAGTATTCAAGATATTTCAATTTCATATTACTGACTCTCTTTTTTATAGGCTCGCCATATTCGACGGAGTTGTCGACTCGAGGGCGGGGAGACCTGCGAGAGGCAGCTCCACGCAGGCTTCGGGCACGGGAGGTCACCGCGTATCGCAGAGGGACATTGAGATGCAGTCCCTCCGAGAAACTGTAGAAGAAAACGAAAGGCGACATGAGAAGGAAAGGAGGGAGGCGGAACGCCAAAGGATCACGATGGAGGCCGCGCTCCAAACCCAGGCAGCAGCAATGGCGCAGATGCGGGAAGCAATGGAGGTAACAAAATAAAAACCAAAATTCTCATTAATTCAGCGTAAATGACTTACTAATAGGTGGCATTTAATGTTTGCAATGACAGGACATCGCTCGGGCGCAAGGTCTGGGAATCCAGCTACCGGTACTACCACCGGTCCTTCCAGGCGATCCTTCTTCAGCGGGTCAGGTAAGTTTCTATGTAATCCTTCTTCTCCAGCGTAATAAGATTGAGATAGATGAAAGAGAGAGATAGTTAGATAGAAGAAAATGATTGAGATAGAAGAAATATAGAGATAGAAGAAAGGGAGACAGAAGAAAGAGTGAAATATAGATAGAGTAGGATGGGAATGAAGAGAGATAGTAAGATGTAGATGGAGATAGAGAGAGGGGAAGATAGAGGGAGGGAGATGTCGATGGAGATAGAGGGAGGAAGATAGAGGGAAAAGAATAGCAATACAGAGATAGAGTGAGAAAGAAAGATAGATTGAGAGGCAAAGAGAGAAATGAAAAGAGAGGAAGAGAGACAAAGAGAGAAATGAAAAGAGAGGAAGAGAGGGGGATTTAGATGAAGATAGAGGGAGAGGAAGGGAGGGAGAGAGATGTTGATGCATTTATATTCTAACTCTAAGTTTCATTAATTGCAGGGATCCGCGACGGCTGCACAAATGCCGTCGCCGTCGCTATCGCCACCTGGAATGAGGCGCGATGACGATTTCGACTTCGGAGGTGGCTCCGGAGGTGGCTACGGAGGTCGGATGGGCGAATGAGCCCTTTTGTTTGCTTTGTTGATGACGATGTGAGATGTATTGGAATTTACTAGTTTGTGATTGTGATGATGTTTCCTCTGTGATGATGATCTTTGCTATGTGTATATAATGTGTGTATTGAATCTGTTCTGTGATTCTGGCCATCGAGCCGGGTAGTTTTTTCTATTTTTTAAAAAAATAAAAAAACCTTATTTGCGACGGCTTTTTATACAGTACCGTCGCAAATAAGGTACCAGGCCGTCGCAATTAGGCCACTGCTATTTGCGATGGCCTGGCTGTCGCAAATAAGGTTTAATTGCGACGGCACGGCTGTCGCAAATAGCTATGTGGGCCCCGGAGGAGGACTCGTGGGCCCAGCCCACTGGACTTATTTGCGACGGCCGAGCCGTCGCAAATAGAGGCACTTAATTGCGACAGCCCGGCCGTCGCAAATAAGCTTTAATTGCGACGGCGGCACCGTCGCAAATAAGGTTGCGGGGCCCATCGTCCAGCGCAATAACTTGCGATGGCCCTTCCTAGCCGTCGCAATTAAAGCTTATTTGCGATGGTGGCCGTCGCAAATAAGCTTAATTGCGACGATTTATTTGCGACGATTTATTTGCGACGGCTAAAACCGTCGCAAATAAAGAAAGCCTCGCAAATCTCTTATTTGCGACGCCATTTGGCTTATTTGCGACGGCCACGGCCGTCGCAAATCGTCGGGATTCCTGTAGTGATTTGTGAAAAGTTCACAGTCGTTGGACATGTTGTTTCTGAACTACATGAGTTTCTTTGCAGTGTTCCAAAACTGTTTTATTCAGGTAGACCAGATTGACCTGTGTTCGATCTTTCGATCGTGACTTGAGTTTCTCTCCACGGATTTTTGTGATTCTTGTTGTGACGTCTTCGTGACTTGTTTCTCCATAATATATACTGGTTTGTCACAATTTATCACATTTATATTAGTCGCACACATGATTTCTTTAACAGATCATTTTTCCGCTAAGGGTTTTCCGCTTCCGCTGAAAAAGTTTTAATCTACAATCCACCCCTCTCTGGTAGCTTTACACATACTCTTCGATCCTACATGAACGTAGTGCGGACTCTTCTTCAGCGTCCTCTAGCGCCCGAAGCTCTTCCGGTCGCCATGGAGCAATGGCACGCTAATGTTGAGCATTTAGTTGCAGCTGCAACTAATGCCCTTAGCATCAAAGGTCTGCCCCATACTAGGCAGGATCCTACTCGGAACAGGACCTTGTCTGGTAGACTTGGTCCTCAGGCGTGCAGCACAGGAGGCGTGTTCCCTCCCAACAAGTGACATCACTGCCCTCCGTGGCACGCCACACTCACACGACATCGAGGCTCCCGAGGCATGACCTCCAGTCGGAGCTCGACCACCGATACAAGGGGCAGGATGGCCACGTCCGTATTGAACGTGCTCGCGAGAGGCGAGAGGCTCGAGGAAACCCTTCCCCATTGGGAGTAGGGGGCGGCTGTTCGGCCCTTGCCATGCATCTTCGCGTGGCAAACTGGCCACCAAAGTTCCGGTCTCACCTGCCAGAGAAATACGACAGGACAGTCAACCCCATCGAATTTGTTCAGATTTACTCCACTACCATTCTCGCAGTTGAAGGCAATGAGGCTGTATTGGCCAACTACTTCCCCATGGCTCTAATCGGGACTGTAAGTTCCTAGTTCATGAGTGTACCTTCTGACTCCATTTATAGTTGGGAGGAACTCTGTTGCCAATTCGTTGCCAACTTCAGGGGCTCCTACACCTGACCTGGCACAGAGCAGGACCTGTTCATCGTGCAACAGAAGGCGGGAGAATCATTGCGATCATTCATCCAACGGTTTTTCTCAGGTACGGAACACCATTCCTTCAATTTCAAATGCTTTTGTCATTGTTGCATTCTGACAGGAGGTTCGAGATAAGAAGATGCTGGAGAAGCTGGCAACTAAAGATGTCATCAGTGTCACAGAACTCTTCAGCTTGGCAGACAAATGCGCCAGAGTTGCGGAGGGCCGTGAGATGCACTCCAAGCCAACTACAAAGGCTGGTAAATCTTCCTCCAAGGCTGAAGCTACAACCTCTTGTAGTGGAAAGAAGAAGAAGAAGTCCAACGGTAAGAAAAAGTCGTTGGCCAGTACACCTACCGCTGCTACAGCTGTAGCTCCTCGTGGCCAGGGCCACGCGTCAAAAAAAGACCATGACCGTCGTCTGAGGACGTCGACAACGAGAAGATGTGGTGTACGATCCATAAAACGAACACCCACAACCTTGAAGACTATCGCGAGGTCAAGCGGCATGTTGAACACAACAACAAGCACCAAGAAGAAGCCCCTATTGTCAACAAGAGGGGAAACAGAGAGTCAGCGAAGCTCCTTCTGATCAGGAGCTAGGTGTTGACGGTTGGTACGTCACATATATAAATCCGCAAGCTCACAAATAAAATACTATAGCACTTCCCCTTAAAGAGTATTCCCAAGGGCATCGAACCCAAGGAACGTGTGTGCTAATCTTCTAATTAGTTCACCCAAGGACCCAATGCTTGGTGGTAGGCAAGGGATAGAGTGGAATTCCTAAGAGAAGGGGTTCTAATTCAAAGCTAGTCGATCAATAGCAGCTTGTATTATGCACGGTCTTAACCTAGTCTGCCAGGCGACTCCAGCCAAGATCCTACGTCATTGCCGAACATGGAGGACTACAACGGATGGATAGGGATGTCACCACCTATCGCCTACCTCTACAACCCATGGACTACGAGATAATCAAAGGTAACGTAAATCCTAGACACCACGCCTATGCTATTGATTACTTCCCTAACCTCTCTAGCAAAGACTAGGGCCTCTAAATGAATAAGCAACTAAGGAATTAACTTGCTTGAATTAAATAAATGAACACAAATGGAAATAATGTACCTTACTTGAGATGGAAATAACTATTGAGGTACAAAGATGGAGAGGGTTACACACCATATCCTTAAGTGGATGAAGCCCGACGAGCAAGAGCCTCCTCCTCCTCCTCTTTCTCACTCTCTCCCTATTTTCTAAGCGCTTGGACAGTGCTACGCCTTTAGAGTTGAGTACTAGACTCAAGCTATTGGTGTGTGGAGTGAGGGAGCCCCTACCCCCTATTTATACCCTCCAAAGGTTGGTTTTGCGCCAGAAAAAGCGAGGGAACCTGTCGCCATTGTGATCTCCAAGCCGTGAGGAGCCAACATGTGGCGGTTGACCACGTTTGGCGCGTTTACCTAGTCGGCCGAACTGGCACTTCGGCCGACTTTCTAGTGGCCCCAAACGCGGTGTTTTTCTTCCGGGGGCTGTTTTGTGGGGTCCAATCATGGGTATGGGTGATTCCCCTCATTTTTAGTTGGTTTTCTCCTCTTAGTGGGCCCAAGAATCCTCGTGCTTGCACCTGATTGGTCAAAAGGTGTGTTTCTGGGATTGGTCCCTGTAAATACCTCTAATTACGGGCATAATTCACCTGCATGCACAATTGCACCAACACTTGTACTGAAATAAACTTGAAAATTGCTATATTTTCACAAGTCAAAAAGATATTGCCATGCTCCTAAAAAAATGTTGTCGTCTCTCCATGTGTTTAGTCCTCACCTTGGCATGAGTTGCCACTTCTTTCCCTACGACTAAATATGGCTTTTTGTGGAGCTTGGTAAGGATAAAGTTGGCTCACATGCAATTCATATTTTACTAAGTCAAAAACTAGATCCTCATGAGAAGACCATGCAATGAAAACCAATGACTAAAGAAATTCTCGTGCACTTATTGTGGATGATAGATGATGAATGGTGATGATGAATCCCAATTGATCACTCTGTCCTTTTTTGTGCAAGGATGAAACATGGCTACTTATTGGCTCTCTTTTTTGAATTCCCTCTCTTTTTTGAGAGAGAGAGAGAGAGCTCTTATAGCCATGCCTTCTACTCCTTTTTGTGCATCTTTTTATCGAGAGGGGATTTTGCAAAATTTGAATGAAGTATCTTTTTATGGTGGATGTGTGAAAATCATGGAATATAATGGAGTGCACAAGAAATTCCTAATTAAATATTTTATGCAAGTCACTCAATAGGGTCAAGATTTTGACAAAGATCAATGAAAATGCAGAGTGGCATATGCATGTGGTTTTCAATATTTGTATCACATAGCGTTGGTGGGTATTTAAATTCTAATGAGAGAGGATGGAAAAATATGATGACTTTAAAAATTACAATACCAAAATTCAATTCCAGCATGGTGAGTTTCCAAGTTTCACTCATTTACCGTATCACACCAATCAAATACATAGATGATATGTTTTTCCTAAATTGATATGTGGTTCAAGAACATGGTAATGAAATTGAAATGAGAAGTAGACATATTCCATTCTCTCGCGAAATATGATATATGAAATTGCACAATTTTAATTTCCAATGAGTTTACTTTTAATGATAGTATCATGCATAATCAATTTCAACTCAAAAATTAGGTCTAGAGGGATAAGCGGTGAGAGAGCGCAAACCGTCGCCTTAATGAAGAAGGGTGGTCCAAGCCATCATGGCTTTGTCAAATCGTCTCGTGGTCCTTCATGTGAGGCCTTGAATTGTTCTTTCATGATGGTCCTGGCATGTTGCACTTTGGGAGGCCTGTGGGACCTCCCCCATACTTGTTCTTGTACCTGTCTTTATTTGATACGAAAACATTGAAAAGTGAAAGACTCTACCGGCCTTACCTGCACCGGTGAGTTGCAGTTTATTTGACAAAGGCACTCTGTATGATAGAATCAAAATAAGTGCCTAAGTCCTAAGTAGGAAAGTATTTATGATGGTCTACATTTTACTTCTCTCCTACTTAGCCAAATGGGGATAGTGGGATGATTGGAAAGGAGTGGTGAGGGTTGGAGTTTGCTTTATTGGACATGGAAATTTTAACCAAACTTCAAGGATAAGCGCTGAAGTCAATCAAATTGACTACATCTTCCACTTTTTCCAAATTTTCTTCGGGCTCTAAAAAGATCTTAAGATGGTTCCATTTACTTTGAATAGATGGCTTTCATCATTTTGGAGTGTAATTGCCCCATAAGATGAAGTATCTACCACAGTATAGGGACCTTCTCATTTATTTTTAGTTTCCCATGTCTAAAAAGTTTGACTCTAGAGTTGAAAAGTAGGACTCTATCTCCAGGCTTGAACTCCTTAGGCGTAATTCTTTTATCGTGCCACCTCTTGGTTTTCTCTTTATAGATCTTGGCACTATGGTATGCATTATCCCTCCATTCTTTCAGTTCAGAAATTTACTTTCCAGCTTCGTGGAGATCGATGTTCCATTTTTAGATAGCCCAATACGCTCTATGTTCCAATTCTAAGTGTAAATGACAAGTTTTCCCATGAACAATTTGGACAGGTGAAATTATAATGGGTTTCTTATAGGCGGTACGGTATGCCCGAAGTACATCGTGTAGTTTGTTCTTCCATCCATTCTCCATCTCAAAGATGGTCTTTTGCAGAATATTCTTGATTCATTTGTTTGAAGTTTCTGCTTGACCGCTTGTTTGGGGATGGTACGGAGTAGCAATGTTGTGCCTAACCCTAAGCTCCCTCAGAAAGCTCTGGAAGGTCTTATCGATGAAATGAGACCATCCATTACTTATGACCATTTGTGTAGTTCCAAACCGTGACACAATGATTTCATGAAACATTTCCGAGGAGTCTTGGTATCGGCATGTTTGCATGGTAATGCTTCTACCTAATTGGACACATAATCTACGGCTACCAGAATATACTTGCAATCATAGGACTTTGGAAAGAGTCCCATGAAGTTGATTCCCCACACATCAAATAATTCTACTTGAAGATTGTATGTGAGGGACATCGCATTGCGAGCAGTGATTCATCCATGCTTTTGGCATTCCCGACATCTTCACACGAATTCCTTTGTATTCTCATACATTGAGGGCCAAAAGAATCCGCTTTGCCAGATCTTTGCCTGAGTACGATGAACACCGTAGTGCCCGCCATAGGGGGCCGCATGTCATCTTTTGATGATTTTGGTGCCTTCGAGTGTTGGGACACACATTCTAAGCAGCCCATCGGAACATACTATATAGAGGTATGGATAATCCCACAGGTGACGTCAACTCTCAAAAATTAGTTTTTTCTTATCCTGCCATGGTGGTAGGTACCCCATAACCATGAAGTTTATGATGTCCGCATCCAAGGGTTAGATTTAGTCACCTTGAGCAACATACACCTCGTAGGAAATCATTGATAGGTATGTCTGGTGTATTTGGGATTTCCATATGTGAGATATGATCAACGACATGATTCTCTACTCCCTTTTTACCTCTTATCTCTAGGTCAAACTCTTGGAGTAGGAGAATCCATCGGATTAGCCTAGGTTTAGCATCTTACTTGGTAAGAAAATATTTCAATGTACATGGTCTGTGTAGACTATAATTTTTGCTCCAACCAAGTATGATCTAAACTTATCAAAAGCAATGACAAGTGCTAGGAGCTCCTTTTCAGTTGTGGCATATTTAAGCTGAGCTCCTAAAAGAGTCTTGCTAGCGTAGGCTATTGCATGATGCTTCTTATCCTTAGTTTGGCAAAGGACCACTCCAATGGCATAATCACTAGCATCACACATGATTTTAAATGGCAGCGTCCAATCAGGGGGTTGAATGATTGGAGTTGTGATGAGTGCCTTCTTGAGGATGTCAAAAGATTGGTGACACTCATCATCGGCACATCCTTAGCTAATAGGCTAGTGAGGAGTCTAGGGATTTTCGAAAAATCCTTGATAAATCATTAGTACAACCCCGCATTGCCTAAAAAGCTACGGATACCCTTAATGTTGGTGGGAGGTGGAAGCTTTTCAATAACTTCATTTTTGGCTTTGTCTACCTCAATCCCCCTTTCGGACACCAAGTGTCCCAAGATGATGCCTTGACACACCATAAAATGACACTTTTTCTCAATTTAGCACCAGGTCCTTCTCTTGGCATCTTTGTAAGACCCTATCTAGGTTCTCAAGACAATGATCATAAGTTTTTCCATCGATGGAAAAGTCGCCCATGAAAGCTTCTATGATTTCCTCGATCATGTCTGAGAAAATAGACAACATGCACCTTTGGAACAAAGCGGGAGCATTACACAATCCGAACAACAATCGCCGATAGGCATAGGTTCTGTAAGGGTATGTGAAGGTGGTCTTACTTTGATCATCTTGGTGGATGGGAATTTGATGGTAACCAGAATACCCATGAAGGAAACAAAAGAACGACTGTCATTCCTCCTTTCTTGGGCACTACTTGGATAGGGCTAACCCACTCACTCTGAGGAACGAGATAAATTATCCCGGTATGCAAGAGTTTCAAGACCTCCTTTTTGACAACCTCCCGCATGGAATTGTTCAACCTCCTTTGAGGTTACCTACATGGTGTGCTAAGACGGCCGGTGGGAATGTGATGGGTGCAAAGAGCAGGGCTGATTCTCTTAAGGTCTTGCAGTGAGTAGCCTAGGACGGATCTATGCTTTTCTAAGACGGTCATGAGTTTGGTAGTTTCGTCTTGTGAAAGTTTGTCACTTATGATGACAGGAGCTTCCGTATCACCGTGTAGGAAAGCGTAGCATAGGCCTGAAGGTAGGGTTTTAAACTCAATCGGGGGCTTTTCTGATAGCTCTTCTTTGGGCAAATCAAATGTCTCATGCAATTCATCCTCTTCTTGGATGAATTGTTCTTCTTCTTCATTTTTAGGGCTTCCTCTATTGTCTCACTCTAGTGGAGGTTCTGCTAATGCGTTCTTGGATTGTAGAATGGGAATGGAAAACTTCCTCCCTTTGAGTTTCACATCTAGGCTGCCTTTTCGGGGTGCATCAATGAGTAATTTCTCAATTGGTAACCCTAATATTACATCGAAGTCTTGGACTTCAAAGACATGAAAATCAAGTTAGAACTCGATGTTCTCGTGTCTTATGGACACATTTAGTAAAATCCCATATCCTTCCTTGATGTTTCCATAGGAGTCTCTGAAGGATTTTCTTGTTGGAGCCCAGGGTAGATCACCAAAAATGGCTAAAGCACAATTTTCGGAAATGATATTGGCTCCAATAGTGGGATTATAAAGGATGTTCACCATTTTCCCTCGAATAAGACATCGAATGGTTGCTAAGGGTGAGTTTACCCGAATAATTTTAGGTGAAAGCTAAACTTCTGTCGTCCATTCCCTACTCATGATCGAGGTCAACTCCTTGATCATATCCTGAAGGAATTTTTTCCTTTGGGCGGATCAAGGAGTGAGGGATGTAATGATGGTTTCCTTCCATAATAATACTTTGAGGCATTCTCAAAATCTTCAAAATGATCTTCCTCGAAGCACAATGGAAACTCCGAAGGTTGAATTTCTTCTTCCTCCAATGTCTTTGGTTTGGGTGAGGATTTCATAGTCACAACTTGAGATGAACATGGTAGGGGTTTTGGGATGACTATTGGTGGATCCTCATGTCTCGACACGGCTTCCTCTTAAGGAGGTTCATTAAGATCGGCGATGAAGGATGTATTTTCTAGTATGTGTTCTAGAATTTCCCTTCCTTCATTCGATGTCTTATGGAGGAAAGAGCCTCCAGCCGTTATGTCGAGGTATAGGGCAGAATACTTGTCAAGCCCGAAAAAAAATGTTGTAATAACACATGTTCGCGAATGGACAAGTCCGGGGCTGATTTGGTTAGCAATGAGAATCTAACTTAGGCTGCACCTATAGATTCCTTCTCGATTTGCTGAATGTTGAGAATTTCCCTTCCTAGAGAGGCAACTTGGGAGAGTGGAAAGAATGCAAGACAAAAATTGTCACGAAGTTCTTTCCATTTTCCATTTGCACTCCCGACGGTAGGAGTGTACCACTGCTTCGCTCTTCCCTTGAGGGAAAAGGGAAACAATTTCTACTTAAGGGCTTCTTGTGTCATGCCCTTGATTAGAAGGCATGAACACAATTGCCCAAACTCCCGCAGGTGATGGTAGGGATTCTCACAATCTGTCCCTAGGAAGGATTGCTCCTGAACCATGGCTATAAAGCAAGGGGAGTTCATATCTAGTAGAGCAAATGGGATCCGCCGATGGCGGAAGCTCACAGAACTAACCCTTAGGAGCAAATAGCGAAAGAATGGTTTGTTGCTCCATAGTTTAGATGGTAGAAAGATAATGAATAAAGATAAAAAAATAGATACGAGGGTGAACAAGGTTTGAAGATCAACAACAACAGTTCCCTAGCAACGGCGCCAGAAATGCTTGTTGACGGCTGGTACATCACAGATATAAATTCGCAAGCGTACAGAGAAACCGCTGTAGCACTTCCCCTTAAAGAGTATTCCAAAGGGTATAATCCAAGGAACGTGTGTGTTAATCTTCTAACTAGTTCACCCAAGGACACAAAGTTTGGTGGTAGGAAAGGATAAAGTGGATTTCTTAAGAGAAGGGGTTCTAATTAAAAGCAAGTCGATCAATAGCAGCTTGTATTGGGTACCATCTTATCCTAGTCTATCAGGCGACTCCCGCCAAGAGCCAACGTCATAGCCGATCATGGAGGATTACAACGAACGGATAAGGGTGTCAACTCCTACTTCTACAACCCATGGACTACGAGATAATCAAAAGTAACATCAATCCTAGACACCACGCCTACGCTATCGATTACTTCCATAACCTCTCTAGCAAAGACTAGGGCCTCTAAATGAATAGAGCAATGAACGAACAAGTAACTAAGGAATTGAAAGTGCATCTAGGCGATCCCTTGTGGGTTTTGGAAGATTGATGACAAACAAATGAGATCCTGATGAACTTTTTGAGATGATTGCAGGTCAATTTAAATGAGATAGTTTGGTGCACTCAAAAAGTGAAAAATGAAGTTGTGATGAAAAAGAGAAAAGCCCAACTGATGACTAAAGCGCAAAGTAAACTTAAATGTATAGGATGTGTGTGAGAGACACATCCCAAGAGCTCAAGTCTTTCCGTAGGGGTAAGGGCTTGAAATCAACCTAAAAATTCATAGAGCACTAGACTAGTCTTGTCGGTACCCTGAGTACCGTATACCCCTTGAGATTGCAAAGATCTCAAGGAAATGTCATCTACTTGATTTGAAGACCTTTGAGGCCCACATGTCAGACATGACCGGACCCACATCCCCAATATTGTTAGTCTCAGGGTCGCCACGTATACTATCAAACCGGAGCTACCGTCCACAAGGGGGATGCTCCGGGCTATGTACCATAACGGCACCCCTGGACCTAACCCCAGACCGAGGGAAGCTCTCGAACTGACACGTGACTAGTGGCACCGGACCTATCTGTTCCCCACAGTATGCTCCAGAGCTGCCACGTGTCCAACCGTCGGATCTTCAGCCTCAAACCTTCGGTAGACTCCACAACGGCTCCGGATCTTCAAAAGGGAATCAAGGACTTCAAGACCCAATTAAGTGTCATTAATACTATGTTAATGACACACGATCGGACGACCCTTAATACCAGTAACGACGCTGTCAAAGCCCGTAACTCAGTCATTAAGGGTAATTAAGCGCATCAAATGTGTATCAATATTAGTAGCTGCCGGGGCCACATGTCGGGCTAGGCCAACTTGTAACGGCATGTCCTTGTACTATAAAGGGACAGGCCGACGAGACATAGAGGATGACTCTGATCTCTGACATGAGCTCTCGGATCTGATCTGGTCTGATCGGCTCACACGCGCTCTCAACTCACATCACCTGAGTTGAGTTCATACATCCAATACAACACTAACACACCCCGTGGAGTAGGGTGTTACGCTCAGGCGGCCCGAACCACGTAAACCTTTGTGTCACCTGTGTCATTTTACATTTCACCTTCTTGAATCTCCGCGCGCCCACACCAAACTTCGAACTCCGCAAACACTTTTAGTAGTGTCGGCAGATCTGCCAGATCAAAACCGCCGAAAGTTGGCGCGCCAGGTATGGGGCGCCTGAGATTTCAAGAATGGTGAACTCAGCTGCTGAATCATACAATGGTCATCCCACTGTACAAACTGCTGGGGGCAATCCCTCCAATATGCAGCCACCACCAGGAACCTCAGTTCCAGTAGGAGTCACACTTCCACCACCGTTGCCTTCACCAGCAAATCAAGCTGGGCAGCGCGATGGTGCACCAGCGTCAATCACCGCGTCGGTGAATCATGACAACCTGGAACACGCGCTTCATGCAGCACGTGCTCTCCTTCAGTGCCCACCACCTCCGGATGCATCCCGGGATGCAATGGAGCAGTGGAGGGCCGACGTGGAACACTTGGTTGCAGCAGCAGCCGACCGCATCAGTAACCACGGTCCTCCTCCTTTAGGACGGGCCTCATCGCAACGACGGACCTTGTCTGGCAGACTTGGTCCGCACGTTTCCAACAACAGGAGACGTGCTCTATCACAGCAAGTGATGTTGTTGCCCTCTCGGGCGCGACACACTCAACTGATATCAAGGCTTTCAACTCATGATCTCCAGGCGGAGCTTGATGGCCGATACCGTCAACAAGATGGCCGAGTCCATATCGAGCGTGCTCGTGAAAGACGAGAAGCCCAGGACATTCCTGCTCCTGAAGGAGTAGGAGGAGGCTGTTCAGCCCTGGCCATGCATCTGCGTATAGTCAGGTAGCCACAGAAATTCCGGCCTCACCTGCCGAAGAAGTTTGACGGGACTATTAATCCCGTCGAATTTCTTCAGATTTACTCCACTGCTATCCTGGCAGCTAGAGGAAACGAGGCCGTAATGGCCAACTATTTTACAGTGGCTTTAACTGGGACCGCCCGACCCTGGTTTATGAGCCTCCACCCAACTCCATCAACAGTTGGGAGGAGTTGTGCCGACAGTTCACCTCCAACTTCGGGAGTTCATACACCCGACCAGGCACCGAACTGGACCTTTTTGCAGTCGTGCAAAAAGGGGGAGAATCCCTGCAGTCATTCATCCAGAGATTCTCTCAAGTACGAAACACTATCTCTTCTATCTCTAGCGCTTCTGTCATTGTGGCATTTAGACAGGGCGTACGAGATAAGAAGATGATAGAGAAACTGGCGATCAAGGAGATCACTAGTGTCACGGAACTCTTCAGCTTGGCCGACAAATGTGCCAGAGCTGCGGAGGGCCATGAAATGCACTCCAAACCACCTCCGAAGGATCACAAGAAATCCTCCAAAGGAGAAGCCACTACCTCTGGGAGTGGCAAAAAGAAGAAAAAGACCAACGGCAAGAAGAAGTTGTCGGCCGGCGCATCTAATGTTGCATCTGCTGCAGCTCCGGGTGGCCGGGGGCCACGCCCCGAGAAGCGACCTTGACTGTCTTCTGAAGAAACCCAAGGTGTGGTGTCCAATTCATAAGACAGACAACCACAGTTTGGAAGACTGCCAGGAGGTCCAAAACCTTGCCGAGCGCTACAACAAGCGTCGGGAAGAAGTTCCTTTCCGAAAGAGGGAAGGAAAACAAAAAGTTGACGAAGCTCCGACTGAAGAGGAGTTAGGTTTCTAGGATCCTGAAAAGGTCTTGAAGGCCGTCTACACCTCCGTCGACGACGATTCTGACGTCTCTGACAACGAGCGTTGGAAGACCATGAACACCATTTTTGGTGGATCATGGGACATCACCTCCCGCCGCGTCCTCAAGAAAATGCATCGGGACATGGCCGCTGTAGCTCCTACAGCCAGGGCGAAGCCTCATCGGAAGTGGATGGACATAGGCATCACTTTTGATGCTTCGGACCACCCTCGAAGCATGGTTGGAGCAGGCCAGTTACCTTTCATGGTATCTCCTACCGTCAATAACATTCAGCTACACCATGTTATGGTAGACGGAGGTTCGGGGCTAAACCTCATAAGCTTCGAAGCTTTTACCAAGCTTCAGCTCCGACCTTCGGATCTTCACACCTCCCGACCTTTCTTCGGAGTAGGTCCATGAGCCATTACCTGACTCGGTGCTATTACTCTCCCCGTTACCTTCAGGACCCGGGAGAAGTATTGCACTAAGAAGTTGGTCTTTGACGTTGCTCAGATCAACTTACCTTTCAACGCCATCTTGGGTAGGCCTGCCTTGTACAAATTCATGGCAGCTGCTCATTATGGCTACTTGGTGTTAAAGATGCCAACACTAGTAGGCGTTCTCCGGATCTGCGGAGATCGCACTGCCGAAGTAACCGCTCTGGAAGAACTTCATGCGCTTACTACGGCGCAAGAAGAGGACTCCAGGCAAGAGCAAGCTCCAAAACCCCCGAGCATTCGTCAATGAGGCTCGACTTCTGCACCTCGTGTGCAGCCAAGCGGCGACACTGACATTCCCGTCAAAGTCGTCCAAATCGGTTCCGATGCCGCTCAGACCACCCGTATATCGAGGGGACTAAATGAAAAATAGGAACCCGCGCTCATCGCTTTCCTCCGGGATAATGTCGGCGTGTTTGCCTGGCAACCATCACAAATGTCTGGGATCCCCAGGGAAGTGATTGAGCACAATCTGAAGATCTACCCTGACGCCCAACCCGTGCATCAGAAGCCTCGGAAGCAATCCGTAGAGCGACATAACTTCATTCAACAAGAAGTGAAGAAGTTGCTCGAAGCTGGATTCATCCGAGAAGTCTTCCATCCAAAATGGCTGGCAAACCCAGTCGTTGTGCCCAAGGCCGGCGCGAAGCTTCGAATGTGTATTGACTACACAACACTATATAAGGCATGTCCAGAAGATCCATTCCCACTACCTAGAATAGATCAGATAGTGGATTCCACCTCCGGGTGTGAATTACTGTGTTTCCTAGATGCATATTCTGGGTATCATCAAATCAGAATGTCTAGGGAAGATGAAGAGCATACCTCTTTCATCACAGTAGATGGATTGTACTGTTATACAACCATGCCATTTGGTCTCAAGAATGCAGCTTCATCCTTTGTACGAGCTATGTACAAAACTTTTGAAGAACTCATTAGAGACATAGTGGAAGTGTACGTCGATGACATCGTGGTCAAGGTCAAGAACAAGGAGTCACTCCTTGGCACCTTACAGGCTGTCTTCGACAAGCTGTGGGCCACCCGCACAAAGCTAAACCCAGACATGTGTGTCTTCGGGGTTAGCTCCGGAAAACTTCTTGGTTTCCTGGTAAATCACCGGGGCATAGAGGCTAATCCGGCGAAGATCAAAGCCATTGAAGACATGCAGCCACCAGCCCGCATCAAGGATGTCCAAAAGCTGACTGGATGTCTAACAGCCCTCAGCCGGTTCATTTCAAGACTGGTGGAATGGGCACTTCCCTTCTTCAAGTTATTGAGGAAGTCCGGACCATTCCAACGGTCTGAAGAAGCAGAAAAGGCGTTCCAGGAGCTAAAACAGCTCCTCACCACCCTACCAACTCTGGTAGCTCCGAACCCTGGTGAGCCTTTGCTGCTTTACATTTCAGCAACTGACGAAGTCGTCAGTATGGTCCTGGTTGCGGAGAGACCAGAACTATCCCATGCTCAGGAATCCAGACCCCTCCGGGAGGGTCCGGAGGTTCCTGAAAGCAAGTTTGGGTCCCAGTTCCCAGACTTGAGTTAACAAGAAGTTACTTCAGAAGACCCAGACCCCTCCGGGAGGGTCCAGGTCACTTTTGAAGAAGCTTCGGGTCCCTCCAGCAAGGACCCGAAGGTCGCCAAAGAAGGTCCGGATCCCTCCGGGAGGATCCGGGTCAATGAAGAGGAAGCTCCGGGCCCCTCCGGGAGGGTCCGGACCATCCAGTGCCCCGTGTACTTCATCAGTGAAGTACTTCATGACGCCAAGACTCGATACATAGAGGTGCATAAGCAGCTCTATGCAGTTTTTATCGCCTCCAGGAAGCTTTGCCATTACTTCCAAGCTCACAAGATTTCAGTGGTGACTTCTTACCCACTTCGAGCTATGTTGCATAATCCCAATTCAACTGGGAATATTGCAAAGTGGGCAGCGGAATTGGCCGAATTCGATCTCGAATTCATTCCAAGACAAGCAATCAAGAGTCAAGCATTGGCAGATTTTGTGGTGGAATGGACTCCCTCTCCATCAGACTCTGGGGGCCCCAGTGAGTAGAAGCCGGAACACAAGGCTCCGATCTTCACCGAGCCTCACTGGACCCTCTACTTCGACGGCTCCATGCAAAAGCAGGGGGTCGGAGCTGGAATCCTTCTCCTCGCACCAACCGGGGAGAAGGTAAAATACATGGTACACCTTGACTTCAAGGCGACAAACAACATGGCGGAGTACGAAGCACTCATCTACGGACTAAAGGTGGCAGTGTCATATGGTGTCAAGCAGTTGCTGGTCAACGGAGATTCACAGCTCATCATTAAACAAGTGAAGGGTGAATGCTCCTGCAACAATCTCCAGCTAGCTGCTTACCTCCTTGAAGTCCAGATGCTTCAAAAGGACTTCGAAGTCTTAGACCTCCACCAAGTACACCGTGTCCACAACGCTGAAGCCGACGAACTCTCGACGAAAGCGTCAACCGGAGCTCCAGCTCCTGACGGAACTTTTGTCCGGAGGTTGTCAAAACCCACAGCTCAGCCTGCCAAACTGAGCGAAGGGGGCGAGATCAGCATCCCGAAGCTGACGATCCCGATGGCCCTGTTACCATGGCAGCCATCAAGGGTCGTAGGTGCTGCCGGAAGCTCCGAGCAACCCAGCACGCAAGACTCAAATGCTCAAGTTAGCTCCGATGCTTGGATCTTGGAGATCCGGAGATGCTTGAAAGACAACATCCTTCCTGGCGATGATGTATCCGCTGACTGAACAGTCAGATTGGCTAAAAGATACACGTTGGTAGAAGGGGATCTCTACCGACGCGGTGCCAACGGCGTCCTAATGCGGTGCATCACAAGGGGAGAAGGCTGCGAGCCCTCGCAGAAATCCATGGAGGCGGGTGTGGGAACCACGCGTCTTCCTGCACGCTGGTCGGTAAAGCCTTCCGGCATGGCTTCTACTGGCCTACAGCACTCCAGGATGCAAACTGAGCTAGTGAAGAAATGCGAAGCATGCCAATATCATGCAAAGCAAATTCACACACCGGCTCAGCCTCTACAAATGATACCTCCTACATGGCCCTTCGCTGTGTGGGGGATGGACATCTTGGGACCTTTCCCAAGAGCCGTCGGAGGTTACAAGTTCCTGTATGTCGCCATTGACAAGTTCACCAAGTGGCCGGAAGCAACTCCAGTTGTGACAATAAACAAGCAATCTGCTATCAACTTTTTGCAGTCCATTGTATGCATATTTGGAGTCCCAAACAAAATCATTACTGATAACGGGACCCGATTCACAAGCTCTGCATTTCAAGTATATTGCGAAGACCTCGGCATTCAAGTTTGCTACGCCTCCGTAGCTCACCCAGCAAGCAATGGCCAGGCCGAGAGAGCAAAAGCTGAAATCCTGAAAGGACCCAAAACGCGCACCTATGAGCGTTGAAAAAACATGGAGCCAACTGGATTGAAGAGCTTTCGCCCACTCTATGGGCCAACAGGACAACTCCAAACCGGTCAACTGGAGAGACACCCTTCTTCCTGGTGTACGGAGCTGAGGCAATCCTTCCTCCGAAAATCACCCTGGGGTCACTCCGAGTCCGGATCTTCGACGAAGCCACGCAGGACCAACTCCGGCGTGAAGACCTAGATCTCCTTGAGGAGGGAAGGTGCCAAGCAGCTGTTCGGAATGCCCGATACCGCCAAGCCCTTCAGCGCTATCATCAGCGGCATGTACACAATCGACAGCTCGAGGAAGGCGATCTGGTGCTACGGAGAATACAATCCAGAGAAGGGTTAAACAAACACTCCCCCAGCTGGGAGGGACCCTTCCGAGTGATTAAAGTATAACACTTGTCACAGTCTTAGGACTAAAAGTGTGGCTAGCTACCCTGTGTCAAACGAGAAATGAAACACGCTTAGCCTGGTTCCGTACCCTAAGAGTGTACTTGTTTCCCCTGTACCCCGGACCTATAATGAAAGAAATATTCACGTGAAACAGACTCCACGTGCATTTATTTTGTACAGGCTCAACATTTTTTTTCTCTTTCTTGTCTATAACAAAGTTGTGCAGTTCTTAAGAAATTTTAGTTCGACCAGTTCATGTACAATTCGAGCTGTATTGTCAATTCTTTTGGATTCAAATATTGTTCATGGCCCACTCTCCTGAATGCCACCAAGCCAATCTAGGGCCGGAGTGTGCTATCGACTTAGCCTGGTCAAGCACCCTAAGTACGCCACTCTACCTACACCCCAGCAGGCCGAAGTAAGGCAGGTCCAAGTACAATTGGATCTAGAAGAAAAGAAGGCAACACATTCGGTTGTATTCAGAATTGTGTTTGACCTAAAACTTCCTTGGGAATCGTAAGCCGCGATGAAGTTATAGGCAAGGAGCGAATTTTACTATTTCTCTTGGCTTAAGTGTGTAGGAAAAATAAAGAATCCATGTGGATGGAGAAAAGCCGGAGCTAACAAAGCTCCGACTCCCCCTAGGTGGCTTGTAATCGATGTTAAACATTAAAAACGAGCATTACCGGAGCAACCAAGCTCCGGCAAAGCTAGGGGGTCCAACCGTTGACGCAGAATAAAAGATGGTGAGAAGACCCCACAAGCGGTGTCTGCTGCTGACAAGCTACGCATTGGCAAAGGTCACTGCCGGAGCTACTAAGCTCTGACACCCCGGAGGGCTAACTATCGATGCTCTACGCGTTGATAGGGACTATTGCCGGAGCTACTAAACTCTAATGGTAGTTAACGCGGAGCTTCTGAGCTCCGACAACCTCAGGGGGCCTTCACTATCGAAGACTTCGGACCTACACTCTACAAGTTCAAAGCAAACGAATCTTCAACAAAACACAATATCCTCTTGGTACATGTTCACAATCAAATTGTGTACATCTACCAGGGGGCCAAGTGAAGACATAAGTGTTGAAGACAAAAAATGGAATTAAAAACTGAAATTCATTAACAAATTGTGGATTTCATTCATCTGGAGACAAGGGATTACAAAACTGGGGAAGAAAAAAAAAGAGAATACAAGTGGGAGCTACAGAGTTGGTCCTAGACCCTATGGAAGAACTGGGCGACCTTCTGAGCAACCTCCGACACGTTTGCTCGGGTGGCTTCACCTTCTCCTTCGACGGGACCTTCAAGCACCGGGTCCAGAGGAAATTGGGGATCCCGGCTGGTGTAGCACATCAGCATATACTCTGCGATGTTCTTTGCCAGGGACTGCCCCTCAACCTCCAAGTGGTCCGCGATGACGTCACCTACCTTGGAGAGTTTGCCACCCGCCGAGCTCAACGCTTGCAACGCCAGGTCCGGCTCCGGCTCCAGATCATCCGGACGCACGGGACTGAAGCCCATTGGTGTCAGCGCATCGTTGGCTTTGCTCAGGAACTTTCAAACCTGTAGGGAGTCCACAGTCCTGAAGCCCTTCAGTTCCTCCAAGGATCTTTTGGCCGCCGCCAGTTCAGAATTCTCACGAGCAAGGCGCTCAACCTCTTTGGCATTTTGCTGAATCTTTTTAGCAACCTGCTTCTCGAGTTTTCCGAGCTCCTCCTCCCGGAGGTGGATCTTGTTCCGGCAGTCGACTAGGTCCTTGTAACACGCTAAATTTTTGCATCATGCATTGCATACATGTTCATGCATTAAATATTAATAGAATAAAAGAAAAAAATAAAAGATAAAGCATATATACAAATATGTGTAGCAAAAGAAGAAAAATAAAATAATAGCATAAAACTTGTAATAGGGAATAAGTATAAAAATAATAATAATAAAAATATATATAAATAATATATAATAACTGTATATAAAGAATAAATAAATAATATAAAGAATAAATAAATAATAATATATTTATAAAAAAAGAAAACAAAAAGAAAAACCAACCGCCGGCCAGGCCCAACGGCCCAGCCAGTAGCCAACGCCCACCCGGCGCGAGTCCCGCGCCCACCCGACGCGACGCCCGCGCTGGGCCCCACCCCGCCGCCAGCCCCGCACCTCCCGCGTCACCCCGGCCACGTGCCCTGGCCCCACCTCGCCACCTGCCGCTCCCGAGCGCGCGTAGCGCGCCCGCCACCTGGCCCCACCCCGCCGCCGGGCGCCCGCGCGCAAGCCCGGCAGCATGCGCCCGCTGCGCCCTGGCCCCACCCCGCAAGCCGCCCGACGCGCACAGCGCCCGACCGAACCGCACCGCTCGCGCCGACCGACGCACCCCGACGCGCCGCCAGCGCGTTGACCGCGCGCCTGGCTCTGTGCGCCCGACCCCAAACCGACTTGGTTCCCTGATCGACCGTACGCGCCTATATAAACGAATAGGTCTTCGTGTTTTCCCGACGCAGAGCCGCCAGAAAAGACCTAGCCGCCGGATAGAAAAAAACACCAGAGAGCTGCGCCGCCAGGGAAGAAGAGGGAAAAAGGGAAGAGAAGAGGAGGGTGCCGCCGTCCGCCGGAGGTCGTCGTCATCGCGTCGCAGTCGTCGTGCCGCCGGAGGACCTTGCGCATCTACTTCGTCTACGCATCGTCCCCATCCCGCGATCATCGAAGCCATCGCATCTACGGTAGGTTATGTTTCTGATGCGAATTTTAGCGACCATATTGAATCTAATAGACGTAAATTGATCGTAGTTGCGTCGTCTTTTTATTTTCAGCAACATTAATCCCCGCTAAAACCCCTGTAAACTCATATGAACACGTATGATCTAGTTGCATCTAATTAATAAACAACCGTAGTTAATCAATTATTGTACTTTGCATGCATGCATATCATCGCATGTTGATTAATGTGTGTGCATCATGTTGATTGTATATGGTTTCTTGTATGTGTGATTGCGAGTAGAGGGAAGTGCTCAAGAAGTTGTGTACGAGGATTTCCAGAACCAAGACTTCGAAGCGCTTGAGCAACCCTATCCGCCGGAGCAAGGCAAGTGTCCTTAAAGCATATTGATCCTATTTTTAAAATAAATGTTTTGTTTGCAAACTGCATGCTTGTGTCAATTTGACGGGAATCCTATGGTAGGAAGTTTACTAGTTTTGTTTAACCACCCTTGTCACCTGGAATATATGGTAGAGAGTCGGGAAGGGTTTTTACCTTTTTGCTTCGCTTAATTAATTGGGATGGCAAACAACACTACACATTTAATTATGCATCAATGATATTATGGTTAATGTGAACTGGTCAATACGATGGGTGATCTAAGCAAGCCTGGTATGTGGATGGGTTGGATGTTATGGTGGTTTGCTTGCCTTAGATCTAAGGACCGGTTCATGCGAGAATATGCCAGGTCAACAGTGCCACCACAAGGCCAAGTATGGGTGCGGCGTAGCTGAATAATTAGGAGCGCTGCTAGTATTGTATGGACCATTGGATGGCGCGGAGAATGGGAGTCAAGGAGGACTGCCCTGGGATCCGCATGGCACACGAGGGGGCCCGTGGGTGGGAGAATGGAGATTCAAGCCTGCCGGTGAAACCTTAGTGGGCCCGTACATACTAGTAGTCCCTTTTGAAAGGCTATTTTGTGATCTCTTGGCCGCACACCACGAAAGTGTGACAGGGCAACATAGAGGTTTCTTAGTCACTGAAAGGTGATGAAATCACAAACATGTGGGTAAAGTGGTACAACCTCTGCAGAGTCTTAAAAACTATCATGATAGTCGTGCTCCCGGTTATGAGCGCCTGGATGACCTACATGATTAGAGGGAAATTGGGATTTGGGATGGTTATGGTTTGGTAATGGTTATGGTTGATATTATGATTATGGTTATGGTTATGGGATGGAATCATGGTTTATGACATTGATTATGGTTATTGGCAATGGTAAATTATGGACTGGTATTATGGTGGTTACATGGTTTATGATGGATTTACTTCACATAAATATGATATATTGCTTTTTCAATTGTTTTACTGTACTTTTCAGTACTTAGCCATTATTACATTTGTCATTTGAATCAGCCACATGTCATACTTTCCACACTTGCTGAGTATGACACGTACTCACTCTTGCAATCCCCCCCCCCAACAGTTGCAGGTCAGGATTGTGAGTTTAATGGCGATAATGCGGAGATCTAGGCCGTGTCTACCATCAGCTTTGCCTGTGGTGTTGCATGGAGTTGCGCTATCCCTTTTGCTTAGTTTGCTTAGTTGCTTAATTAGTTTATTTCCGCTGCATTAGTTGAACTTGTCATTAATATTCATTAGAGCTTGTATTCGAGGATATAATGAATTATGTAATAAGAGTACTTATTTAATAATTTGAGCTGTGGTAATTATCTGTTTATCATTTGTGAATCACTCGTGTATGTGTGTTGAACATCCTGGGCACAAATATGCGTTATGCTTGGTTCATATTCGGAACCGGCAAATTGGTATCAGAGCCGCGTTGACCGTAGGACGCAGCCTAGATAGAATGGACATTTTAGAGCACATAGGAGCGCTCAGGAATCGATGTGTTTTTGCTTAGTGTGCTGTTTGCTATATATATATTGTTTGCTTGTGTGCTTAATAGAGGATTTTGGGATGCTTTAGCATTACCATGTCCACCTAGGCTAGTATAGCTAGTTGGTTAGCTTCATATCCCTTGATGCATATAGTTGGGGACGTTTCTAAATTCTTACCTATTGCTCTCTTTCAGATGGTGAGGACTCGCAACCAGAGGGATGTCAATGATGAGGAGGAGAACCATGGAGTACCTCAGAACAATACTGGACAAGGACCTACTCATGGAGCTATCAATATTGAGCAGCTACTGGCTATGCAAAACCAGCTCATGCAGACCATGATACAAACTATGGGACAGCTGCAGGCTGTTAACAACAACAATTAGCCCCACATGCCTCCACCACCACCCCAGCCACACCACAATCGTTTGGGAGAGTTCATGAGGACCAGACCGCCTACCTTTGCACAAACCACAGACCCAATGGAAGCTGATTATTGGCTGAAGTCCATTAAGAAGAAACTTGCTATTGTCCAGTGCACTGATAGGGAGACGGTTCTCTTTGCATCACATCAACTAGTTGGAGCAGCCGCTGACTGGTGGGAAGCTCTTTGCAACGCTCATGATAATCAGGAGGCAATCACTTGGGGCTGAGTTTAAGCAGAGTTTCTGTTCCCACTATGTACCTGAAGGAGTTATGATACTGAGAAGACAAGATTTTGAAAATCTCAGGCAAGGAAGGATGAGCGTGAGTGAGTATCTCAACAAATTCACTCAATTATCAATATATGCTCCAGAAGACATCAACACTGACAGTAGGAAGCAGTATATGTTTATGAGGTGTCTCAACAATGAAATTCAAGTCCAGTTGCTCAATACTGATTATCCAAACTTCCAAAAGCTGGTTGACAAGGCTATTGTGGTTGAGAACAAGATCCGTGAGATGGAGCAGGACAACAAGAGGAAGATGCCACATCATGGACCGCAGCAAGGAAGCAATGTTCGCCCCCGCTATGCACCACCTACTACACCACACTACAACCCATCTGCTCCTGCATACCGCGCTGCTTATCCGCCCCACCCAAATCAGCCACCGCAGCAACGCCCCGCCATGCAAGCGCCTTGCTATCCTGTGCCACCTGCGCCGCGTCCTAACATGGCGGCAAACGCTCAAAACCAGTTGCGCCCAAACTTCCCTAATGCTACTGGCGGTAAGACATGCTATGTGTGTGGAGAACCCGGGCACTTTGCAGGTCAATGCCCCAAAAGAATCTATGGACCTATGAACAATGCACCAAGGCCGAATTACCCGCGACCAAATGGAGGAGCACCACAAGGCAACTGTGGACAGCAGAATTTTGCTCGTGGCAACGTGAATCATGTCTCTACTGAGGAAGCCCAGCAAGCTGATGACGTCGTGATTGGTATGTTTCTTGCCAACTCCAACCCCGCGACTATTTTATTTGATTCGGGAGCATCTCATTCATTCATCTCGTCAAAGTATGTTGCCAAGTACAATTTGCCTATATCTCATATGAAGCAAACTATGCTAGTAAGTTCTCCTGGCGAAGAGATGAGGACAAATATATTATGTCTGAAAGTAAGCATTAAAATAAGGGGGGTAGACTTTCTCGCAAACCTCATAGTCTTGGAATCCCAAGGAATAGACATAATACTTGGAATGGGCTGGCTGAGCAAGTATAATGGAGTCATTCAATGTGCCGAGAGGATTGTGCAGTTGACAAGTGAACATGGTACACGCATCGAAGTTGAGGCAGCCCAACCTACAAGAGAGAAGGCAATGCTCAATCAAGTGGAAGGAGTGACATTGGAAAGCATTTCGATCATTCGCGAGTACCCGGACGTGTTTCCAGATAAGTTTCCAGGTATGCCACCTGATCGTGACATAGAATTCGCCATTGAGTTGATACCCGGAATTGCACCTATAGCTAAGAGGCCGTATAGGATGCCTCCTAAGGAATTAGCAGATCTCAAGAAGCAAATTCAAGAGAAGCTAGAGAAGGGTTTTATACGCCCAAGCTCATCCCCGTGGGGAGCCCCAATGCTCTTCGTAGATAAGAAGGATGGAACCCAGAGGATGTGTGTGGACTATAGGTCTCTCAACAAAGTGACAATTAAGAACAAGTACTCACTGCCCCGTATAGAGGATTTGTTCGACCAAATGAAGGGTGCCTGTATCTTCTCCAAGATCGACTTGCGGTCAGGATACTTCCAAATGAAGATTAGACCATCAGATATACCCAAGACAACATTTCGGACACGATATGGATCTTATGAGTACACTGTCATGTCATTTGGATTGACGAACGTGCCTACGTACTTTATGTATCTCATGAATAAGGTCTTCATGGAGTACTTGGATAAGTTTGTCGTGGTGTTCATTGACGATATTATGATCTACTCAAAGGATGAGAAGGAACATAAGGAACACTTGAGGCTTACGTTGCAGAAATTGAGGGAGCATAAATTGTATGTCAAGTTCAATAAGAGTCTGAAGTATATTTTCACACAAACGGATCTGAATTTGAGGAAACGGAGATGGTTGGAGCTCATCAAAGATTTAGATTTGGGGATCAACTATCATCCGGGAAAAGCCAATGTAGTGGCCGATGCTTTGAGTAGAAAGGGAGTAAGCCATCAACTTACAGTTCGAGAGGTACCGTCCGAGTTATGTAAGGAGTTTGAACGGTTGAACCTCGGGTTTGTAAATGAGATGGAGATGATGGAGTTAAATCCGAACTTGGAGCAAGAAATTCATGAAGCACAAACCACAGATGAGGAGATCAAGGAAATCAAGGAAAGGACCAAGGAAGGGAGAGAATTCAGATTTGATGAGGATGAACATGGTACCTTATGGCTTGGAAAGAGAATTGTTGTGCCTAATGTGAAGCATATTCGGGAGACAATATTAAAAGAGGCACATGACTCACCTTACTCAATTCATCTCGGTTGTACAAAGATGTACAAGGACTTGAAGATATGCTATTGGTGGGCCAGCATGAAAAAGGACATAGCCGAATATGTTGCATTGTGTGATGTGTGCCAACGAGTTAAAGCAGAACACCAAAGGCCAGCTGGATTATTGCAGCCATTAAAGATTCCAGAGTGGAAGTGGGAAGAGATTGGTATGGACTTTATAGTTGGATTACCAGGTACACAGTTTGGATATGACTCGATTTGGGTAATCGTGGATCGATTGACAAAACCAGCTCACTTCATTGCTGTCAAGACCACATATACCACCGCAAAGCTAGCAGAATTGTATATCGAGCATATTGTGTGCCGACATGGAGTACCGAAGAAGATAGTCTTGGATAGAGGTTCTCAGTTCACCTCCAGATTTTGGTAGAAATTGCATGAAGCAATGGGAACAAGGTTGAACTTCAGTTCGGCGTATCACCTTCAAACAGATGGACAAACCGAGAGGACCAACCAAATTTTGGAAGACATGTTAAGAGCTTGTGCTTTAAAGCATGGGAAAAGTTAGGATAAAAGTTTGCCGTATGCTGAATTCTCGTACAACAATAGCTACCAAGCAAGTCTGAAAATGTCACCCTACGAAGCATTGTACGGAAGGAAGTGTAGGACTCCCTTGTTTTGGAATGAAACCGGAGAGAATCAAGTGTTTGATCCCGACGTGTTACAAGATGTTGAAAGGCAAGTCCAAATAATACGGGAAAACTTAAAGGCTGCCCAGTCTCGACAGAAAGGTTATGCTGATAATAGGTGAAGGAGTCTGACTTTTGAAGTTGGAGATTTTGTATACCTCAAAGTGTCACCTATCAGAGGTCAACGAAGGTTTAACGTCAAAGGAAAACTGGCACCATGTTACATCGGACCGTTCAAGATTTTGGACAAACGAGGAGAAGTGGCGTATCGACTTGAGCTGCCGACGTATCTCCCCGATGTACACGACATGTTTCATGTCTCTCAACTCAAGAAGTGTCTCAGGGTACCGGAAGAACAAGTGCCGATGGACGAGTTAGAACTTCAAGAGGATTTGTCCTATGTCGAGCAACCTATCAAGATTTTGGACATGAAGGAAAGGGTCACAAGGAATAAGAGGATCCGTTGGTGCAAAGTGCAAACGTGAAGAAGACCTGAAGGCAGAATTCCCTCATCTTTTCTCCACGCTATCGAATCTCGAGGGCGAGATTCACTTTAAGGGGGGTAGGTTTGTAACACCCTCAATTTTCACATCATGCATTGCATACATGTTCATGCATTAAATATTAATAGAATAAAAGAAAAAAATAAAAGATAAAGCATATATACAAATATGTGTAGCAAAAGAAGAAAAAGAAAATAATAGCATAAAACTTGTAATAGGGAATAAGTATAAAAATAATAATAATAAAAATATATATAAATATATATATAAATAATATATAATAACTGTATATAAAAAATAATAAATAAATAATATAAAGAATAAATAAATAATAATATACTTATAAAAAAAGAAAAAGAAAAAAAATGAAAAAAAAGAAAAACTAACCGCCGACCAGGCCCAACGGCCCAGCCAGCAGCCGACGCCCACCCGGCGCGACTCCCGCGCCCACCCGACGCGACGCCCGCGCTAGGCCCCACCCCGCCGCCAGCCCCGCGCCTCCCGCGTCGCCCCGGCCACGTGCCCTGGCCCCACCTCGCTGCCTGCCGCTCCCGAGCGCGCGTAGCGCGCGAGCCAGCGCGCCCGAAACGTGGCCCCACCCCGCCGCCCGGCGCCCCACCCCGCGAGCCGCCCGACGCGCGCAGCGCCCGACCGAACCGCATCGCTCGCGCCGACCGATGCACCCCGACGTGCCGCCAGCGCGTTGACCGCGCGCCTGGCTCCGTTCGCCCGACCCCGAACCGACTCGGTTCCCTGATCGACCGTACGCACCTATATAAACGAATAGGTCTTCATGTTTTCCCAACGCAGAGCCGCCAGAAAAGCCCTAGCCGCCGGATAGAAAAAAACACCAGAGAGCTACGCCGCCAGGGAAGAAGAGAGAAAAAAGGGAAGAGAAGAGGAGGGTGTCGCCGTCCGCCGGAGGTCGTCGTCATCGCGTCGCCGTCGTCGTGCCGCCAGAGGACCTTGTGCATCTACTTCGTCTACGCATCGTCCCCATCCCGCGATCATCAAATCCATCGCATCTACGGTAGGCCATGTTTCTGATGCGAATTTTAGCGACCATATTGAATCTAATAGACGTAAATTGATCGTAGTTGTGTTGTCTTTTTATTTTCAGCAATATTAATCCCCGCTAAAACCCTCGTAAACTCATATGAACACGTATGAACTAGTTGCATCTAACTAATAAACAATCGTAGTTAATCAATTATTGTACTTTGCATGCATGCATATCATCGCATGTTGATTGTATATGTTTTCTTATATGTGTGATTGCGAGTAGAGGGAAGTGCTCAAGAAGTTGTGTACGAGGATTTCCAGAACCAAGACTTCGAAGCGCTTGAGCAACCCTATCCGTCGGAGCAAGGCAAGTGTCCTTGAAGCATATTGATCCTATTTTTAAAATAAATGTTTTGTTTGCAAACTGCATGCTTGTGTCAATTTGACGGGAAACCTATGGTAGGAAGTTTACTAGTTTTGTTTAACCACCCTTGTCACCTGGAATATATGGTAGAGAGTCGGGAAGGGTTTTTACCTTTTTGCTTCGCTTAATTAATTGGGATGGCAAACAACACTACACATTTAATTATGCATCAATGATATTATGGTTAATGTGAACTGGTCAATACGATGGGTGATCTAAGCAAGCCTGGTATGTGGATAGGTTGGATGTTATGGTGGTTTGCTTGCCTTAGATCTAAGGACCAGTTCATGCGAGAATATGCCAGGTCAACAGTGCAATCACAAGGCCAAGTATGGGTGCGGCGTAGCTGAATAATTAGCAGCGCTGCTAGTATTGTATGGACCATTGGATGGCGAGGGGAATGGGAGTCGAGGAGGACTGCCCTGGGATCCGCATGGCACACGAGGGGGCCCGTGGGTGGGAGAATGGATATTCAAGCCTGCCGGTGAAACCTTATTGGGCCCGTACATACTAGTAGTCCCTTTTGAAAGGCTATTTTGTGATCTCTTGGCCGCACACCACGGAAGTGTGACAGGGCAACATAGAGGTTTCTTAGTCACTGAAAGGTGATGAAATCACGAACATGTGGGTAAAGTGGTACAACCTCTGCAGAGTGTTAAAAACTATCATGATAGCCGTGGTCCCGGTTATGAGCGCCTGGATGACCTACATGATTAGAGGGAAATTGGGATTTGGGATGGTTATGGTTTGGTAATGGTTATGGCTGATATTATGATTATGGTTATGGTTATGGGACGGAATCATGGTTTATGACATTGATTATGGTTATTGGCAATGGTAAATTATGGACTGGTATTATGGTGGTTACATGGTTTATGATGGGTTTACTTCACAAAAATATGATATATTGCTTTTTCAATTTTTTTACTGTACTTTTCAGCACTTAGCCATTATTACATTCGTCATTTGAATCAGCCACATGTCATACTTTCCACACTTGCTGAGTACGACACGTACTCACTCTTGCAATCCCCCCCCAACAGTTGCAGGTCAGGATTGTGAGTTTAATGGCGATAATGCGGAGATCTAGGCCGTGTCTACCGTCAGCTTTGCCTGTGGTGTTGCATGGAGCTGCGCTATCCCTTTTGCTTAGTTTGCTTAGTTGCTTAATTAGTTTATTTCCGCTGCATTAGTTGAACTTGTCATTAATATTCATTAGAGCTTGTATTCGAGGATATAATGAATTATGTAATAAGAGTACTTATTTAATAATTTGAGCTGTGGTAATTATCTATTTATCATTTGTTAATCACTCGTGTATGTGTGTTGAACATCCTGGGCACACATATGCGTTACGCTTGGTTCATATTCGAAACCGGGTGTCACAGTCCTTCTCCCGACCCCTAACTTTCTTCTCCCTGGCAGCGATGGCACACTCTTGCTTGTAGAGTTCGTGCCCTCGCACCCAAGCTTTCTCCTCCTCCTCAACGCAACGCTCCTCCAATTTCTTGGTGCGTTCCTCGAGGCCCTTGTCAGGCAGAGCCACCTTTTCGGCGAGCTCCTCCTCCCTTTTCAAGACATCATACCTCAACTCTAGGAGTTTTTGCTCTTCATCTTCGAGCCTCTTCTCCCTCTCCTCAAGTGCCTCCCGGCGCTTGATGAGAGTAGTGTTAATGGCTTCAAGCCTTTCTTGGCGATCATCAGCCGCACTATTAGTTGCCTTGGCCTGTTCATAAATGGCCCAAGATTGAGTGTCGAGGGCACGAGTAAAGATCTCCCTATCATCCAATAGTTTGCCCCAATATTCCAAGCGGCCCTTCTCCTGTTTGATCCACTCCTTGTCGTCCGCCAGCCTCGACTATGCCAGCTTGGTCCCAAAGTAGAGCCGATTACGCCACTGCCTAAGGGTTTGGCGCTCCTCTTCAAGAGCCTTGCTGTCGTGGTAGAACGCCAGCTAGACTTGACGCATACTGGAGCAAGCGTTGTCAATGGACAACAACAGGGGAATAGGGTCCGGACCTGCTGGGGTCTCCTCGACTGGTTCTAGCGGGTTCTCGTTTACAAAAATTGGGTCCCACTCCACAAGAGTGGTCCCCTGAGCCTCCACAGCACTAGGGCCGTCCTCCGGGATAGCCTCAGTCGCCATCGAGGAGGGTCCTGCAGAAGAAGTTCCGACCTCCGGAAGTGGTTTCGAAGGCCCTGCCACCAGGTCTTCATTTGCCCCCTCAGGCAGGGGGACAGCGACCTCATCAGCAGGCACCTCCGCCGTCATCACTTCCGGAGTAGGGGCTACTTCCGGCTCCGGCCTGGGCTCCTCCTGTGTTGATGGCTCGCGTGTTAGCGCCTCGACCATCATGGGTTCGAGTGCTGATGCCTCTGCAACAACCGGCCCTGAGGCCGGAGCTCCAACCTCTACCGGCTCAGGCACCAGTAGGTCTTCAACTACAACTGGCTCTGCAGCCGGAGCTTCAGTGGCAACCGGCTCTGGGGCCAGAGCTTCAGAGGTAGCCGGCTCAACCACCGGGACTTCCTCAACATCCGGCTCGCTTGCCGAGACTTCAATAACCTCCGGCTCAACAGCCGAGGCTTCGACAATTTCCGGCTCTGGGGCCAGAATCACTGCTTCCTCCAGCTCAGCGGCTGAAGCTTCCAACATCTCAGCATCAAGACTCGGAGCTTCAACCTCCGGGGCAGGTGCCGCTGGCGCATCTTCTCTCCCGTGGTCTGGCGCTAGAATGGGAGTCTCGGGGGATGAGTCGAGGTCCATGACCACGACAGCTGACGCCGGAGCTGCCGCAACTTCAGCCACCACTTGGGGTGGCACCGGGACAGGAGCTGAAACCTCCGCCCTCACAGCTTCAGCTGCTGTGGTTGAGGGAGGAGCCTCACTCCTCTTCTTGGGGACGCTGCAGATGATGGATGAAGAAACTTCATAAACAATTACTACAACAAAACAACTGCCTGAGGTAAAGATTAAAGATTATCTCGGAAGGCTTCCGCACCACCTTGCACGAAATCTCTTTCCCGGGCATTCTGGACTGACCATGGCCGCGATAGCTCCGGAAGGCCCCCCGAAACTTGTTGCAGCTGCGGGCATTTCTTTAGTCGAGGCCCCCCTCGACCGGGAAGGACCTCCAGACCCAGAGGCCTCAGCTGGCCCTGGTACTAGAGTCACATGCCCAGGGCTAGCACCCCGGGAAGACACTGCTGCAGATGCAGTCGCCATAGTTGTAGAAGACCTCCCCCTCCGGGGAGAAGGAGCTGCTGCAGAGGATGTAGGCCTAACGGACCTTTCGTCGGCATGCTTTATTTTCCTCTTCCAGCTCGAGGGTTCGGCCACCGGCTCCTTGCCCTTGCCGATGACTTCGGTCCTTGGCTTCGGGGCAGAAGCGGAGCCACCTTCAGAAGCCCCAGGGATCACCACCCCAGAAGTCGATCGTCTCTCGACGACACCGAGGTCGTCAAGCACCAGCATCGTCCGCCGGAGCTCCCTGCTGAACAGTACTTCCAAGTTCAGAGGGAGGAAAGCTGGTGGCGGGGTCAAGTCATCACCCGCGATGTCGATGCCGTGCTGGAACTTCTTGAGATGAAACTCCAAGGTCACCCCCTCCATGTTGGACTTCAGCCCGGTCTCGATCCGGTCGTCGTCCATCACACTGTTGAGGGACCAAGCCAGTTTTTCTCTCCTCTTCAGCGGTGCCCACCTGTTGACCAGGAAATTGCAAAATACCGCCTGAGGAGTTAATCCTCCCTCCATACCGTCAGAGAAGGGTTGAAGGCATCCGACAGCACCGGAGCTTCACTTCAGACTACAGTGTCGATGTTGGGGAGGCCTTCGGGCAGCTCCAGCTTCTCGTGCTCCTCCACCCGGATGACTATCCAATCTTTCTTCCAATCGTCCCACTTTACAGAAGGAAACGACTGGAGATACTTGAATGGGCACTTCTTGTGCTTCACAAAGTAGTAGAAGCCAAGGTACTCTTTACTCCTTCCGATGGTATGGACGGTGAAGAAGGTCCGAAAAAGCTTAATGCAGGGGGGGATGCCCACCCACATTTCACAGAAGTGGACGAAGACAGACACTAGAAGAATGGAGTGGGGGCCAAGGTGGTACAGCTGCAGACCATAGAAGTCTAACAGCATCAAGAAAAAGGAGGAAAAAGGTGGGATCAACCCCACCATGGCATACGCAGAAAAGTACACCATCTCGCCGGTGTGCTCCTTCTCGAATGGGAGCTCTCCCCCGGCGTGGACCTGGTGGTTGAAGAAGTCCGGGGACCATCCCATGAGGGCCCGAACCTTCTTCAAGTCACCTTCGGTCTTCAAGCGGCTCTCGCGGAGACCCAACTCCATCGTAGCACAGTGAGGCAAGGGAGAAAAAGCAAGCGCAAGTTTGGGAGTTCTAGCGCAAGTTCAGATGAGAGGCGTAAAGAACCCCAGGCGGTGCACACCTTCCTTCTTAAGTAAGCCCCCAGAACGATTGGATGGAAACCGCAGGGAAGCCGAAGATACTATTCAAAAATTTTACCCAGCCGATGACAAGAGGGCCCGGGACCACCCCGACGATCAAGCCGCGGTTCTTACCCAGGCGAACGGTTGTCATCATGAAAGGCGGGAAGCCCGAAGGCGGCGGCCTAACAAGGTGCCCGGAACCGATACGATTTTCATATCGGGAACCGACGACCTTCAATTGCGTGAGATCCGCACGCCAAAGATCTCATTTGCTGCATCCGGGTTATGCCACGCGGTGAGGATTTAACTCCAAAACTATCGCCAATGGCACATCTGAAGACCTTTGAAGAATCGGCTCAAAAGTCGAAGGATGGACCCACCTCCGGTGGAATGGCTTCACCCAAGGGGTCTTCCCCAGAGGTGGGCCCAGGGGGCCACTGTCGATACCCTGAGTACCGTATACCCCTTGAGATTGCAAAGATCTCAAGGAAATGCCATCTACTTGATTTGAAGACCTTCGAAGGCCCACATGTCAGACAGGACCGGACCCGCTTCCCCAATATGGTTAGTCTCAGGGTCGCCACGTGTACCATCAAACCGGAGCTACCATCCACAAGGGGAAGCTCCGGGCTATGTACCATAACGGCACCCCTGGACCTAACCCCAGACCGAGGGAAGCTCTGGAACTGACACGTGTTTGGTGGCAGCAGACCTATCTGTTCCCCACAGTATGCTCTGGAGCTGCCACGTGTCCAACCATCAGATCTTTAGCCTCAAACCTCCGGTAGACTCCACAATGGCTCGGATCTTCAAAAGGGAATCAAGGACTTCAAGACCCAATTAAGTGTCATTAATACTATGTTAATGACACACGATTGGACGACCCTTAATACCAGTAACAACGCTGTCAAAGCCCATAACTCGGTCATTAAGGGTAATTAAGCGCATCAAATGTGTATCAATATTAGTAGCTGCCGGGGCCACATGTCGGGCCAGGCCAACATGTAACGGCCTGTCCTTGTACTATAAAAGGACAGGCCAACGATACATAGAGGATGACTCTGATCTCTGACCTGAGCTCTCGGATCTGATATGGTCTGATTGGCTCACACGCGCTCTCAACTCACATCACCTGAGTTGAGTTCATACATCCAATACAACACCAACACACCCCGTGCAGTAGGGTATTACGATCAGGCGGCCCGAACCACGTAAACCTTTGTGTCTCTTGTGTCATTTTACATTTCACCTTCTTGAATCTCCGCGCGCCGACACCAAACTTCAAACTCCGCAAACACTTTTAGTAGTGTCAGGAGATCTGCCGGATCAAAACCACCGACAAGTCTGTTCATGGACCCGACTAGTCCGTTCAACTCTCTATTGTCCAAATTCACAGTGCACCGGACTACTCCAATCGTGGATCGGACTAGTCCGATCAACTTTCTAGAACCACGTTTCACAGTGCACCAGACTAGTCCGTTCATGGACCGGACTAGTCCGTTCAACTTTCAGTAAACCCATTATACTGTGCACAAGACAAGTCCGTCCATAGGACCGGACCAGTGCGTTGAAATCCCTGATGTTCTATAACACATAGCACAAGACAAGTCCGCTCGTAGACCATACTAGTCTGTTCAACTCTCTGAAGTTCAAATTCACAGAGCACCGAATAAGTACAGACTCTTACCGGACTAGTCCAGTATACCTCACACAATTTAGGGTTTATAGTGTGCTGCACATTTCACGTCGTTTTTACATAGCACACCGGACAAGTCACCGGACTAGTCCGTTAAGCTCCCTGATGTTCTATAACACATAGCACCGGACAAGTCCGCTCGTAGACTGGACTAGTCCGTTCAACTCTCCGAAGTTCAAATTCACAGGGCACCGAACATGTCCGGACTCTTACTAGACTAGTCCGGTATACCTCACACAATTTAGGGTTTATAGTGTGTTGCACATTTCACGCCGTTTTTACATAGCACACCGGACAAGTCTGGTACCCAGTACAGACTTGTCCGGCCGTCAGAATTCCTAACGGTAACAATTTTAAAAACAATATAAATAGAAGATCCATGACCCCACAAACATAATACACGTATTCTACTGTTCAAAACTCAAACCTTGCGCCGCCACTTGTCCCAAGAGCACGAAAACACATCTCCCCACACATATGGTCATCAAGAGTGAAAATCTTTGAGTATTCAGATTTGGATTGGGAGATTGGTGTCTATGCATCATTGAGCTCTTGGGGTTTGATCTCTTTACACTCGTGCATTTACTTGTAATCTTTTAAGGGACAACTGCTATGCAATCTCATGTTTTGTGCAAGCAAGCAATCTCCACATCCTAATTGTTCCCTACCAATCCAAGGGTGTTGCACTTTTAGCACTTAAATCCTCCCACCTGATGTTGTTGACAATATGCTAAACTAATCTTGAGTGCAAATACCCATAGATTGATAGAGAACGGTTGAGATGTGAAGATTGCATGCTTGCACAAAACAGCAGATTGCATATCAGTTGTTCCCATCTTTTCGAGTGTATTTGATCATCTTTTCGTTGTAATTCTTGTGGGAGCCCTCAACGTGTGAGGTTGCCCCATAAACTCGGTGATTACCTCTAATAGTGGATAAACTCGGCCTTGTTGTGTGACTTGATGAGGGAAAGGCTTTGAAGAGACCAGACTCTGTGTGGGCTTCCTGAATGAGCAGTAGATCTCTTTGGTGAGATTGAACCTCGGCAAAAATCTATGTCTCGTGTGCTTCTTTATTTTTGCATCATCCATACATGGGGCATTAAGTTGATCGATCTTGTAACTTGAATTACAATTGCTTTCCATGTGTAACTTTGCAATATTGATTTTCAATTCAAGTGATCTCAATAGTTGTTCAATTTCCACTGCTATAACATTTAATGCCTGAATCAACACTTAATTAAGTCACCACACATTACAACCCCGGACTAGTCCACACCTCCAACCTGACAAGTCTGGTCAGTCAAGTACTTGACAGTTTGATTAAGTGTGCAGGAAATTTTCTAAGCCTATTCACCCCCCTCTAAACAAAATTCCATTGGTATCAGAGAAGGGTCTCCATCCACGACACTCACCACTCGGAGATATCAATGGCATCTGAGAAGAACGACGAGATCCTGAAGGTGCTCAATAATGAAGAAGAGCAAGATACAAAAGTCTTCGATGTACTCAGGGAAAATCAATACAATGATGAAGAAGTGTGGCACCTCAAGGCACTTTAACGGAAGAAACTCCTGAGTCGTAGAGGAAAAGAGGACGAGAAGATGACGGGGAGTGGTCATTAAGACTCCTCCCGATATCCTTACAATACAATCATCTGAATTCAAATAATCATTATCTTTCCATTCCCATGGGAAAACCTTCGCAATTCAATGGAAACTATTATACCATGTGGAAATGCAATATGAAAATTGAGCTAATCTCATTGAACCCAAGTCTTTGGCATATTTTGTGTACAGGTATAGACATCCCAAATACAGATGATGAACTCACTCTAGAAAAAGAACAATAAATTAACCCCAACGCACATGTCGTTGTCGTGGTCACTTCATCTCTAAGCCGAGAAGAGTTCACCAAGATTGTTGGACTAGAAAGTGCGAATGAAATCTGGGATACACTCAAGACTGCACATGAAGGAAAACGTTCAGTCTGAGAAGCTAAAATTTAAATGCTTGAAGGAGAATTGGGGATATTTGCAATTGAAGAGGGCGAATCACCTCAAGAAATGTACAACGGGATGAAGGCGCTTATCAACAAAATCCGCACCTATGGAAGCAAGAAGCGGACTAACCATGAGGTGGTCAAAAGAATGATTAGAGCATTTATGCCAAGAAATGTCACCTTGTGCTCTATGATCCGAGAAAGCCAAAGGTTCCACAAAATGACTCCGGATGAACAATTGGGCAAGATTATCAACCATGAGATGAGGGAGAAGGAGGCCCAATACGTCAAAGACATAGCTGAGCTCACTTCCTCCAAAAGGAAGGTCGTTGCTCTCAAAGCAACTTGCAAGCCTAAGGGAAAGGAAGCTCGTGAAGCACAAGATGATGAAGACACAAGTGATGTATGCACCGATTTGGATGAAGAGGAAATGGAACTCTTCATTATTAAATTCAAGCGCATGATGAGAAGAAGGAAGGACATCAACTCAAGTGAAGGTAAGAGCAAAGAAAAAGGAATATCCAAGGCTTGACGTACCTGCTACAACTGTGGCGAGTACAGTCACTTCATGGTTGACTACACTAACGAGGAAAATAAAAGGAAGAAGGAAGTGAGGCCTCAAAAAAAGAAAATATTCAGGAAAGGGAGGCAAGATCACCAAGCGCACATTCACATGGAGTGGGAGTCAAACGATGAGTCCACCTCCGATGAAGGAGAGGAGATTGCCAACATTGCCACCAACAAGCCTACCAAGAAGTCTACACTCTTCCCGAACATGAGAGGACGGGAGACTCACAATCACACTTGCCTCATGGCTAAGGAAGGCAAGAAAAAGGTTCAACTTACACCCCACTCGATTAATTCATCTATTGATGATTTTGATAGCTCTAGTGAAAATGAGGATATGTTTAAAGGATTAAGTAAAACTACTTTAAGAAAAATGAAATTGTTGTCGAATGAAATTTTTGAGAAGGAGGATCTTGTCAACCGACAAGAGGATATGCTCATCCGTGAAAAGAAGAGATATGAAGAGGCCGAGAAACTCCCTTGAGCTTGAGAGGGAGAAGAGCGGGTCACTTGAGCATGAGCTATCCTTGAGTAAGGAAACTTACTCAAAACTAGAAGATTCACATGTTGCAATCAAGGATGAACTTGCTAACTTGTCAAAAGTTAACAAAATTCTAGAAATGCAAGTTGAGTCACTCAAGAAAAGTTTATCCTCCTCCTCCTCCAAAATATCACCTTCCAAAGGTGTAAGTCCGACAACAATTGTAACTTGCACTTGTTCTATTAAGAAAAATGCTATTAAACTTGATTCTTCTACTTCTCATGCTAAACATACATCCCAAAGTGGCATCTTTGACAAGGAAAAGATAAAATATGCACACAGCGCATATATGGTCACGAGTCCTCCTAACATCAAAGATGGTCTTGGGTTTAACAATAATAAACACATGTCCACCAGTATTCACGCTAAGATGAAAATTACTTCTGTTAAGGAAACATCATGTGAATCTGACTTGCAAATACTATTTTGTACATTTGATGCTTCCTCCATGAAAGATAGATTTGGACATGTATTTGCTAAATATGCAGGGCCAGGCCACAAGAACTCAAAAACATGTGTGTGGGTGCCCAAAACTCTTGTGACTAACCTGCGAGGACCCAAGCAAACATGGGTACCTACTAAGAAATAATTCTGTTTTGCAGGCCTACTCCTCCGTTGGATCAAAATGGGTGCTGGACAGTGGATGCACTAATCACATGACTGGAGAGAGGATTATGTTCGTGGAGTATGAGTGCACCGCGAATCCAAGTGAAGAGATATACTTTGGAGACAACAGCCAATGAAAGGTACTTGGTAGTGGTAAAATTGAAATCTCTTCCCAACATGCTCTTTCAAATGTTTTACATGTAGATTCTTTAGATTATAACCTCTTGTCCATATCTCAATTGTGCGACAAAGGTTACCACTATTTGTTCACTAATGAGGGTGTGACCATTTTTAGAAGAAGTGATGGCTCGATTGCATTCAAGGGAATTTTTGAAGGGAAAGCTTTATCTTGTCGACTTCAACAAAGATAAATCTGAACTTGACACTTGCTTGGTTGCTAAAACTAATATGGGATGGCTATGGCATAGACGTCTCGCCCATGTTGGGATGAGAAATCTGCAAAAACTTCTACAAGGTGGTCACATCCGATGTTTAAAGGATGTTGTTTTTGAGAAAGACTGGCCATGCAGTGCTTGACAGGCAATAAAACAAGTTGGAGCACCACATCCCGCCAAGAAAGTAATGACTACCTCAAGACCGCTAGAACTTCTACACATGGACCTCTTTGGTCCAATTGCTTATATAAGCATCAGCGATAAAAAATATAGATTGGTCATTGTTGATGATTTTTCTAGGTTTACCTGGGTATTTTTCTTGTATGATAAATCAGAAACTCATGGAATTCTCAGGAAATTTATGAAAAGAGTGCAGAATGAATTCTCCTCAACCGTAAAGAACATTAGAAGTGACAATGGAATGGAGTTTGAGAATACACAAGTTTAGGAATACCTACAAGAAGAAGGAATAAAACATGAATTTTTGGCACCCTACTCCCCTGAACAAAATGGGGTGGCCAAAAGGAAGAACAGGGCTCTCATCGAAATGGCGAGGACAATGCTTGATGAATACAAGACATCAGATCGATTTTGGGCTAAAGCGGTGAACACCGCTTGTAACGCCACAAACCAGTTGTATCTTCACCGACTCTTGAAGAAAATGCCATATGAGATTCTCACCGATAACAAACCAAATGTTTCAAATTTCAAAGTATTTGGTTGCAGATGCTTTATCTTGAACATGAAACCAAGGACTTCGAAGTTCGCTTTGAAATTTGATGAAGGGTTCTTGCTTGGTTATGATTCCAATGCCTACGCCTATCGTGTCTTCAACAAAGTCTCTGGCCTTGTTGAAGTAGCATGTGACGTAGTGTTTGATGAAACTAACGGCTCCCAAGTGGAGCAAGTTGATAAGTGTGTGCGAGATCAACAAGAAGCCCATGCCAAGCGTTAAGGAGGATGGCACTTGGTGATATTCGACCTCGATAGCAACAACAAGACTCAAGTTCACAAGATGAACCTCATCAAGAAATCAATGATCAAGGGGGAGCTCATGCACAAGATCAAGACCAGGAAGATCAAGAAGATCAATATAATCACGGAAGCAATGATCAAAGGGGAGACTATGAGAATGAAGACAATGAAGTGCAAGAAACTTCACAAGTTCCTCACCCAAGAGTGCATCAGGGTATACAAAGAGATCATCCCGTCAACAACATCATTGGAGACATTGCTGAGGGAGTAACTACTAGATCTCGCATAGCAAATTTTGGTGAATACTACTCTTTTGTTTCATTTCTGGAGCATACAGGGTAGAAGAGGAACTAAAGGATCCAGATTGGGTGATTGCAATGCAAAGGAGCTAAACAACTTCAAGAGAAATGAAGTATGAGAACTTGTGGAAGGACCAAAGGTGAACAACATTGGAACCAAATGGGTCTTTTGGAACAAACAAGATGAACATGGAGTGGTAACAAGAAATAAGGCGTGACTTGTGGCAAATGGTTACTCACGTGTGGAAGGTTTGGATTTCGATGAAACTTTTGCTCCTGTAGCTAGACTTGAGTCCATTCATATTTATTGACATATGCAACTCACCATAATTTCAAGTTGTATCAAATGGACGTCAAAAGTGCTTTCCTCAACAATCCCATTAAGGAGGAAGTGTACATGGAGCAGCCACTAGGATTTGAAGAATAAGAGTACCCCAACCATGTGTACAAACTGCGTAAGGCTCTCTATGGCCTCAAAACAAGCTCCTCGAGCTTGGTATGAGTGCCTTAGAGATTTTCTAACTCAAAATGGGTTTAAAATTGGTTAAGCTGAATTATACCTTGTTCACAAAACATTTTGATGATCATCTATTTGTATGTAAAATCTATGTTGATGATATGATTTTTGGTTCTACTAATAAGTTTTTTTTGAAGAATTTAGCAAGATTATGATAGACAGATTCGAGATGTCGATGATGGGTGAATTAAAGTTCTTCTTGGGATTCCATGTGAAGCAGTTAAGAGAGGGCACATTCATAAGCAAAACCAAGTACACGTAGGACATCCTCAAGAAGCTCAATATGGACAAGGCCAAGCCCATCAAGACACTCATGGCAACTGATGGACATCTCGATCGAAACAAAGATTTTCCAAATGTGGATCAAAAGGTATATCGGTCTACGATTGGCTCATCACTCTATTTATTTGCATCTAGGGCAGATAATATGCTTAGTGTGTGTAAGTGTGCAAGGTTTCAGACCATTTAATAGCTGTAAAAAGAATTTTAAGATACCTTGTGCACACATCCAACTTGGGCCTTTAGTATCCCAAAGGATCAATGTTTAACATGATAGGATATTCCGATGCTGACATGCAGGATGCAAAGTCGATAGAAAGAGCATGTTGGGGACTTGCCAATTTCTTGGCAGATCCTTAGTTTCATGGTCATCTAAAAAGCAAAACTCCATCGCTCTTTCTATAGCCGAAGCGAAGTATGTTGCAACCGAGAGCTGTTGTGCACAAATACTTTGGATGCGACAAACTATAAGGGATTATGGTTACAGTCTGAATCATATTCCACTCCTATGTGATAATGAGAGTGCTATAAAAATTGCACACAACCCAGTAGAGCACTCAAGAACTAAGCACATAGATATTCCTCACCATTTCTTAAGATATCATTCATTAAAAGGTGACATAGTAATCTCACATGTTAGGACTGAAAAATAACTTGCAGACATTTTCACCAAGCCATTAAATGAAAAGTGGTTTGTGAGCTAAGAAATGAGCTAAATATACTCAACTCTAGAAATGTGGCTGGAAACACTGCATACCTGATTGTGATTTCAAAACTTACTCATTATTGCAAAATTTTGCCCCTTATCTTGATTTTCTCTTGAAAGCTATTTAAATAAGTAAATCTTGGTGAATTATGGCCATTGTATGGTTATTGGTTGATTACTGGTCATGTTCATCAAGATTATTTGTGAAATGATGTCCTATAGATCGCTATTAGATCAAACACCCAAAATTAAGTTGTTCAATTTTGTTCTGTCCTGCTCACACTGGACTAGTCCGGTGTCGGCACTGGACTTGTCCATTGCCTTAGACTAGCCCGGCCCTGGTCCGGCATACTGCACTTGTCCGGTGTGGACCGGACTAGTTTGTATATATCGGGGTTAACCCTAGCCCACTGCTAGGAGCTCATCCACCACATCTCATAATCTCTTTTGCTCTCTCTCTCTCTCTCTCTCTCTCTCTCTCTCTCTCTCTCTCTTCAACTGTGAGCTCCAAAGGCGATTTTTGCTTCTAGTCATCAAAATCGCAGATTTTTCAAAGGGAAATCCTCTCCTTGGTGCGGGGCTTGTCCACTCCAGACTAATCCTGACCATATTCTGCTCCTTTATCTCAAATCTTCAATTTTTTGGTAAAATCTCACTCAAAGCCTAGCGCTCATCTTTTTTTTAATTCTTTCTTATTTTTCTTGACTCATAGGGCATACATTTTTCTTCTAGATGTATTCCTACTGTTTCCTATTCATTGTGAATCGATTCGAGCTAGATTTATTGAAAATAGGAAATTAGGGTTCTTATGCCAGACCGGACTAGTCTGATTTTCAAGTGCGGACAAGTCCGGTACTCTGGACAAGTTCGCAATCTGAAAATGGACAAGTCCGGTACCAAACAAATTGAACCTCTAAATTCTTATTTGCACATAGTCTCAAATCAATTCTTATCAATCCTTGAATTCCTTTGTCAGACACGATGTCTTCAGGTTTTGAGGACAACTCTTTTTATTATGATGAAGAGTGTGATCATGCTCGAGTGCAAAGAGCCAAATAGAAGGTGATGAAGAAAAGACATGACCACAAAGTTCACTCCTCTCCTCCCGATGATGTACTTCCCAAGAAGAGGAGAGTGGTGGTGAAGAAACCAATAAGAAAGGAAGGTGCTGGGAGTTCTTCGGCACCCAAGGGAACTGTCAACAAGGGCAAAGGACTGGCTAGTGGTCCTATTGGCCCTTTGAAGATGAAGGCTCCTACTCACTGCAACGGGCAGCCATCAAGTGATGATTTTAATGAAAAAGGGAGTGAATTGGCTGACAAGTTCAGAAAGATGGAAGTCTATGAGCAGCCCAAACAGTCAGCTGACCCCAGATTCTGGAGCAATTTCCACGCTGACTATTATGGGCATGTATATGAAGATGAGGAACCCAGTGATTGAAAGTCAGTGGGTGGATATAACTTACCTCCAGTCCAAAAGATGCCAAGCATACCAAGAGTTTCTGGAGGCATTGGAGCGATATGGATTGAAGGATCTTGTCTCTTTCTTGTGGGATTGGATCATGAAGGTCATCACTCAATTCTAATCCACCCTATACTTTTCTCGTGATGATGGTGACAAAATGTTATGGAAGACAGATGGAGCAAAGTACCGTGTCACTTATGAGGAGTTTGCTAGAATTCTTCATCTTGAAGATTCTTTGGAGAATGATATCATCATTCACAACTTGAAGCCCCTGGAGAAAGATGAGCTTGATTTTTCTCTATGATACAAGAATGCCTTACAAATCTCCATCTACTAAATACTTGAAGTCATTCTTTGTAGTTCTAAACATAATCCTTAGGAAGACCATAACTCCCAAGGAGGTAGATGTAGGAACTATTCAGGGGACACTAAGAACATTGATGAAGGTGATAAACAAGAGGAGGACCTTTAATGTCTTTGAGTATATCTACAATGACATTGTGAACATCTCCATTACCCCTAACAGGTCCAGTGGCTATGAACCCTATATCATGTATATGATTGAGAAGGTGAAAGGACATGAGTTTGTAAAGGGTGTTCCTCACGCTGGTCTCGGGCCCTAGAAGCCTACAATCTACTCTGTCCCCTCTGCTCATACCTCACCTGCAAAGGAACAAAGATCTAAGAGGGCTCATGAAGGAACAAGAATTGAAGCTCCTACTCCTGCTCCTCCACCCTCTAGAGAGTCCTCCAGTGGTGTGCTGAAAATGCTCTCATCCATCTTTGCGTCCTGCCGCAAAGTGGAAATTAAGCAGCACAAAGAGAGTCTGGTTAGTAAGAGGCATCAAAAATATGTGAAGGCCAACATTAAAGCAATTTGTGAGAAGCTAGAGATGGAGCTAGTGGGGTCACCTCAGATCTCAGAAGATTCTGAAGAAAATATCACAGAGATGGCACCACTTTCAGAGCAATAGTTGACTTCATTTGGACTAGCTGGCGTCATCGCTCCTCCTCCTCCTCAACAAGCACCTGAAGATGAATAAGAAGATGAAGATAGAACCAAGAGTGACGGAAGCAGCGGTGATGAGTGAATCCACTCAATTTTTCCATTTCTGGTGCCTTGATGCCAAACGGGGAGAGATTAAGACGAGTAGTTTATTTTGTAGCCTTAAGGACTTGTGATTGAGGACATGTATATAAATTTCAAATTATTTTAATCCCTCTTGGATGTGCCTACTTTATTTATTTTGTGATGCTTAGTTTAATGTTAATATGATGATTGTTACTTAATTGTTATGTTCTTATCATTTGTTCATCACAACATTTTATCACACACTCTATAGGCACCCCAACATAAAGAGTGCATATATGTGAGAAGCTTTTATTACTCATTTGTCATTCTCATATGCACACTTTATGAAAATCAATTTTTGCTCTTTTTGTGAAATCTAAATTGGATGTCATCAATCACAAAAAAGGGGAAGATTGAAAGTGCATCTAGGCAATCCCTTGTTGGTTTTGACGATTGATGATAAACAAATGAGATCCTGATCAACTTGTTGAGATGACTGCAGGTCAATTTAAATGAGATAGTTTGGTGCACTCAAAAAGCGAAAAATGAAGTGGTGAAGAAAAAGAGAAAAGCCCAACTGATGACTGAAGCCAAAGTAGACTTAAATGTATAGGATGCGTGTGAGAGACACATCCCAAGAGCTCATGTCTTTGCGTAAGGGTAAGGGCTTAAAACCAACCTAAAAATTCATTGAGCATCGAACTAGTCCATTCATGGACCGGACTAGTCTGTTCAACTCTCTGTTGTCCAAATTCACAGTGCACCAGACTAGTTCGATCGTGGACCGGACTAGTCCGATCAACTTTCTGGAACCACATTTCACAGTGCATCGGACTAGTCTGTTCATGGACCGGACTAGTCCGTTCAACTTTATGTAAATCCATTACATTGTGCATCGGAAAAGTCCGTCCATAGGACCGGACTAGTTCGTCGAACTTGCTGATTTTCTATAACACATAGCACTGGACAAGTCCGCTCGTGGCCTGGACTAGTCCGTTCAACTCTCTGGAGTTCAAATTCATAGGACACCAAACAAGTTCGGACTCCTACTGGACTAATCCGTTATACCTCACACAATTTAGGGTTTCTAGTGCACTGCACATTTCACGCCGTTTTTACACAGCACACCAGACAAGTCCGGTACCCAGTACGGACTAGTCCCGCTGTCGGGATCCCTAACAGTAACAATTTTGGAAACACTATAAATAGGAGAGCCACGACCCTACAAACATAATACACATATTCTACTGTTCAAAACTCAAATCCTAGCACCACCACTTGTCCCAATAGCATGAAAACACATCTCCCCACACATCTAAGGTCCTCAAGAGTGAAAATCTTTGAGTACTCAGATTTGGGGTTGGGAGATCGGTGTCTACGTGTCATTGTGCTCTTCGAGTTTAATCTCTTTACACTCGTGCATTTACTTGTAATCTTTTCGAGTGTATTTGATCACCTTTTCATTGTAATTCTTGTGGGAACCCTCAACGTGTGATGTTTCCCCATAAAGTCAGTGATTACCTATGATAGTGGAATCAAGTCAGCCTTATGCGGCAACTTGACGAGGAAAAGGGTTTGAAGGGACCCGGCTTTGTGTGGGCTTCCTCAACAAGGAGTAGATCACTTTGGTGAGATCAAACCTCAGTAAAAATATGTGTCCCGTGTGCTTCTTTATTTTTACATCATCCTTACTTAGGGCATTAAGTTGATCGATATTGTAACTTGAATTACAATTGCTTTCCACGTGTAACATTGCAATATTGATTGTCAATTCAAGTGATCTCAATAGTTGTTCAATTTCGGATGCTATAACATTTAATTCCTACATCAACACTTAATTAACTCGTCACACATTACAGCACCGGACTAGTCTGCACCTCAAACCAGACATGTCCGCTCACTCAAGTACTTGACAGTTTGATTAACTATGCAGGAAATTTTCAAAGCCTATTCCCCCCCCCTCTAGACTACATTCAGGAATTAACTTGCTTGAATTAAATAAATGAACTCAAATGGAAATTATGTACCTTACTTGAGATAGAAAGAACAGTTGAGGTACCAAGGTGGAGATGGTTCGACAAGCCCAAACCCTATCCTTAAGTGGAAGAAGCCCGACAAGCCGGAGCCTCCTCCTCCTCATTATCACTCTCTCCCTATTTTCTAAGCACTTGGGCAACACTACGCCTTTGGAGTGGAGTACTAGACTCAAGTTTTTGGTGTGTGGAGTGAGGGAGGCCCCTACCCCCTATTTATACACTCCAAATGTCAGTTTGGCGCCATAAAAAGCGATGGAATTAGTTGCCATCGTGATCTCCAAGCCGTGACAAGCCAACACATGGCAGTTTACCGTGTTTGGCGTGTTTACCTAGTCGGCTGAACTAGCACTTCGGTGACTTTTTGGTGGTCCCAAACGCGGTGTTTTTCTTCAGGGACGATTTTTTGTGGGGCCTCATCATGGGTATGGGTGATTCCCTCATTTTTAGTTGGTTTTCTCCTCCGAGTGAGCCTAAGAATCCTCGTGCTTGCACCTGATTGGTCAGAAGGTGTGTTTATGGGATTGGTCCCTGTAAATACCTCTAATTATTGGCATAATTCACCTGCATACACAATTGCACTAACACTTGTGGAGATAGTTAGTAAATAACTCCTACCACTATGTTGGTTGTCCAATCCATAGCTTTTATGCAAGGAATTGATGGTCGGATTTGGCAATTAAGGACTGTCAACACTAGGCTTCCAGGACACCAAGAAGTCTATGAAGTTCGTCTACAACACCGTTGACAATGACTTAAATATCTCCGACGATGAGCGTCGGAAGACTCTGCATATGATATATGGAGGGTTCTGGGACATTACCTCTCGGCGTATCCTCAAGATAATGCGTCGGGAGATAGCTGCCACAGCTCCCACCGCCATGGCAGAACCACATGGAAAGTGGATGGATACTGCCATCACCTTCAATGCTTCAGATTGCCTGAAGAACATGACCAAAGCTGGTCAGTTGCCTTTGATGGATTATCCTACTATCAACATCATCCAGCTCTATCATGTCCTGGTGGACAGAGGTGCGATGCTCAACCTCCTCAGTTACACAACTTTTATGAAGCTTCTACTTAGCTTATCGGACCTTAGGCCCTCACGTCCTTTCTTTGAAGTAGGTCTGTGAGCTATCACTCCACTCGGATCAGTTACACTCCCGGTGACCTTTGGGACTCGGGATAACTATAGGCCCGAAAAGATAGTGTTTGATGTGGCACACATCAGCCTTCCCTTCAACGCCACCCTAGGTAGGCTAGCTCTGTATATGTTCTTTGTCGTAGCCCATTGTGGCTATCTGGTGAAGATGCCGACTCCTTCAGGCGTCCTCTAGATATGTGGGGATCGCGGTGCTAGAGTCACTGCACTAGAAGAACTTCATGCGCTTGCAACGGCGCAAAAAGAATAATCTGGCAAGGATTGATCAGCTCAACAACTTTCGAGCTCACGTCAGCGTGGCTCAACCTCTGCACCTTGTCTGCAACCAAGTGGCGACACTGACATCCCGTTAAATTCATCCATATTGGTTCCGATGCTACTCAGACCACTCGTATATCAGGAGGTCAAGAAGACAAATAGGAACTCGCGCTCGTCACTTTCCTCTGGTGAATGTTGACGTGTTTGCATGACAACCGTAACAAATGCCTGGTATCCCTAGGGAGGTGATCGAGCATAGCCTGAAGATATACCCTGATGCACGACCAGTACATCAGAAGCCCCGAAAGCAATCTGTCGAGCGGTAGAACTTTCTCAGAAAAGAAAACAAGAAGCTGCTCGATCTTGGTTTCATCCGGGAGGTTCACCATCCTCGATGGCTAGAAAACCCAGTCGTTGTACCAAAGGCCGGCGGGAAGCTTCGGATGTGCATCGACTACACCACCTTTAATAAAGCATGCCCAAAAGACCCATTTCCACTTTCTAGGATAGATCAGATAGTGGATTCTACCTCCAGATGTGAATTACTATGTTTCCTAGACACATATTCTGGATATCATTAGATTCAAATGTCTAGGGAAGATGAGGAGCATACAGCCTTCATTACAGTAGATGGGTTATACTGTTACATTGCCATGTCTTTCGGTCTCAAAAGTGCTGCTTCAACTTTTGTGTGAGCCATGCACAAAACGTTTGGGGAGTTCATCAGGGACTTGGTGAAGGTCTACATCGATGACATCATCATCAAGGTGAAGAACAAGGAATCACTCCTTGACAATCTACAAGCCATCTTCGACAAGTTGCGCTTCATGCGTACGAAGCTCAACCCGGACAAGTTTGTCTTTGGGATCAACTCCGTAAAACTCCTTTGTTTCTTGGTGACTCACCGAGGAATTGAGGCAAATCCAGCCAAAATCAAGGCCATTGAAAAGATATGGCCCCTAGTTCGCATCAAGGATGTACAGAAGCTAACTAGGTGTCTAACTGTGCTCAGCCGATTCATTTCAAGATAGGCAGAGCGGGCACTTCCCTTCTTCAAGCAATCGAGGAAGTCCGAGCCATTTCATTGGTCCGAAGAAGCAAAGAAGGCGTTCCATGAGCTCAAGCAGCTCCTCACCACACTACCAATTTTGGTAGCTCCGGAGCCTGGTGAGCCTCTTCTGCTTTACATTTCGGCAACTATGGAGGTTGTCAGCATGGTCCTAGTCGCGGAGACACCTAAGCCATCTTCAGTTCAGGAGCCTAGACCCCTTCGGGGTGGTCTGGAGCTACCTGAAGGCGAGTCTGGGTCCTAGCCCCCAGGCATGGATCCTAAGGGAAAGATGCCTATGGATCAACCTCTCTCGATCGAGGGAGTTTCTGCTAAACAAGAACAAGATCTGGACTCCTCTGGGAGGGTCCTAGTTCCTCAAGAAGAAGATATGCACCCCTCCGGGAGGGTACGAGTTGATGGAGAAGAAGCTCTGAGCCCCTCCAGGAGGGTCCAAACCGTCCAGCGACCAGTGTACTTCATTAGTCAAGTGCTCCACGACGCCAATACTCGATACACTGAGGTGCACAAGCTGCTATATGCAGTCCTTGTTGCCTCAAGAAAGTTACATCACTACTTCCAAGACCACAAGATACCATTGGTAACCTCCTATCCACTGTGTGCTATATTGCATAATCCAAGTTCCACTAGAAATATCACCAAGTGGGTTGCGGAGCTAGCAGAATCCGTTCTCGAATTCCTGCCTCGACAGGCTATCAAGAGTCAAGCATTGGCTGACTTCATGGTGGAGTGGACTCCTTCTTCATCAACTCCAGGGGGCCTCAGTTAGTAGAAGCCGAAACCTAAGTTTCCGTTCTTCACCGAGCCTCACTTGACACTCTACTTCGACGGCTCCATGCAGAAGCAGGGACCAGAGCTGGAATTCTTCTCCTCGCTCTGACCTGGGAGAAGGTCAAGTGCATGGTACACCTTGACTTCAAGGCAACCAACAAGATGGCAGAGTACGAAGCTCTCATCTACGGACTCAAGGTGGAGTTATCATATGGCGTCTAGCAGCTACTAGTGAAGGGTGATTCGCAACTCATCATCAAACAAGTCAAAGGTGAATGTAGTTGCAACAACCCTCAGCTTGATGGATATCTACTTTAAGTACAGAAGCTGCAGAAGGACTTCCACGACCTCGACCTCTGCCATGTCCAGCACCTCAACAACGCTGAAGCTGAGGACCTCTCAACGAAGGCTTCAATTGGAGATCAAGCCCTAGCCAGAGTTTTCATCAGAAAATTGTCAGGACCTGCCGCTCAGCCAATTGAACTGATTTATGGGGGCGAGACCAGCACTTCAATGCTGGCGGTTCCGGTGGCCCTATTACCATGGCTCCCACAAAGGATCATAAGTGCTACAGGAACCTCTGAGGAACCCAGCACGCAAGATCGAGAAGCTCAAGTTAGCTCTGATGCATGGATCTCAGAGATCCAGAGCTACTTGAAGGGCAATATCCTTCATGAAGACGGTGCTTCCGCTGATCAAATTGTCAGATTGGCTGAACGATACATGTTGGTAGAAGGGGATCTCTACCGACGTGGTGCCAACGGCATTCTAGTGCGGTGCATTTCATGGGAAGAAGGTTGTGAGCTTCTCGTAGAGATCCATGGAGGCGAGTGAGAGAACCACGCATCCTCTTGCACATTGGTCGGTAAAGCCTTCTGGTATGGCTTTTACTGGCCTAAAACACTCCAGGATGCAATCGAGTTGGTAAAGAAGTGTGAAGCGTGCCAATTCCACGTGAAGAAGATTCACACACTGGCTCAGTCAATGCAAATGATACCTCCCACGTGGCCATTTGTTGTGTTGGGGATGGACATTTTGGGACATTTCCCAAAAGCCGTCGGAGGTTACAGGTTCTTGTACGTCGCCGTCGAAAAGTCCACCAAGTGGCCGGAAGCTACCGCGGTTGTGACAATTAACAAGCAATCATCTATCAAGTTCTTGAAGTCCACAATCTGCAGAATTGGAGTTCCGAACAGAGTCATTACCGACAGTAGAACCCAATTCACAAGTGCAGCATTCCAAGAGTACTGCAAAGATCTCGGCACCAGTAGCTCACCCAACAAGCAATGGCCAAGCTGAGAGAGCTAATGAAGAAATACTCAAGGGACTCAATACGCACACATACGAGCGCCTAAAGAAACATGGTGCCAACTAGATAGAGGAGCTTCCGTCTGCATTGTGGGCAAGCAGGACAACACCTAGTCGGGCAACTTGAGAGACACCTTTCTTCTTGGTGTACGGAGCTGAAGCAGTCATGCCTCCGGAGATAACCATGGGGTCTCTCCGAGTCCGGACCTTCGACAAAGCCACGCAGGACAAGCTCCGGTGTGAAGACCTAGACTTGTCAACGAGGCAAGGTGCCAAGCAGCTATACAGAACGCACGATACCGCCAGGCACTCCAGCGCTATCATCAAAGGTTCGTGTGCAACTGGCAGCTAGAAGAAGGCGATCTGGTGCTACAGAGAATACTGACTCGAGAAGAGATGAACAAACTCTCCTAAGGCTGGGAAGGTCCCTTCTGTGTTATCAAAGTTTCCCGCCCCGAACGCGTTTGCTTGGCGACAGAGGATGGGACTCCGCTTCCCAATCCATGGAACATCGAGAACCTCCGTAAGTTTTATGTTGAGCTACACGGAGGTGAGTCTATTTGTACAAATTGTATCTCATATAGTCTACGAACAGAGTCGGGAAGGGTCCTAGCGCACTTAACTTGGTACTGTACTTTAGGTGTGTCTTTACCCTCCCTAGGTTAGATCAAGATGAATAGCACACTTAACTTGGTCATTGCACTTTAAGTGTGTCCTTGTCTTCCCCTGTAATTAGGACCTTAATGAGAAACATTTTATATGGACAGACTCTATGCGCATTTCATTTGTAGAAGCTCATTACTTTTTTACCTTCTTGTTTATAACAATGTTGTGCAATCCTTTTGAAATTTAGTCCAGGGTATTCATGTGATATATAAGTTGTATTGTCAATCTTCTTTTGGGTCTTAGCATTACTGCATGGTCTACTTGCCTGGAATCCAAAGCCAATGGCAGGTCTGGAGTGTGCTATCGAGTTAGACTGGTTAGGCACCCTAACTATGCGACTCTACCTATATCCTGGCAAGTCCTAGAAGGGCGAGTCCGAAAGGTATTTGGACCTAAAGAGATTTCATCAAAACACTTATGTTGCCGTGTCCAATTCCTTAGGATCTAAAACTCAAAGAAGGATAATAAGTCACAAATAAGTTATAGACAAAAAGGATGAATTTTACTGCTTTTCTTGTTTCTTATGCGTAGGAAAAATGAATATTCGATGGCAATTTGCTCGGTGATGGTGGATGCTGCCGGAGCACTAGCTCGACAACCCCTAGGTGGCCTGCTGTCAACGTTCCAAGCGTCGACAGTGGGCGCCGTCGAAGCTTCAAAGCTCTGACAACCACCAGTAGGCCCGCTTGTCGACGTTCCAAGTGTTGACAAATGGTGCCATCGAAGCTACCAAGCTCTGAGAACTCCCAGGGGGCCCGCCGTCGACGTTCCAAGCGTTGACTGTGGGCGCTGTCGAAGCTACCAAGCTCTGCAACCCCCAGGGGTCCCGCCATCAATGTTCTATGCGTTGATAATGGGCGCCATCAAAGCTACCAAACTTCGACAACCCCCAGGGGGCCCGTCGTCGATGTTCTATGCATTGATAGTGGGCGCTGTTGAAGCTATTAAACTCCGACAACTCCTAGGGGGCCCACCGTCGATGTAACAAAGGGTCCTTGGAGATGTCGGAAGTAAACTTTGAACCTCGGAGCTATCATTTTGGCAATGAGTTTGAAGTGAAGTCCTCAAGACATTGTAAAATCTTTTTGGTACATGTTCGCAATAAAATTGTGCACATCTACCAGGGGGCCAATAAGATAAAGGGCAATGCATTGAGCACACACAAAAAATGGAATTCAAAAATATTTCATTCATTCAAAATCAGAGGATTACATGATGAAGGCAAAATAAGGAAAGGTCCTAACTACTGGAGTTCCTATTGAAAAATGAGGCAACTGTTTGGGCAGCTTCTTGAACGTTGGCCTTGGCGGCTTCTTCCTCCTAGGCAATGGGTCCTTCGAACACTGGAGTTAAAGAAATCTGGGGGTTTGGCTCTTGAAACACGTCAGCACATACTCAATAATGTTCTTGGCCTGGGACCTTCCTTCCGTCTCCAGTTCATCGACAATCACATCTCCCACAGCTTCCAGCTTCTTGCTGGTGGAGTTCAATGCCACCAGTGCCTTGTCAATCTCCGACCCCGGGTCAGCCGGATGTATCGGGCTCAAACGAAATGGCACCAGAGCTTCATTGGCTTGCCCTAAAAAATCCTAGACTTGTTGGGACTCTATTGCTCTCAAGCTCTTATGCTCCTCCAGTGATCTCCTGGCAGCCAAGGGTTCTACAGAACCCTTTTTGGAGAAGCCCTAAACTTCCTTAGCATGTGCTGGATCATTTTAGCCACCTAATTTTCTCGGTCGCTGAACTCTCTCTCTCTCTCTCTCTCTCTTGGAGATTAATGCGGTTTCGCCGATCTGCCAAGTCTTTCTCCTTGACCTTCACCTTCTCCTCCCTGGTGGAGACATCAGTCTCTCTTTTGGAGACGTACCCCCACCTGCCATATCTGATCGTTCTCTTGTTTGCACTACAGATTGAACTATTCGAAGCAATCAGCCAAGCTTTGCTCCCCCAGGGACAACTTTTGGGAGAGCTCATCCTCCCTCTTCACGAGGTCTTCCTCTTTCTCTTGGAGGCTGACCTCCTTATTATCAAGCTCCTCTCGACGCTTGAGAAGAGTTTCCCTCAACTCCTCGAGACTCTCTGAGCGTCTGTCGGCCATAACACAGGCCCTCTGCGCATGCTTGTAGATCTCTTGAGTCTTCATGTTGAGGGCCTTAATAGTGGCCTCTTGTTCATCCAACACCTTGTTCAGGCGCGATTGACGGGCTTTCTCCGAAGCCACCCACTCCTTCAGATCGACGAGCATGGACTGCATCAACTTCGTCTAAAAGAAGAGCTTTTGGTGCCAACACCCTACCATGGTGCACCCCTCTTCAAGAGACCTCCTTTCGTAGTCGAAGGCAAGTTGAACCTGTCGGTGGCTGGAGCAAGCATTGTCAATTGACAACTCCAGGGGGATTGGCTCTGGGCCTGCTTGAGGGTCGTCTTCTGGTTCCTCCAAGTCTTTAGGGATGGACGTTGGATCCCATGGCACGAGCATGGACTCTAACAGCTCGATGTCTTTAGGGCTAGTCTCCGGCAGTTCATTCATCTCTGGTGCGAGTGAGGAAGGTCCCTGTAACATCCTTTTTTTCTATGCATAATGCATTGCATACATCCTCATACATGTTTAACATTAATCAACCTTAAAAGGAACAAGATTGAAATGAATTTAGGTTAAATTAGAAAAATTAAATCTGTGAGGGCACGGACTTGTCTGACTCCAAAACCCGGACTAGTTCGGTAATCCCCTTCTAGTTCATAAAATTCAGTTTCATCAGGACCACAGACTTGTCCGACACATTACACGTACTAGTCCGATTTAGTTTCTGATGTTTTCCGGACTTGTCCGATTTGAGCAGACTAGTCAGAGTAGGTCTAAATTTCAGAACGTTTCTAGTCACCCGGACTTGTCCAGCCATTTAAACCGGACTTGTCCGATTTGGCCTCTGTTCCACAATAGACTTATCCAGTCGCTTATATGAACTAGTCTGGCCTACTGAAGTCAACTCGTTTTCCTTTATTTCTCCACGAATTGTTTTTGGGTAATTGCCTTAATTGGCCCCAAGAACTTCGTGCCCAACCTCAGAGGAGCCCAAGGGAACCCCACCTCGGCCCCTACACATCCTTCACCGAATTCCACTTGGAATTCACCCAAAACCCTATCTCTTCAACCTTATATAAGCAACCCAATACCCTCACCTCCCCACCTTTGAGAAAAACCCTCGCTACCGCCCCTAACATTGTGTTGTCATAAAGATCGAGTCCTAAAGTAAGGAGGAGGGGGGAAAACACGAAGGAGGACAAACCAAGATCAATCTTCATCGATTCTTCAACAATTGATGTTCTTCATCCAAGTTCTTCATCAAATCATCTTCATCAAGCCCTAATTGCCAAGACCCAAAGTCTCACGTCAAAACCTTTATCTTTGGATCTCTAAGCACATGGCATACCCTCTACTTCACAATTTCCATGCGAATTCAACCCAAAACCCTGCTGTCTAGAAAAACCCTAATTCCAGTTCTGTATAGAGCGGAATAGTCCGACCTCCATACCAGACTTGTCCGACCTCTGAATTTGATAATGTTGAATTAATTCCAATTTGACTCAAACCAATTCTTGTAAAAACTTGTTAGAAACTATTATAACTAGTTAGTAACCATTTTTAGCAACTCATTAACAAGTTTTACCTCACAATTGCATTAATATGCATATCATGGCATATTGAGTACTATATGAGCATTATTTGATTGAATTGTGTGTTTTGCATGTTTATCGCTCGGAATCGAAGGAATTGTCGTAGAGAGTGCTTTCGAGGACCTGCAGAACCAGAACTTTGAGGCCTTCGATCCAAACCAAGCTCAAGAGAAAGGCAAGTGTTCTTGACCATATTGATCCTATTTTAAAGGTTATGTTTGAAAAAATGCATGCTTGTGTCAATATGTGGGAAAACCCAATTGTAGCAGTTTACTAGCTTTGTATGATCACCCTTGTCGCTTGAGCACTATGTAGAGGGTTGGGAAGGGTATTTTGCACTTTTGCTTCGCAATGACCAATTGGGTTTGGGAAACGCTCATACTACTTAATTATGAACTATTGAACATGTGAATAATGAAAATTGATATTAATGACCCTTTTGCAACATGGTGCCCAGGGATCTCAACAAGTCGGTAATGTAGAATGGGTTGGACTGTTTATGGTGGTTTTTCTTGCTTTAGATCTAAGGACCGGCTTGTGGAGCGACCATCCAGGATTTACAGTGCCACCACAAGGCCAAGTAATGGTGTGGCTTATCTTACTAACTAGTGAATTACCGGTGTTGTTTGGACCATTAAGAATGCTCCGGGAAGGGGTAGTCAGATTGGGTTTGTAGAGATTGGTGGGACTAACCTGGGATCTGAAAGGCTCAAGAGGGGGCCCTTGGTTGGATGTGCTCAGTTGTAGACGTCACCACCAGTGAAACCTCGGTGGGGTCTAAATAGGCTACTAATCACTTTGTAAAGGCTATTTTGTGATCTCCTAGCTGCACACCAAAGGAAATGTGAGACGGCATAATTGAGATTCCATAGTCATTGAAAGGTGATGAAATCACAAACTTGTAGGTAAAGTGGTACAACCTCTGCAGAGTGTGTCTAAAACTATCATGGTAGCCGTGCTACCGGTCAATAGCAACATGGACCCTCACATGATTAGAATTTGGAGTTTAACTTGGTTTAATGGCTGGAATTAATCTGGGAGTTGGTATTGGTTAATTAAATGACTTTGCTATACGAAATTAATGAAATTGGGACATATGAGCAGTTATGAATTGGTTACGGATTATTATTGCTGGTACTGGTTACTTAAGTTGAAATTGATGATATTTGGGTTATTTTGGGATGGACCTCACCTAATGATCACATAATTGCATTTTCAACTGTTTTGAATGTACTTTTATGCAATTAGCCCATTTTTTATCATGTCTTGTTTAAGCTACATGTCATACCTTCACACACTTGCTGAGTATGACATGTGCTCACCCTTGCTATTCGCCCAACAAATTCAGACATAGGCAACCAGGTGGAGTACCAGGAGGTTTTTGAGGAGTACTAGGCGAGTGTGTTACCGTCAAACTTGCCTGTGGAGTCGAAGTCATTAGAGTTTAGCTTTTCCGCTGCTGTTTCATTAGAGTTGTATTCAAGACTATTTGGTTTACAATAAGGTACTATTATTAGTGTTATTATTCGAGACGTGGTTTGTATCTGTTTATCAATTGTGAATCACTTGTGTATGTATGTTAAACATCCCGGGCACACATATACATTACGCTTGGTTCATTTTCGGAACCAAGTGTCACAAGTTGGTATCAGAGCCGTGTTTGATTGTAGGACGCATTCCTAGTTAGAATGGACACCACAAATCGCTTAGGACTTCTTTCCTATTCAAATTTAGCCTGTTTTGCACTATTTTGCCTCTCACTAGCTATATAATGTGGGAAAACTGTGTTTTTACTGCTCCTGCAATTTTTGCCGTTTTTACATCTTTTGAGGAAATGCACATCCTCTCATCTAAATTTATGGCTGCTGAAATTTCAGAACTGATATTTGTGGGTTTCCTCTATTTTTCTCATGTTTTCTTGTAGATGGCTCACACCAAAATGACAACCTGCAAGAGAGCTCGTTTGCCACCACTTGGAAGCAAGCTTAGGCCTTGCAAGGAGCAGCAAATGGAACAAACCCATGAGGAGGAAGAAGTGAGTTCTCCCGCAAAGGAGGTTGAGTGTGAACACTCCAACACAACGAAGGAAGACCTTGAAATGGTGGAATACTATGATGATGAGGAAGAGGAAGATCCGTAGATGGTAGAAATCTATGAAAGTGAGGAGAGTGAAGATGAAGCCCAAGATGAAGAGGAACCACAAGAGGAGGTACCTGAAGCCCAACGGAATGCATCGCAGCCTAGTGAAGCCAGGAAGGAGGACAAATGCATAGTTTACCATGATGCCCAGGAATTTTGTTCTGATGGCCCTGATGGAGGTTTTGCAGCCAAGCAGTTGAAGGAGTTCCTTGATCTAAGCAAGATGCACCCGAAATACTATGTCAAGAGGATTGCTCGCCATGGACGCGAAGAATGGAGAGCTCAAGTTACTGTTCTTGCTAGAGATGAGGTGGTCACCCGACACTTTGCATCCACATGGAGAGCCACCAAGGAGCAAGCTATTGATGATGTCGCTTGGGATGCACTTACTAGATTGTGCCACATCTGTCGAGAGCAGATTGGAGGTACTACTTTTGCACTACACTCGCAATGCAAGAAGGGGACAATGGAGATCTTAAGGCCGCAGGATGGAGCCCAAGTCAGTTCTCATGCAATTGACAGATCTCAAGCAGTATTGGTAACCTTGGGAAATTGTAATGTTGATGCTATGGAAGAGATATGTTACCTCCATAAGAAGCTGTTCATCATGGAGAAGCAAGAAGAAGCTCGTGTCACCGTGGAGGTCAAGGGTGTAGAAACCTCTCTAGCACTTGCATAGACGACCAACTCACCCTGGCGGGCGCCCATGTATGCCTCGCCGCCACCGTCGCCTTCGCCGTCTCATGGCCAGGACAGCCACGGATCACATAATTAAATCTAGGTCCCCTGTCTGGAAGCTAGAAAAGCATTTAGAACGTCTTAGTCATATTTAGTGTAGTGTGCTAAATTTTCTTGGTGTGAGCTTGTGCTTGCATTCTTGGTGCGAGTTGCGGGACGTCTAGCGTTTTGTCCACATCCGCACATAGTATAGTGTTGTGGGATCCTTGTCCACATCCTCTAATAGGGTTATAGTATTAATAAAGGAGGTGCTTAGTTACATAAACCTTGATGCATATAGTTGGGGTGTTTCTTTTCAAGTTCTAAATTCTTCCGTATCCGCTATTCTTTCACCAACAGATGTCAAGGACCCGTAACCAGAGGAATGCCAATGCTGAGGAGGAGAGCAATGAAGCACCTCAGAACAACTAGGGACCTTCCCAAGGAGCTATCAACCTTGAGTAGCTATTGGCTACACTGAACCAGCTCATGCAGACCATGATACAGACTATGGGACTGCTGCAAGATGGTAACAACAATCAACCTCACATGCTGCCACCGCCACCACCCCTGCCACATCACAACTGGTTGGGAGAGTTTATGAGGACCAGACCGCCTACCTTTGCTCAAGCCATAGATCCAATGGAAGCTGATGACTGGCTGAAGTCCGTTAAGAAGAAACTTGCTATTGTGCAGTGCAGTGACAGAGAGAAGGTTCTTTTTGCCTCACACTTGTTGATGAGAACTGCTGCACACTTGTGGGAATCTCTATGAAATGCCCATGAAAATCAGGAGAGAATCACATGGGCTAAATCAAGGTGAAGTTCCATTCTCACTATGCGCCAGAGGGAGTCATGATACTAAGAAGGCAAGAATTTGAAAACCTCAGTCAAGGGAGGATGAGTGTGAGTTAATACCTCACTAAATTCACTAAACTGTCTCGATATGCTCCAGATGACATCATCACTGATAGCAGGTAGCAATATATGTTCATGAGGGGTCTCAACAATGAAATTCAAGTTCAGTTGCTCAAAGCTGACTATGCAAACCTCCAGAAGCTGGTTCACAAGGCCATTGTGGTTGAGAACAAGATTTCGGAGATGGAGCTAGACCACAAGAGGAAGATGCCATATCAGGGACAGCCGTAAGGAAGCAATGTCCGTCCTCGCTATGCATTGTGTGCTGCACCATATTACAAACCGTCTGCTGCTGCGTACCACCCTGCTTATCCACCGCGACCGCAACAGCCTATGCAGCCTCGCCCGCTCATGCAAGCACCTCGCTTACCTATGCAGCCTACGTCGTGCCCAAATATGCCTGCTTATGCTCAAAACCAGCCTCGCCCTAACTTTGCTGGCGCCAGTGGTGGAAAGACTTGCTATAATTGTCGTCAGGTGGGACACTTTGCAAATCAATGCCAAAAGCCAAGTCAGATTCAGATGAACCTTGTTCCCACGCAGAATCCAAGGACCAATGGAGGAGCAACTCAAGGCAACCGTGGACTACAAAATTTTGCTCAAGGCAGGGTAAACAAGGTATCTGCAGAAAAAGCTCAACATGCTGAAGATGTTGTGATTGGTATGTTTCTCGTAAACTCCAACCTCGTGACTATATTATTTGATTCTGGAGCATCCCATTCATTCATCTCATCAAAGTATGTTGCAAAGCATAGCATGCCTATATCATACCTAAAGTTTAACTTGTTGGTTTAATCTCCTGGAGGAGAGATGAGGACAAATATAGTATGCCCAAGAGTAAGTATTTCCATAAGGGGGTAGAATTCGTTGCCAACCTTATTGTCCTAAATTTGCATGGTTTGGACATCATCCTTGTAATGGATTGGCTAAGGAAGCATAACAGAGTAATTCAGTGTGTCACTCAGATAGTGCAACTAACAAATGAAGAAGGAATCAGTATAGAGTTCAAGGAAGTTCAGCCAACGACCGAGAAGGCAATTGCAAATCATGCAGAAGGAGCGACCTTGGAGGATATTCCAGTTGTTCGTGAGTATCCAGATGTGTTTCCTGAGGAATTGCCAGGTATGCCACCTGATCGTCACATCGAGTTCGTCATTGATTTAATACCCAGAACTGCACCTATAGCAAAGAGGCCATATAGGATGCCCCCTAAGGAACTAGCAGAGCTCAAGAAGCAGATTCAAGAGTAGTTGGAGAAGGGTTTTATACGATCAATCTTTTCTCCTTGGGGAGCCCCTGTGCTTTTCATAGATAAGAAGGATGGATCCAAGAGAATGTGTGTAGATTACCGATCTCTCAATGAGGTGACAATCAAGAATAAGTACACTCTGTCTTGCATAAAGGACCTATTTGACCAGATGAAGAGAGCCAGAATATTCTCTAAGATCTGTCTTCGGTTTGGATATTTCCAAATGAAGATTAGACCATCAGACATACCCAAGACAACTTTCAGGACACGGTATGGGTCGTATGAGTACATGGTCATTTCATTTGGATTGACTAATGCCCCTGTGCACTTCATGTATCTTATGAACAAGGTTTTCATGGAGTATTTGGACAAGTTTGTGGTAGTGTTCATTGATGACATTATGATTTCCTCGAAGAATGAAGAGAAGAACGAAGAGCATTTAGGATTGATGTTGCAGAAATTGCGGGAGCACCTGTTGTATGCCATGTTCAACAAGTGCCAATTCTGGTTGAGGGAGATATCATTCCTAGGCCACATCATATCCAAAGGAGGAGTGTCACTTGACCTAGGAAAGGTTAGAGATGTGCTCAAGTGAGAACTGCCGCAGAATGTCAAGGAGATGAGGAGTTTTCTCGTAATGGCTGGATATTACCGTCTGTACATCAAGGACTTTTCGAAGATCGCAAAGCCCATGACTGAACTGCTAATGAAAGAGAAGCCTTTAAGGTGGACTCAAGCTTGTCAAAACAATTTTGAGGAGCTAAAGAAGAGGTTACCACAGCACCAATGTTGGTATTGTCAGATCAGAGCAAGAGCTTTGATATCTATTGTGATGCATAAAGACAAGGACTCGGTTGTGTTTTGATGCAAGAATGCTGAGTTTTAGCTTATGCATCTAGACAGTTGAAGAAACATGAGCATAACTATCCGACGAACTATCTCGAACTTGCAGTCGTAGTGCATGCATTGAAGATTTGGAGACATTACGTTACTGGTCATAGATGTGGGATCTATACAGATCATAAGAGTATCAAGTACATATTCAAACAGACGGATCTAAATTTGAGGCAACAAAGATGGTTGGAACTCATTAAGGATTATGATGTGGGAATCAACTATCATCCAGGGAAAGCCGATGTAGCGGTTGATGCTTGGAGCTGAAAAGGAGCAAGCCACCAGCTCGCCGTTAGGGAATTGCCACCCGAGCTATACAAGGAGTTCGAATGGTTGAATCTTGGATTTGTGAATGAGATGGGAGAAATGGAAGTGAATCCAATCCTAGAACAAGATATTCGAGAGGGATAAATAAAGGACTTGGAAAATCCAGAAAATCAAGGAAAGGACCCAAGAAGGGAGAGAATTTAGATTTTGATGAGGATGACCAAGGTACTCTATGGCTTGGAAAACGGATTGTCGTGCCTAATGACAAGAGTCTCCGACAGTTGATAATGAAGGAGGCACATGACTCGCTTTACTCCATCCATCCCAGTTGTACAAAGATGTACAAGGACCTGAAGACATTCTACTGGTGGGATGGTATGAAAAGGGACATAGCAGAATATGTCGCACTATGTGATGTATGCCAATGAGTAAAAGCTGAACATCAAAGGCCAGCCGGATTATTACAACCATTGAATGTTCCAGAATGGAAGTGGGAAGAGGATGGTATGGATCTCATAGATGGTCTGCCTCGCACCTCAGCTGGTTATGACTCAATATGGGCTGTTGTTGATCGATTGACGAAATCAGCGCATTTCATTCCTGTCAGGACTACTTATAGTGGATCCAAGTTCGGCAGAATTGCATATGGTAAGAATAGTGTGTTTGCACAGAGTGCCCAAGAAGATATAGTCTCCGATAGAGGTTCTCAATTTACCTCAAGGATTTGGCAAAAGCTGCATAAATCGATGGGAAGTGAATTGAATTTTAGTTCTGCATATCAACCCCAGACGGATGGACGGACCGAGAGGACAAATCAGATATTGGAGGATATGCTAAGAGCTTGTGCGTTGAAGTATGGAGAAAGCTGGAAAAAAAGTCTGCCATATGCTGAGTTTTCCTACAACAATAGTTATCAAGCAAGCTTGAAGATGTCGTTGTATGAAGCGTTGTATGGGAGAAGGTGTATAACACCCTTGTTTTGGAATGAGACATGGGAAACTCAAGTATTTGGACCTGATGTGATCCAGGAAGCCGAAAAGCAGGTACAAACCATCCGCAAGAACTTAAGGGCTGCCCAATCAAGAAGGAAGGGTTATGCGGAAAATAGACGAAGAAGCTTATCTTTTGAGGTAGGAGACTTTGTATACCTCGAAGTGTCACCTATGCGAGGCCATAAGAGGTTTAATGTCAAAGGCAAGTTGACACCTCGCTATATTGGATCATTCAAGATTTTGGACAAACGGGGAGAAGTAACCTATAAACTTGAGATACCTGCACATCTTTCGAATGTTCATGATGTGTTTCATGTCTCTCAGCTCAAGAAGTGTTTGAGAGTTCCGAAAGAGCAAGTACCGATAGAAGATTTGGATCTTGAGGAAGATTTGACCTATGCCGAGCAACCTATCAAAATTTTGGACACCAAGGAGAGGGTCACGAGGAACAAGGTGATTAGATAGTGTAAGGTGCAATGGAAGCATCATACGGAATCGGAAGCGACTTGGGAGCAAGAAGATGATCTCAAGAAATATTTTCCCTATCTCATCCCTTCCCCGTAGAATCTTGAGGGCAAGATTCATTTTAAGAGAGGTAGGTTTGTAACACCCTCATTTTCGTGCATAATGCATTGCATACATCCTCATACATGTTTGACATTCACTGCAAGGATTCCGTTTTATCGCAACGAAAAAATTTGTCACAATAGGTTGTTTTTCGTCGCAATAGGTCGTTGTTGCAATTAAAAAGAGTGTGGTGATAGTTTTTAAGAATCATCATAATAATTCTCGTGAGATAGGTTATTTGCGACGCCTTGGCATCCGATGCGAATAGTATGGTATTGCAACGATTTTACATCGGTGCCAAATAGGACGCTATTGCAACGTTTTCATGTATTGCGATGATTTAACGTATCTCAATGAATTTTATGGTATTGCAATGGGTTCACGATCTGTTCAAATAGTACAATATTGCAACGATTTCATATTCGTGGCAAATAGTATGTTGTTACAATGATTTAGCGTATTACGATGATTTAACGTATTGCAACAAACAGCATGGTATTGCAATGATTTCACATTCGTGGTAATTGTATGTGGTTGCAACGATTTCACAGGCGTGGCAATAGTACGGTATTATAATGATTTCACATTCCTGGCAAATAGTATGTTATTGCAACGGTTTAGCGTACTGCGACGATTTAACGTTTTGCAACGAATAGCATTATATTGCAACGATTTCGCAGGCGTGGCAATAGTACGGTATTGTAACGATTCCACATTCGTGGCAAATAGTATGTTATTGCAACGGTTGACCGTATTGCGATGATTTAACGTATTGCAACGATTAGCATTGTATTGCAACGATTTCGCGTTCATGGTAATAGTATGTGATTGCAACGATTTTCACATTCGTGGCAAATACTACAATATTGCAACGATTTTCACAGTCATGGCAAATAGTAACATATTGCAACGAGTTATGGTGTAGCGACGATTTACCGTATTGCAATGAATATCACAGTATTGCAACGATTTCACATCCATGACAAATAGTATGGTACTGCACCGATGTCACAGCCGTGGAAAATAGTATGATACTGCGACAGTTTAACGTCTGTGGCAAATAGTAGGTTAGCGCAACGAGTCAACAAACGTGGCAAATAGTACCGTATTGCAACAATTTCAGATCCGTGGGAACTAGTCTGGTACTGCAACAATTTCGTAACCGTGGCGAATAGTTGGGTATTGCAATGAGTCCACAAACGTGGCGAATAGTACCGTATCGCAACGATTTCAGATCTGTTGGAACTAGTATGGTACCTCAATGATTTCACATCTGTGGCGAATAGTTTGGTATTGCAACGATTTCTTATATGTGGCAATAGTGTTTTAATGCTACGTTTTTTGAGTCGTTGTCAAATGTTTATACTGCAACATTTTGTCATTCTATTGCCACGTTTTATCATCCGTATTGGCAATAGCTTCCTATTGCAAAAATTTATCATTCGTGACAAGAAATTCGTAATGCCACGTTTTATAATTAGCGTCAGTAGAACCCGAATTCACCTCGTTTGAAAATTAGTGGCAACAGAATCATGAGTTTAACAATAAACATCCATCAATTGATATTACAATACGCATAACAACACTCAAGGATTATTAAAGCGGCGTGTTCGCATGCTAAGAGTTTTCGTAAGCTGATCGGGACTAATTGTTGGAGCAGGTGGCTTTTGGCGGTTCCTTTGTTGGACCTTCTGTGGAGTGGTCGCCATCATCATTTTGTGCATTTCAGCCACAGAGGCGCACATGTCCTGCATTTCCTTAGCTCCCTGTTCACGATCAGCTGCTATCTGACCTTGTAAGTTATGGGCTTGAATGATTAACTCTTCATTCTTCTGGTTTATGCAGTCCATCTGGGTGTTTAAGCTATCATTTCTTCCTTCCAACTCCTGCACTATTTCATTGAGGCCTGCATTTATATCTTCTAAGTTTTGAACCATGTTGTTGAGGTAGACATCTGGATACTCAGATGTTTACATTCGGGTCCAGTTGGGTTAGCCATATAACCACGCCCTCGAACCTGTGATCCTGCACAACCGATTGAGGATCTATAACAAAGATGGAAGATGTGGTTTCTCTCCTCATTTGGAATTGGGCCTCCCTGCTCAGCTTCCATGTCGTCCACTCGGCACGTGCCTGGATCTATATACGAAAAGAAAAGTCACGGGTAATTTGCAAATATTTATTTAATTGGGGATTGTTTGAAGTGTTACTAAAATGTACAGCTTCTGCCAACTTGTTTGTCCAGTTACCGTTCTCCAACAAATGGCTTGCCTCCCGCAGTTGTATGTCATCGGGTTCTTCTCCGGTCTCTGGGTCTCGCTACATAAAATACAAGTAAACTTCAACATGTTGGTATACATATTGTTTGCAGCGCAAAGTAAAAGCTTGATTTATTTTTCATACCTTCTCGTAACTAAGTTGGGCGTAGGATTTGGAGCCAAGCAAGTGACACGCCTGTTGTCTGCTTCGATTTTGAGAATTGGTCCTGCTTATTGACTGCAATAATTTTAAGAATTAATTCCACAAATGAAAGTAAATGAAATATTTTTGTATGATGCGAAGCTATTAAAAAGTTAGCTGACCTTGAATCGCTCAGACCCAAAATATTCTATTAAGTGCAACCACTCGGGCGCCATTACGTCAGCAGGCTGGTTTAGTATACGTTCTTCATCGGTAGAATACCTCTTATAGGTGGCATGCAAAGTCGAGCGCCACCCCTTGTAGCGCTCACCAGCAATTTTAAAAAATTTTCTTGCACTCTCTGGTGTGTCTTCCATGTCCCAGGAATCTTGTACATTGTATAACAAGTTGCTGTAAACGTACAGGATGGAGATTGCAACAAAAAAATACTTGTATGTTGGTGTGACAACACTAACCAGAATGTCTCGTACTATATTTCTCTTGTTACAATGGCCAACCTCTACCCACTTCCTTGCACCGCTGAGGGATGCATGTATTTTTGTAAACATAACCACATCATCGACAAAGTGCCACTGATTAATACCAACCACAGCGCACAACCTAGCGGAGAACTGAATTGGTAGCTTCACATGCTCTGTTCTACTAACTTGGGATGCATAGCGTATTCTGGCAAACTTAAGTCCTTTAGCCACACTTCTTCCTAGCTTCCTTCCTTCTGTTAACTTGATTCAAAAGGTAAACGATTAAAGCAAATTACCGCGTGAACAAGTTTAGTATCATGTACAAATAGTGTGAAAAGAAGAAAAGTCTGATCTTCATACCATCTTCAGGACGAGTGCGGCAAATACGAGCGTGGGACGACCGCGTTGCGCCAGCACCATTTTGTTCTGTAGTACTCCCTCCTGGTTTATATTAATTGTCATATCAGACCAACAAATGAATTAAAAATGAACTACTACAGTAGTTAGGAATGTCCTAACGACAACTATTTTGATGGGGGGTTACATTATTGACTTCTTTGTTGCTGTTCATACCCTAAAATGAGCCATCAGGTACACATGTCAGTGGCGGTACGCACTCGTAGTATTGCAGAGGATTTTTAGTCCATGAGCGAAGCAGGCAAGACTGTGAGGGGGCATGCAGCTGGCAACACTAGACTGGACAAAGATAGGGTTCGCCGCTTCGGTCTGACTAACATCAGCCGTAGCGCGTCTCGAAGAGAATTATTAGTTGTAGGGCAAGTAATGAACGCTAGCAGTAGGAGGTGGCGAATGCAAGATAGATAAGGCAGGCAGCTTGCGGGATTGAAATCCTCCGCAATACTACACCTGCGTTAGCTGCCACTGACATGTGGGCCCATGAGACATCGGGTCTACTTGTCAGTGGCGGCTACTCCAGATGCACTACTGCATAGTTCCAGCTTGCGACACTCAACAAAGCGAGGGTTCAGTCTCGCCAAAACTCTCGAAGAGGATTGGTAGCAGGGCGAGTAATGGCCAGGGATTTGCAGGCGGCGGAGTAATCATGGCACACGAAGGATGGGACATGGCGATAGGTGAGGGAGACGCGTCGGAGAGGACACTAAAGTGACCAGCAGCAGGGCGTGGGCACCGGTGCCGGCCAGATTGGCCGGCGGCGAGAGAGCACAGCGTGGAGGCATAAAAAAATCATGCCATCACACAGGCTGATGAACTGTTAACTATAACGACCAAGTACTAATCAAAAAGTAGAATCGCAAGGCATGCTAAAACAATTAGTAGAGCCTAGGAAAGAATGCAGATGACCATGATACACCCATCATCAATACATCAAAAGGACAGAACGTAGTCTCTCAAAATGCTCCAAGTTCAATGCCAAAGGAGTAGAGTAAAAAACTAACACGCTCTGCCAAAACAAATGGCACGGTAGAGAGGCAGGTAGTAATGTGATGTGATACGGGTAGTTGGAAGCTACTACCGAGGATAGAGTTGGAGTGGGACATTTTTTTAAGCTCCAAAAGTAAAATTACGCTGGGGCAGAAGGAGTATTTCTGGTTTGTATATCTATACATGTTGTTTGTTCATGCATCATAGTAGTACCAGGGAGTGAAGAACCTCGGGGTTCCTGAACATCATGTGCTGCAATATTCTTTGCGTACCATGCAAATGATTTAATGTTGTCTAAATTTGTTTAATTTTGATAGTAAACACATTTATAGTTATACCAGGTGCTTGTTGGCCACCATGAATGCTTGTAGACGACATCACGGTTTGATGTCTTGTTCCTAATGTAAAGAGAATTGTAAGTAGTCCTTCCAAATAACAGTGATAATGTCAGATTACATGACCAACATAGATTTTGGATCGGACGGTGTGCTTTCTATAAACTGCAGTGTTTGTTACTAATGGAGGAATTAGAATAGAAAGAATAGAAAAAAACGTACGATCCGAGAAAGCCACAAGAAAGAAAAAAGTGAAAACCATGGGAACTAAAAATCTTAGGAATACAAATTTGTAAAATAGTAATGAGAGTACAACATTTGGAGTGGTTGATCAGATAACCCGTGTGTCATTTACTTCTAAATCCAGAAATTACATACTACTACTTCTGGTTTTTAATATTTGTCGTTCCCAGCCAGGAATTGAACTAGAAATACACTACCGTAATAAGTTTTGTAAGTATTTATTTAGGGACAGATGTAGTGTATATATATATATATATATATATATATATATATATATATATATATAACTAAATTCGTGAAACAGAAGACCACATTTCTTCTTTGTTAATTTATTTAATCTTCGTATATCAGGATGGATTGTGTATAACTTAAATAGGCCAAAACTGCATGGATCGTGTAGAACCAAGCCAATATAGCTCTATAAAAAGACGGCATGGATCGTGTAGTTTACCTAGCACAAAACTGGAGTCCGAGATGCGTTGTCGCAGGGAGGTGTCAGCGACGAAGAGGTTCGGTAGAGCCCGTCAAACTTGGTCGCCCAGCGTTGTACCCAGGAGTCAACACCACCAAGAGCTTCGACGCGTCACTGCGAGATATATGGGGGGGAAATTGTAAAAACCGTGGGAAATGAAAACACGGGAATTTCTTAGGAATACAAGTCTGGAACACAGGACAAAGAGACAACACATTTGGAGTACTGCAAGATCACTAGAAAGGCGGGGCAGCGGTGTGTCAGGAACAGAGGCCAGTGTTTCCATTTATACTCATCGTGGCTGAAATAGGGTTACAATAATAGGCATGACTGAAATTGGAGGTGCAGGTAGTGAAAATTTAATTGTCAAAATCTCAAATGTGGCGCGCCAAGTAGAACGATAAGATTTTTGCGGGACTGGAGAATTTGACACAAGCCGTGCCCTTGTGCACGCATCCAATCGTGATTAATTACATCTCATGTCGCGTCGATTCCTGCACTTGGTGCGTGCAGCTAGAGGGGTAGACTTCGTCTTAGGACAACTTGCTCGCTTCTTAAATCATCTTTGTTGCCATGCATGAAGATCAAAATCTAAAAGCAGTCATCTACTAGCTAGTGGGACATTCCAAAAAAATACGAAAAAAATATGAATCGCCAAATGTATATCTGCTAATGCAAACGATATGCAAATGCAGCCAAGTCCATGAAAGGACGATGGTAAACAATCAGCATTTTGTAACATTAATCACAATGAAATTATAACATGTAGTATATACTACTAGATACTAAAAATACATTTTCCCATGCGCCGACTACAAATGAAAAAATTGAGTGAAAGACCACAAAAGAGGAGAAACGCAGCCTCAACCATGATCTCAATGGAGTTTCAACCAACAGTCGTCGATTGTCGCAACACAAAAAATTCTTGACTAGACATTGAACAACAATTATCTCGCCCCTTTTTCAAAAAGGAGTTGTTTTTCGATACTGCATAGGACGCATTGTTCATGAACAGAAAAGACATTTATCATTAAAATAGAAACAACACATATATTACAAACAAGAACTACGAAAGCACATAGAAAACAAGAAAAAGAAAAACTACAAATACTACTCTACTCGGTGTCGAAGGAGATCTCCTACACCTCCTTCTCCGCCGCTGCCGCCTCCTCCTCCACCGCTGTTGCCGACGCCGCCTCCTCCACCACTGCCGTCGCCGCCTTCGCTGCTGCCACTGCTACCGCCTCCTCTGGCAATTGAGTCCGAAGCTTCAGGGCGACGGTCCACAAAAGATGCTGGCAGCCCTCCACCACAGCCATCTCCCCGATGGTCTCGTAGAGGACATTGAGACGACTGGCCACAAACCCTAACCCGAAGTAGTAGTGGCCGGCGGTGTCCATGTTGGTGCAGACGGGAAGTTTCCCAAGACCCAGATAGCCACACAAGCGAGATGTATCGGAAAATACATCCCGCGCCAATATATCGAGCTTTTTTGCTCGCCCGGCGGTGGCGGAAAGGTGCTCGGTGGCCTCCTTCAGGCGCCGATCGAGTTCATCGAAGCGGTGTTCGACGAGGCAGACAGTCTACTGAACCCAAACAGGATGAGGAGGTGCGGGCGCCGCGGGCGGAGAAGGGGATGGAGGAGGTGCTGGCGCCGCCTCCAGTTCCACCAGCATTGGTTGCGACGGAAACAGAGAAGAAGGAGGTCCGGAGGACGTCGACGACCTGGAGCACTTTGGTGTGGGGCTACCCATTTGTCCGGCGACGGAGGTGCGGAGAAAGAGCAAGAGGTGGTCAGCGATGGTGCGGTGGTGAAGGAAGAGAAGTTTGGAGGCTACGATCGATGGAGATGGAGTGGTGCAGTGGAGACGCAAGAGGACGGGTGTGCCTTTATAGCGGGTCCTTGTTGACCATCCGCACCAGTGTACTCTAAAGCATACTCTATACACTATTATCCTTCGCTTTTACACTACATACTCTAAATTACACTACAAAATAGTGTATCCAGTATGCTTCACAGTACGCCACTGCGGATGGTCCGTGCGAGTGGAGATGATCGGACGCTTCGAAAACTGCGCTTTTGAATTAATTCAAACCGCGGTTGGATTCCTCTAAGTTGTCGCTTCACAGACAGTTTTTTAATTTGACATGCAAAGGGTCCAGGGTATCCAGTGGCCCACCTGGCATACTTTGTAGGTCTGTCCGGCGGTGTTTCAGTTTTTCAGTTCCAGTTTTTAATTTTGACAGGCAAAAGGCCCACCGGCCCAAGGTATATGCAATGTTCCAGTTTTTTTCTATTTGTCATTCAAAAGACTTCGATCATGTTTCATGACGTTACGTGTTTTCTCTTATTTTTTGAAAGATCGTCATATATATATATATATATATAGTTGAAAGATCGTCAGAAAACACAAGAAAAAAGTACAAGACGATGAACACACCACACATTGATGCATTCATTAACACACACACACACACACACACTACAAGAAACGAGATCATTTGCGACGGCTGAGTTTATTTGCCCCTGCACCCCCATCCCTGGCAGACTCAATCGGTGACGATGGAGTTAGGGTCGGGTCCGGGAACATGGACTCGAGAATGGATCGAGGTGAAGGCTCATCGCCCATAGCAGTCGTGTTGCTTCCGTCCCCTCGATTCGTTGGTGATGAGCCTTCCCCTCGAGCTGTTCTCGAGTTCGCGGCGGTGTAACACCCTCATTTTCATGCATCATGCCCTACATACACTCATATACTTGTTTAACATTAACCCACATAAAGAGGAACAAGTTTAAAATTGATTTGGAACAAAACCGCACTTAAAATGCAGGAAAGTGCGGACTAGTCCGATTTTGCTGAGGACTAGTCCGATTTCTCTCTGACTAAAAATAGACTTGTCCGTTTTTGCTGCAGACTAGTCCGATTTTGGCACTGGAAACTTTTGGAGTTGTCCGATTTTGTGCCGACTAGTCCGATATTCCATGAATCCTTGAAAAATTGCTAAGTCCTTGGACTTTTCTGGACTAGTCCGGTGTTCCAGCGGACTTGTCCGATTTCCTCTCTGTTTAAAGTCGGACTTGTCCGATTTTAGGCCAGACTTGTCTGATTTTCTCTCTGAGCAACTTCTGACTAGTCCGGTCCTTTCCGGACTTGTCCGATATTTTGTGACTCCGAGTTGATCCTTTGTTTTACGACTTGTTTCTTGGGTTTCGTATTAAGTGGGCCCAGGGACGTCGTTTCTAACTCTTTTAGAGCCCATGTGGGACTATAAACTGACCTCTACTCATCCCAAAACTCGAAATCCATCTAACCCTAGCCTCCACCTCTATATAAACAACCCCACCCCTTGGTTTGACATCTATTTGCCACTTTTCCACCCCACCCAAACCCTAGTTCCTAGAGAGCCACCACCAAGGAGGGAGGAGAAGATCCCAAGCAAGAAGAAGAAGAGGAGGAAACAAAGAGGACCAAGATCTCCACCAAGTTTTCGTTTTCCATCACCAATTCGTCTCAAAGTTCATCACCAACCCTAGATCACCAAGATCCGAGTGCTACCTCCAAGTTTCTTGATTCATTGGAGTTCTAAACACCTGGTATACCTTCTATTCTCTTTTCCTTACGTGAATTCAACCCCTAAGCTTCAAATTCACGTCGATCTAGAAAACCCTAATCTGCTGATCTCGCAGGGTGCGGACTAGTCCGATCTTTCTAGTTAAATTGTGTTGAATTAATTCTAAAATTTGATCCAATCGAATCCAAACCTGTATAAACTTGTTAAAAGCTATTAGAACTAGTTAGTGATCATTAAAAGCAATCTATTAACAAGTTCTACTTTGCATTTGCATTAATCATGCTTGTCATGACATATTGAGTAATATTTGTGCACTCTTTGATTTTGTTTCTTGTCTTGTATGTTTATTGTGCGGATTAGATGGATTTGCGCTAGAAAGTGCCGTGGAGGATCTACAGCACCAAGATTTTGAAGGATTTGATCCTAATCAACAGCAAGAGCAAGGCAAGTGTCCTTGAAGCATATTGATCCTGTTTTTGAAATAAATGTTTTGTTTGCAAAACTGCATGCTTGTGTCAAATTGATGGGAATCCTATGATAGGAAGTTTACTAGATTTGTTGACCACCCTTGTTACCTGGAATATATGGTAGAGAGTCGGGAAGGCTTTTTACCTTTTGCATCGCTTAATTAATTGCGATGGGAAAACAACACTACACATTTAATTAAGCATTAATGATATTTTGGTTAATGTGAGCTGGTCAATATGATACGGTAATGGGTGATCTAAGCAAGCCTGGTATGTGGATGGGTTGGATGTTATGGTGGTTTGCTTGCTTTAGATCTAAGGACCGGTTCATGCGAGACTAAGCTAGGATTAAAGTTCCACCACGAGGCCAAGTATGGGTGCGGCGTAGTTGATTAATTAGGGCTTTGCTAGTACTGTTTGGACCATTATGGATGCTCGTGGAAGGGGTAGTCGGATTGGGTTTGTTGATGATTGGTGGGACTACCCTGGGATCCGAATGGCTCAAGAGGGGGTCCTTGGTTGAAGATGTGCTCAGTTGGAGGCATCGCCACCGATGAAACCTCAGTGGGGTCTAAATAGGCTACTAATCCCTTTGCAAAGGCTATTTTGTGATCTCTTGGCCACACACCGATGGAAGTGTGAGACGACATAATAGAGGTTCTAGTCATCGAAAGGTGATGAAATCACAGACACATGGGTAAAGTGGTACAGACTCTGTAGAGTTAAATAAAACTATCATGATAGCCGTGCTCCCAGTTATGAGCACCTGGACAACTTCCATGATTAGAGGGTACTCGGTATTGGGATGGTATTTGGGATGGTTATGGTTGGTATTATGGTTATGGCTTAAAATCTGGTATTATATTGTTATTGGCAATGGTGAAATCTGGAATTATTGATGATGGTAGCGAATTCAGATTGGTATTATGAGATTACTTATGATTATGATAGGTTTACTTCACATACATATAATATATTGCTTTTCAAACGTTTTAATGTACTTTTCAGCACTTAACCATTATTATTGTCGACATTTGAATAAGCCACATGTCATACTTTCCACACTTGCTGAGTACGACACGTACTCACTCTTGCAATCCCCCCCCCCCAACAGTTGCAGGTCAAGATTGGGAGTTTAATAGTGATAATGCGGAGTTCTAGGCCGTGTCTACCATCAGCTTTGCATGTGGTGTTATTGGAGCTGCGCTATACCCTATTGCTTATGCTGCCTAGCTGTTTAGTTTGCTTAAATAGTTTATTTTCGCTGCATTAGTTGAACTTGTCATAAATATTCATTAGAGCTTGTATTCGAGGATAATATGGTTTGTGTAATAAAATTTGGTTAATTAATATTGTTCTATGGTAATTTTCTGTATACTCTTTTGTGATTGCACTCGTGTATGTGTGATGAACATCCTGGTCACACATATACATTAGCTTGATTCATTTTTTCGGAACCGGGCGTCACAGATTGGTATCAGAGCCAGGTTGACTGTAGGACGTAGCCTAGATAGAATGGACACTTTAGAGCACATAGGAGCACTCAGGAATCAATGTATTTTTGCTTTGAGTGCTGTTTGCTATATATATTTGTTGCTTGTGTGCTTAATAGAGGATTTTGGGATGCTTTAGCTTTGCCATGTCCACCTAGGCTAGTGTAGCTAGCTGTTTAGTTCATATCCCTTGATGCATATAGTTAGGGACATTTTCTAATTCTTACCTATTGCTTTTCTTCAGATGGTGAGGACTCGCAACCAGAGGGATGGCAATGATGAGAAGGAGAACAATGGAGTACCTCAGAACAACAATGGGCAAGGACCAGCTCAGGGAGCTATCAACATTGAGCAGCTATTGGCTATGCAAAACCAGCTCATGCAGACCATGATACAAACAATGGGACAGCTGCAGGCTGGCAATATCAACAATCAGCCCCACATGCCTCCACCGCCACCCCCGCCTCCTCATAACCGATTGTGAGAGTTTATGAGGACTAGGCCGCCAACCTTTGCTCAAGTCGCTGACCCTATGGATGCAGACGATTGGCTCAAGTCCATGGAGAAGAAACTTGCTATTGTCCAATGCAGTGACCGGGAGAAGGTCTTGTTTGCTTCTCACCAACTAGTTGGAGCAGCTGCGGATTGGTGGGATGCTTATTGCAATGCTCATGAGAACCAAGAGAGAATTACTTGGGCCGAATTCAAGGCGAATTTTTGTTCTCATTATGTGCTGGAGGGTGTGATCTTGAAGAGGCGAGAATTTGAGAATTTAAGGCAAGGAAAATCAAGTGTGAGTGAATATCTCAATAAATTCACTCAACTCTCAAGGTACGCGCCTGAGGATGTTAGTCGGGATAGCCGGCAGCAATACTTGTTCATGAGGGGCTTGAACAATGAGATCCAAGTGCAACTACTCAACTGTGATTATGCCAATTTTCAGAAGCTTGTGGACAAAGCAATTGTGGTTGAGAACAAGATCCGTGAGATGGAGCAAGAAATCAAGAGGAAGGTGCCATATCAAGGACAGCAACAAGGAAGTAATGTGTGCCCTCGCCTTGCACCACCCAATGCGCCCTATTATAGCTCTTCTATTCCTGCTCAGCGCCCTGGTTATGCACCGCTTCCAACTCAGTTTGTGCAGCAGCACCCTGTCATGCAAGCACCTAGGCCTCCAATGCCTTATGCACCTCGTGCTAATTTTCCTGCTGCAAATATTCAAAACCAAGCTCGTCCCAATAATTCTGATGGAGTTAAGAAGTGCTATACTTGTGGAGAAGCTGGACACTTTGCGCATCAATGTCCTAAGTCACGCCTTGGTCAAGGAAGCAATGCGCCGAGGCAAAACCCAAGACCCAATGGAGGACAACCACAAGGGAACCGTGGACAGCAGAATTTTGCTCGTGGCAACGTGAACCATGTCTCTACGGAGGATGCTCAGCAAGCGGATGACGTGGTCATTGGTATGTTTCGCGCCAACTCCAACCCCGCGACTATGTTATTTGATTCTGGAGCATCACATTCATTCATTGCATCAAAGTATGTTGCCAAGTATAGTTTGTCTATGTCTCATATGAAGTTTACTCTATTGGTTAAGTATCCTGGAGGAGAGATGAGGACAAATATAGTATGTCCAAAAGTAAGCCTTAGAATAAGGGGGGTAGACTTCTCCGCCAACCTCATTGTTTTGGATTCTCAAGGGTTGGATATTATACTTGGTATGGACTGGTTGAGGAAGCACAATGGAGTTATTGAGTGTGCCACGAAGACTGTGAAGTTGACCAACGAAGAAGGGATCATCGTAGAATTTGAAGCATCTAAAACCGCATCGAAGCAATTGGAGTTGAATCATATGGACGGTGCCGCAATTGAGGAGATTCCGGTGGTGTGTGAATTTTTGGATGTTTTTCCGGACGAGTTGCTAGGTATGCCACCCGATCGAGACATTGAGTTTGTTATTGATTTAATACCTGGAACTGCACCTATAGCTAAGAGGCCGTATAGGATGCCTCCTTTGGAATTAGCGGAGCTCAAGAAGCAAATTCAAGAGCAACTAGAGAAGGGTTTTATTCGCCCTAGCTCTTTGCCCTGGGGAGCGCCCATTCTATTTGTGGACAAGAAGGATGGAACCCAAAGGATGTGCGTGGATTACCGAGCTCTCAACGAGGTAACAATCAAGAACAAGTACACCTTGCCACGCATAGAAGACTTGTTTGATCAGATGAAGGGTGCTTGTGTCTTCTCTAAGATTGACTTGAGGTTGGGATATTTTCAAATGAAGATTAGACCATCGGAGATACCCAAGACAGCTTTTAGGACACAGTATGGATCTTATGAGTACACCATGATGTCTTTTGGATTGACAAATGCGCCTGCCTACTTTATGTACCTCATGAATAAGGACTTCATGGAGTACTTGGATAAGTTCGTTGTGGTGTTTATTGATGACATTATGATCTACTCGAAGGATGAGAAGGAACATGAGGAACACTTGAGGCTTACATTGCAGAAATTGAGGGAGCATCAATTGTATGCCAAGTTCAACAAGTGTCAGTTTTGGTTGAAAGAGGTGTCATTTTTGGGTCATATAATCTCAGGAGGAGGAGTATCGGTTGACCCCGGAAAAGTGAGAGACGTGTTGAAGTGGGAGCCCCCGCAAAATGTCAAGGAAATAAGGAGTTTTCTTGGGATGGCTGGATATTACCGTCGGTTTATCAAGGACTTTTCCAAGATAGCCAAGCCTATGACGGAGTTGCTAATGAAGGGCAAGGCTTTCCGATGGACTGAAGCTTGTCAAAACAGTTTTGAGTAGTTAAAGAAGAGGTTGACAATAGCCCCAGTTTTGGTATTTCTGGATGTAAGAAAGAGTTTTGACATTTATTGCGATGCATCGAGACAAGGACTTGGATGTGTATTGATGCAAGAGGGTCAAGTGGTCGCCTATGCATCAAGACAATTGAAGAAACATGAGCAGAATTACCCCACACACGATTTAGAACTCACGGCCGTGGTACACGCATTGAAAATTTGGAGACACTATATTCTTGGACATAGGTGTGAAATTTATACAGATCATAAGAGTTTGAAGTATATTTTCACACAAACAGATCTGAACTTGAGGCAACAAAGATGGTTGGAGCTCATCAAAGATTATGATTTAGGGATCAACTATCATCCGAGAAAGGCCAATGTAGTGGCCGATGCTTTGAGTAGAAAGGGAGTAAGTCACCAACTCACAGTCCGAGAGTTACCATTCGAGTTATGTACGGAGTTTGAAAGGTTGAAACTCGGATTTGTAAATGAGACGGAGATGATGGAGTTAAACCCAACCTTGGAGCAAGAAATTCGAGAAGCACAAACCACGGATGAGGAGATCAAAGATATCAAGGACAGGACCGGAGAAGGGAGAGAATTCAGATTTGATGAAGACGAACATGGTACCTTATGGCTTGGAAAGAGAATCGTTGTGCCTAATGTAAAGCATATTCGGGAGAAATTATTAAAAGAGGCACATGACTCGCCTTACTCAATTCACCCTGGTTGTACCAAGATGTACAAATACTAGAAGACTAGCTATTGGTGGGATAGCATGAAGAAGGACATAGCTGAATACGTAGCATTGTGTGATATGTGCCAACGAGTCAAGGCGGAACATCAAAGGCCAACCGGATTATTGCAACCGTTGAACATTCCGGAATGGAAGTGAGAATAAATTGGAATGGACTTCATAGTTGGGTTACCACGTACTCAGTCCGGGTATGACTCAATTTGCGTAATTGTGGATCGCTTAACCAAGTCAGCTCATTTTGTCCCTGTGAAGACCAAATATACAGCTGCACGATTGGCCGAAATATACATGGAGCATATTGTGTGTCGACACGGAGTCCCGAAGAAGATCGTGTCGGATAGAGGTTCTCAATTTACCTCCAGATTTTGGCAAAAATTGCATGAAGCTTTGGGAACGAGGTTGAATTTTAGTTCAGCATATCATCCTCAAACGGATGGACAAACCAAGAGGACCAATCAGATTTTGGAGGACATGTTAAGAGCTTGTGCTTTGAAGCATGGGAAGAGTTGGGACAAAAGCTTGCCATACGCAGAATTTTCATACAACAATAGTTACCAAGCAAGCTTGAAAATGTCACCGTATGAAGCGCTTTGTGGGAGGAAGTGTAGGACACCTTTATTCTGGAATGGGGCAGGAGAAACTCAAGTATTTGGTCCGGATGTGTTGCAAGAAGCCGAAAAGCAAGTCCGAATAATTCGTGAAAACTTGAGGGCTGCCCAATCAAGACAAAAAGGCTATGCGGACAATAGATGAAGGAACTAGCCTTTGAAGTGGGAGATTTTGTTTACCTCAAGGTGTCACCAATGAGATGTCATAAGAGGTTTAACATAAGAGGCAAGCTCCTACCTCGTTATATTGGACCATTCAAGATTTTGGACAAAAGAGGAGAAGTAGCGTATCAGTTGGAGATGCCAGCTCATCTTTCGGATGTCCATGATGTCTTTCATGTTTCCCAGCTCATGAAGTGTTTGAGAGTACCTGAAGAACAAGTGCCAATGGAAGAATTGGAACTAGGGGAAGATTTGGCTTATGCCGAACAACCGGTCAAAATCTTGGAAACTAAGGAGAGGGTCACAAGGAACGAGGTTATTAGATGCCGTAAGGTTCAATGGAAGCACCACACAGAAAAAGAAGCAACTTGGGAGCTAGAAGATGATCTCAAGAAGGATTTTCCCTATATATTCTCTTCCGCGTCGAATCTCGAGGGCGAGATTCATTTTAAGGGGGGTAGGTTTGTAACACCCTCATTTTCATGCATCATGCCCTACATACACTCATATACATGTTTAACATTAACCCACATAAAGAGGAACAAGTTTAAAATTGATTTGGAGCATTTAAAATTGATTTGGAACAAAACCGCACTTAAAACGCAGGAAAGTGCGGACTAGTCCGATTTTGCTGAGGACTAGTCCGATTTCTCTCTGACTAAAAATGGACTTGTCCGTTTTTGCTGCAGACTAGTCCGATTTTGGCACTGGAAACTTTCGGACTTGTCCGATTTTGTGCAGACTAGTCCGATATTCCATGAATCCTTGAAAAATTGCTAAGTCCTTGGACTTTTCCGGACTAGTCCGGTGTTCCAGCGGACTTGTCCGATTTCCTCTCTGTTTAAAGTCGGACTTGTCCGATTTTAGACCAGACTTGTCCGATTTTCTCTCCGGACAACTTCGGACTAGTCCGGTCTTTTCTAGACTTGTCCGATATTTCGCGACTCTGAGTTGATCCTTTGTTTTACGACTTGTTTCATGGTTTTCATGTTAAGTGGGCCTAGGGACGTCGTTCCTAACTCTTTTAGAGCCCATGTGGGACTATAAACCGGCCTCTACTCATCCCAAAACTCGAAATCCATCTAACCCTAGCCTCCACCTCTATATAAACAACCCCACCCCTTGGTTTGACATCTATTTGCCACTTTTCCACCCCACCCAAACCCTAGTTCGTGGAGAGCCACCACCAAGGAGGGAGGAGAAGATCCCAAGCAAGAAGAAGAGGAGGAGGAAACGAAAGAGGACCAAGATCTCCACCAAGTTTTCATTCTCCATCACAAATTCGTCTCAAAGTTCATCACCAACCCTAGATCACCAAGATCTGAGTGCTACCTCCAAGTTTCTTGATTCATTGGAGTTCTAAACACCTGTTATACCTTCTATTCTCTTTTCCTTATGTGAATTCAACCCCTAATCTTCAAATTCACGTTGATCTAGGAAACCCTAATCTGCTGATCTCGCAGGGTGTGGACTTGTCCGGTCCCTAGCGGACTAGTCCGATCTTTCTGGTTAAATTGTGTTGAATTAATTCAAAAATTTGATCTAATCGAATCCAAACCGGTATAAACTTGTTAAAAGCTATTAGAACTAGTTAGTGATCATTAAAAACAATCTAGTAACAAGTTCCACTTTGCATTTGGATTAATCATGCATGTCATGACATATTGAGTAATATTTGTGCACTCTTTGATTGTGTTTCTTGTCTTGTATGTTTATTGTGCGAATTAGACGGATTTGCGCTAGAAAGTGCCATGGAGGATCTACAACACCAAGAGTTTGAAGGCTTTGATCCTAATCAACAGCAAGAGCAAGGCAAGTGTCCTTGAAGCATATTGATCCTGTTTTTAAAATAAATGTTTTGTTTGCAAAACTGCATGCTTGTGTCAAATTGATGGGAACCCTATGATAGGAAGTTTACTAGATTTGTTGACCACCCTTGTCACCTGGAATATATGGTAGAGAGTCGGGAAGGGCTTTTTACCTTTTGCATCGCTTAATTAATTGGGATGGGAAAACAACACTACACATTTAATTAGGCATTGATGATATGTTGGTTAATGTGAACTGGTCAATATGATACGGTAATGGGTGATCTAAGCAAGCCTGGTATGTGGATGGGTTGGATGTTATGGTGGTTTGCTTGCTTTAGATCTAAGGACCGGTTAATGCGAGAATAAGCCAGGATTATAGTGCCACCACGAGGCCAAGTATGGGTGCGGCGTAGCTGATTAATTAGGGCTTTGCTAGTACTGTTTGGACCATTATGGATGCTCGGGGAAGGGGTAGTCGGATTGGGTTTGTTAATGATTGGTGGGACTACCCTAGGATCCGAATGGCTCAAGAGGGGGCCCTTGGTTGAAGATGTGCTCAGTTGGAGGCATCGCCATCGGTGAAACCTCAGTTGGGTCTAAATAGGCTAATAATCCCTTTGTAAAGGCTATTTTGTGATCTCTTGGCCACACACTGATGGAAGTGTGAGACGGCATAATAGAGGTTCTAGTCATCGAAAGGTGATAAAATCACAGACACGTGGGTAAAGTGGTACAAACTCTACAGAGTTAAATAAAACTATCATGATAGCCGTGCTCCCAGTTATGAGCACCTGGACAACTTCCATGATTAGAGGGTACTTGGTATTGGGATGGTATTTGGGATGGTTATGGTTGGTATTATGGTTATGGCTTAATTTCTGGTATTGAATATGGTTATTGGCAATGGTGAAATCTGGAATTATTGATGATGATAGCGAATTCAGATTGGTATTATGATATTACTTATGATTATGATGGGTTTACTTCACATACATATAATATATTGCTTTTCAAATGTTTTAATGTACTTTTCAGCACTCAACCATTATTATTGTCGACATTTGAATAAGCCACATGTCATACTTTCCACACTTGCTGAGTACGACATGTACTCACTCTTGCAATCCCCCCAACAGTTGCAGGTAAAGATTGGGAGTTTAATGGTGATAATGCAGAGTTCTAGGCCGTGTTTACCATCAACTTTGCTTGTGGTGTTATTTTAGCTGCGCTATACCCTATTTCTTATGCTGCCTAGCTGTTTAGTTTGCTTAATTAGTTTATTTCCGCTGCATTAGTTGAACTTGTCATAAATATTCATTAGAACTTGTATTCGAGGATAATCTGGTTTGTGTAATAAAATTTGGTTAATTAATCTTGTTCTGTGGTAATTTTCTGTATACTCTTTTGTGATTGCATTCGTGTATGTGTGATGAACATCCTGGGCACACATATGTGTTAGCTTGGTTCATTTTTTCGGAACCGGGCATCACAGGCGGCCACTATGCCGCTTCGAGCCTGCTTCTGGTCTGACGACGCTAATGATCCGCAACATACTTTTAAATCATCGCGTTGGTATTCTCTCCCTCATATTTGTTGATGCGTTAATACCTGATGTTTTACATCATTTTCCACAGGAGGCAAAAAGTAATGAACATCATTGATCAGCACTGCGCCGAGGAGAACGCGAAAATTGCAGTGGGCCGCGTCAAGTCGGAATACAATTTTATTTACGTTCCATTTGACTTCAAGTACCACGCCTATGCTTTAAAATATATGATTATACTAATCAAGCTCCGGTCTTTTACTGATTGATACAAACCTCATTTGTTGCATTTGCCAAGGTCCGAGGCCAACAAGGGCTAATGCTTTGTCAACGTCACATGGCCAGATGCGGCGTTCCGGCTGTGGAAGCACCTGCATGGCTTCCGTTGGAAGGTGAACGACTCGCGGAAGATGTGCGAGGTCGAATACGCCAACATCCAGGTACGTCGCTGTCTGCTGCCACCGTTTTCCATTGCGCCGCCGCTGCATGGTGTTCACCTGCCGCTGCTCGTCATCCTTTCGCAGGGTCGGGATGCGTTGGTGGCCCATTTGTCCAAGTCATGCTGTGCGGGAAGGGCCGCAGAGAATTTGATTTCCGTACCAAGGGGTTAAGAGATAAGACCATCTGATTCGCAGGCCAGTAATGGTGTTTCGGAACACGGTATTTTTGGAGTTTTAGAGCAATTAGCAATACAGTGGTATTTGAGATTACTATGGTATTTTTTACAGAATGGTGTTTGTCAACCAAACAGTCCTATGTATTGCAAAATCGTGGTATTACAAAACTGTGTTATTGAAATACATTGGTATTGCCGTGTCATTTAAAAATTGTGGTTTCCAAACTTTAGTATTGAAAAATTGTGTTCCCAAACACAAACTAAAAGCTTTACCATGAACCACTGCGGATGGTCTTAAAGGCAGGCCCGGCTCTGGGCCTAGGCGGGCGGAAATAAATTTTTTGCGGCCCTGCCGCACAACATCGCGTGTGTGCCCCCGCCCCGCACGCCGTCCCATGGAAATACCGCTGAGATCCTTCGCTTCGCGCTGGGTTTGTTGTCTGGACACCGAAGTGTGTCCCGCTCCCACGATTATGCAATTTATATCAAACAGTGTGCGAGGCAGGGGCGCACGCGCGATGTTGTGCGGTAGGGTTGCAGAAAATTTGTGGGTTACTGCCTAGGGCCAGGCCGGTCGGTGGGGGTGGTGGGTCGGGCACGATGATAGGTGGTAAAGAGAAAAGAAATAAAATTAATTAAGTGTGTAGCTTTTTATTTTCGTAATTTTTTGTAATATTATTCTACTACGTACATCCTACTAATGTCAGTTCAATGCTTTGTCCAAAACGTCAAATAAAAGAATAAGGAGGGAGTATTTGTTAGATACAGTATAATATTACTAATGTGTTAATTTTCCATATGCGGTTTTTCGATAAAAGGAGGAGTTTTTCTTTAGTGCATGTACTGTAGGACACATTGTTCATGAACATAAAATAAAAGACATTTTTCATTAACATAAAAACAACACATATATTACAAACAAGAAAAAACACATAGAAAACAAAAGAAAAAACAACTACTCATCCTACTCTACTCGGAGGAGGACTTGTCCACCTCCTCCGCCGCCTACGCCTCCGCATCCGCCGTCGGCGCCTCCGCCTCCGCCTCCGCCGCAACCGCCGGCAGAGCGTCCTCCAACACCAGATCAAACTTCTTCCGGCTGTCGGAGTTCACGAGTTGCTCGCGAAACTCCACCCCGGCCTCCTCACCGATCGTCTCGTAGAGGCAGTCGAGACGAGCGGCAACAAAGCCTAACCCAAAGATGTAGTAGCCGGCGGAGTCCATGCTAGCGTGGTGGGGAAGGACACCAAGTCCCAGTCGGCAAAAGGAGTGAGATGTATTGTGAAATACATCCTGCGCCATTTTGTCGAGCGCTTTTGCTTGCACATCGTTGGCGAACAGGCTGTTGGTGACCTTCTTAAGCTTGCCATCGAGTTTGTCGATGCTTTACTCGATGAGGCGGACAGTCTCATCATAGTCGGACAGAATAGGTGCGGGCACCGTGGGCGGAGACCGGAGTGGAGGAGGTGTGGGCGCCGCCTCCAGTACCACCGGCCTTTGCGGCGACGGAAACAAAGAAGGAGGTTCGGACGACGTCGATGACCTGGAGCACTTCGGTGCGGGTCTACCCATTTGTGTGACGATGGAGGTGCGAACAAAGAGAGATAGGTGGTTGACGGTGGTGCGGCGGAGAAGCAAGAGGAGAAGTTTGGAGGCTAAAATCGATCGAGAGGTGCGGTGGAGAAGAAGAGGACGGTGTGCCTTTATAGCGAGTCGTCGTCTAAGCGCGTGAGTGGAGATGATCGGACGCTTCAAAAATTGTGCTTTTGAATCGACGGTCAGAGTTATTTCAAACAGCGGTTCGCCTGCCTCGGTTATTGTAACGGCTCAACACGTCCCATCGGCCAGTTTTTTAATTTGACACACAAAGGTGCGGAGATTGACGTGAACGCGCGTGGCAATCGATTGAGAGTCCATATCTTTTTTTTAAGGATCCGACCATTGCTGACCGAGAGTCCATATCGAACTGATAATTGTCGTGATCATGGATGATGGTGGACATGAATGTAACGCATGTGAAAGAGACTCGCGATCAAGCATGTTTGGTCACGTGTTGAGGATTTTTGTGCCTCCTTGTGGAGGAACATGTTAAAAGGATGACGTTGAGGATCGGATGTGGCGTACGTTTTTCACAAGTGTGTTCATTTGTTCCTAAAATCAGAACACGTAGTTGCTAGCGCCTTCGCCTGTTGTTTCTTCAAAAGACGAGTACAACGATACATAATGGCAGCATGCGATCGATTAATTTGATGAACCACGTACGTACATCGTGAGAGCTGTGTGCTTATTAGACGATGGTAGTCCACATTCTATCCTCGTACCGTCGAGAGAACATCATTGTGTCAAATTTGTTATCTCTATTGATGACAGGATAATATTATTCATTAGTGTGGTAGTTAAACTGCCATATATTGTAGGTTGAGAGCATACACACATGCATGGTAGAGAATATAATAAATATAGAAATATATATATACATGGTAGGAAATATTATTCTATTCTTGGAATACATGTTTGGGATGTAGCCTGCATATGTACGTCTAACATCCATGTGAAAGACCTCGATTATGTTTGCTGATGTTACGTTTTCTCTTTTTTGTTGAGAGATCATCATGTTGGAGGCTCGTTGATCATGTTTGGGGCATAGCATTTATAGACAACTAACATGCATGTGAAAGACGTCGATGCATGTGAAATAACATGCATGTTTTTAAAAGCAAGATATAGTGTTTCCTCAAGAAAAAATAATTTTATGAGAGATTGGGCGCACAAGCAAAAAAGATAGAACTTGAGCAATGCACCTACGAATTCTATATGCTGGGATGATCGACGGCGGCCGATCCCCAAACTCGGTGGTAAGATCAGTAGTCGCCGGAGAGCAGCTTGCGGCTCACCTCGAAGGAGACGAAGGCGTCAATGCACGCATAGCTGATCTACTCGCCAGAGAGATTGTACGCGTCCCAGTTGCCCGTCCTCACCCCGTAAGGCTTCTCCATGTCGGCACCCATCACGACGCTCGCGATGTCCTTCAGCCCCACATGGCGGAGGCTCAGGCGAACCATCTCCTCCACCGCGAGCTCGGCCAGGTCCACCGTTTTGGCCACCTTCAGCCGCCAGTCCTTCCAAAGTCCGTTGGCGTCACCCTCCACGCCGACGCCAACGAAGCGGTAGTTGGAATCGTCGAGGAAATCTTCCAGCTCCTCGGGGAAGTATTCAGCGTGGATGACCAGGAAGATGAGGCTACAGCGGCCGACGCTGAGCTGCAGAACGGCGACGGGGTTCTTGTCGACGGAGTAGCTGGGGCGCCACTCGACATCGAGCCCGACGACGAGCTTGTGAAGGCGCCGACGGTGGACGGAGAGGACCTCGTCGAGCCAGTCCTCCACGGCCTTGCCGGAGGACGTCTCGGTGGTGGTGATCACGTCTTCCTCAAACGTCGCATTGTACACCTCAGTCCCTGCCATTGGTTCTCTATCCTTGTCGTCCCTACGGTTGCAGATTCCAGCGGCGCGGATCAACTCTCTCTCTCTCTTGTGCAAAACCTTCGTCTACACCTTTAGTTTGGATTTTAATTGAAAACGGGCCTGGATATATAACTGGTGCAGTTACGATATGAGCGAAGGAGTTTCCGAATTTGACGGGCCTGAGCCCGAAGTAAAGAGAGTAATGAAGATTTTTGAATCTTATATACTCTTTCTAATTTTTAATTCTTATCGTTATGACCACAAATTGCATTTTCTCAACCTAACACCACGTACAACAACAACATCATTTCTCAGGAGCCCACCCACTGGATATGCCGGGTGGGCCACGAGATACCCTGGGTCCAGTCACCAGAGAGTAGCTAGTGTGAATACATGCTAGAGAGATCAGCAGAATTGGGAACTGGCCAATGAAGATGGATGTAAGTAGTGTCACGGTTCATGTATCAAAATGCGCACCATCCTTTTTCTTCTTCTCCTTTTTCTTATAAGTTCGTATTATTTTCCTCCAATCTTCTAAGAGCATCTCCAACCCGTTTGCTATTTTTAGTTTGCTCTTCTTTCAAATAGCAAATATGCTATCCACATTTAGCATCTCATTCTATGAGCATCTACAACCCGTTTCCTATATGATGTGCTATATTAAAAAAATTCTTATTTTATTAATATGTAATAATTATTTTAAAATTCAAATAACATGGTTGCAATGGCTATATTGTGACGTTTGTATTTCTAATGGCTATTTTTTCAATGGTTATATTTCTAACGACTATTTTTCAACGGTAGTATTTCCAACGGTTAATTTTCAACAACTATTTTGCAACAGAAACGACAATAATGTAGCAAAAATTGGGGATAGCAAACCGGATAGCATTTGCTACTAGTAGCACACCGAGAGCTCCATATAGCAAATGGCTAAAAGTAGCAATCCTAATAGCAAACCGGTTGGAGATGATTTTTGCTCTAAATTTGCTAAATAATAGGGTAGCACACCATATATCTAATGGGTTGAAGATGCTCGAACCCTCCTTTATTTGAAGTTGTACGGTTGGATCAGGATACGTGGCCGGCGTACACTTTATGACACACTAGTGAATGTAAAACGCCCAATACACTTTATGACACACTTGTGAAAGTAAAATACCCGATACATTTTATTATTATGAAAGTCTATAACTAAGACTCAATCCAAATCGGGCAAAAAATTTGATGACCCTGACTTCTAGTTTGTTTTTGCAAGCCATCCGAATCAAGTCTTTTTTTGTCTTCACCCTTTTACAATGACACCCACGAGCATCTAATATGGGCATAAGTTGATACGTACTCCAGAAACTGTTGTTGCGTTTTTTGTGATTTACTACGTGCTTTGATGTTTGATTGCTCATTATGTTGGATCCATGTTGGGTTTGAACAGAGAGTCGGCTTCTCCCTGCTGGTCCTATCAGATAAACTAGTACTAGGTGATAGTCACTTTCTGGATCTCCAGCTCAGTAGAGTTGGAAGTGGAAGTATATTCCATTTTAAAAGATAAAAGAGATAAATAGTCCACTACTTTATCGTTAGAACAACAACATTAGAACTATTTTTGCGCACCAATGAACAGAAATATAAAGTTTATTATCTTAATACGATACATTACAAACTAGAAAAAAGAAAAACACAAACTACAAACAAGAAAAGAAAAACAACAGAACTAAGAACAAGAAAAAAAACTACTTCTCCTCCACCTCGCTCCACCTACTTCTCCTTCTCCTCCTTCTCCTTGGGCTCCTGGCTGGGCGGGGGCGCCTCCCGCGGCGGAGATGGGAAGCTCAGTTTCCTGGACGTCGCCGCCACCAGGTTGTCGCGGCCGGCGAGGTCCGCCAGCGTGTCCTAGAGGACGTCGAGGCGACCGGCCAAGTGCGTCATGCCGAAGACGTAGTGGTCCGTGGTCCCCATGGCAGCATACTCTGGAAGGGGACCAAGACCAAGGCGATGCATGGAGCGCGATGTATTGTCAAATACATCGCGCGCCATCTTGCGGAGAGCCCACTCCTTGTCCGGGGGGAGTTCGGTCGGGGACGCTTCCCCTTGGCGTCCTTCGGCGGGCTTGGCGGCGGTGTTATCTTGTCAGCCATGGTGTTTTTGGCGCAGTTTTGGGAAGAGAGGAAGAGTGGATGTGCGGAGAAGACGATGGCGTGCCCGGTTGATCTTATAGCATAGTAGCAGCCTGGCTGGAGTGCTCATCCTCTACAGTACTGCAGGTGCAGTAGAGGTGGCTGACATGTGGGTCACCCGCCTGGCTATTCGTCTCTCGACGCGAGCAGTAGTGGTGATGGGACACGGAGCGGTTCCAATTGAATTCAAAGATGCGCATGCGCTACGCGCGTTTAAGGCTCCTCATTGACTGGTGCGCCCGGTCGCATCAGCCGCCTGTACAAATGGCTACAGCTTGAACGAAGGACCAAACCTTATGCAGCAAACAACAACGTATAATACTTCCTCCGCCCCAACTCAACTCTATTTCTGTTTTGGCTCAAACTAATTACCTTTGACCAATGATTTATATGGAATTTATTAACTTCAATAACATGTAGTACTAGATTGTATATTATGGAAATATTTTCATGGTGAATCTAAAAGTACATTTCTTGTATTGTTAAAACAGATCAAAATTGTGTAAATTTCAAAGATAGATTTGACGAATCCTAAGACTTCCCTTTGAAAAAGTTTTATATTTTACATTAGTTTTACATATGTAATATGCACATAGGATATATCACTAAATAGTTTTGCAAAAAACCATGGAGGAGAAATATGTATATCCCATATGCTACTACTCCGTAAATTAGGGGTGGGCAAATAAACCGAGACCGAAAAACCAAAACCGATAAAACCGAGACCGGAACCGAAAAGACCGAAATATCGGGTATCGGATACTTTTCGGGTAGCAAATATAAATAATTGAAAAATAAATGTCGGGTTCGGGTACCACTCTCGGGTAACTAAAATAACCGAATAGTCGGTCCATCAAATAATAAGTTAAATTATGCCTGCTAAACTATGAACAATTCCAATTTAGATATTTTATTTTCAAGTTGTGATGTGTGAAGTTGTTGGATTTAAACGTTTATTTTTTATTTTTCATTTGTCAATTTATAATAAATTACCTCATGGGATTAAATTTATCAATCATATTAAATTTGTGCAAACATGACATGGAAATAATGTATAATTCGGATATATCGGGTAGGACTGAAGACCGAACCGGAATTTTGGTACCCAAAATGTTCGGGTACCTAATATTATTACAACAATTCAGGTAGTGATTTCAAGATACCTAATTTTAAAAAAGATCGAAACACCCGAACCAAAATATCGGGTAGACCGAATGCACACCCTTAACGTAAATCCATCCAAAATAATTAGCTAGTTTGAGGATGAATGAAGTTGAGCTTGCGAGCTTGATGAGCACTGTCATTGTTTTGAGCAACGATTAATTTATGGCATCATCAAATCTGGAGTAATTTTTCTAGATCATTGGGGGCCGAAAAATTAGTTAACACGCTATATATGAGGAGAATGATTAGGATATGCTACCTATTACTTGTGTTGAATAACCCTGCGCCGTGGACAACATATATCTGACACTTCATTCTGGTCACGAGGATCATTCTGCCCTATGGATGAAAACGGTACGATAAATTCTCGAACCATCCGATGCTGTTTTCGAAAATTTCCGATGCGATGACCATTTTCGACAATGTCCGAAATTTTTGATCCGTTTACCATTTTTATCAGACATGGAAATTTTGTAAACGGAATGGAAACAATTTAGACTGATTTCTGACCGAATTGTCAGAATACCGTATTTTAATGGAAAATTTCTGAACAATAACCGAATACTTTCCGAATAGTAGGTTGGGTCTAATGGGCTGACATGTACTCTCTCCGTCCCTAAATACTTAGGCCCCGTTTGGAACGTAGGAATCCAAATCACAGAAATTGGAAAAAACATAGGAATAGACAAAATGCAGGAACAAAGAAAGTGAGAAAACCACGGGAATCAAAATCTGAGGAATGGAGAATTCAAGATGTTTGGAATGCAGGAATGAAAACATAGAGAAAATGTTAGAGCAACTATAAACAAAATTCTTTAGAATCTTAACTATCATTATTTGTAATACATAAATCAAAGTCATAACTTCTTGCCAAAATGAACTACCAGTTTGCTTCATAAACAACTTCATTCCTATATTTCTAACATCAAAACGTCTATTGCATTGCAGTAGCTCAGAAATAATTATTCCCTTGTTTCAAAAAAAGAAATAATTATTCCATGCAAATCATTAGGTTAGTTAATTTGACTTTTATCACCCTATATATTCCCTCCATAGCCAAACAACAGACCACAAAAAACTTGGACTGGATTATTTCATTCCTCCATTTTACATAGGAAAGGAAGTCTTTCTACAGGAAAGGAAATATGATTCATGTGTTCCAAACACCTATGACATCAGCACAATGTAGGAATGAATTCCTTTGAAGTTTTCTTTTAAAATCCTCTATTCCAAACAGGCCCTTTATCGCTTTGTAGTTTATTTTTGAACTACAAAGCGACAAGTGTTTAGAGACGGGGACGGGGGGGGGAGTAATAAGCTAAATTCTTTAAATTTTTTATTCGGACACCAGTTCGAATAAAGAGTTGTCAAAGGTAATAAGCTCAATTCCGACCGTTTTCATCCCTATTCTGCCCCAAGTCATCTGGGGCAGCAGGCGGAGGACCTTGATGATCAGGATAAGGACCAGGCAAGAAATTATTGGTCAAAGGTAAGTTTGACCAAAGTTAAAAATAGAGTTGAGTTGGGGCGGAGGGAGGAGTACTTTTTACAGACCGCTTTGCAGGCCCCGCTGCGGGCGTTCTCCTGCCTGCTGACAACTCCGGCGGCTAAAGTAGCGTACAGCTGCACTTTAGAAACCGTAACCCCAGTTTGCATCAAAGGAAACTCACAGGACAGTTTAAAGGAATGGAATCCTGCAGAAGGGAAAGACATTCATACGAGTTTCTCAAGTAGCATTCCAAAAGGTGCACTTTAGAAGCCATAACCATCACTGCGCGTGTCTCATCATCTTCTCTGCACGTACTAATAAAGACACACCATCAGCTTCTCTGCAACACACACAGGCCATCCTCTTCTCCGCACGTACTCTTCCTCTTCGTCTTTGTCGTGCGCGCCCTCATTGGTTCCCTTCGAAGCCCATGGAGTTCCCCTTGCCGCACGATATTGCGGTCCTGATTGCAGGCTCGGTCGCCGCAACCTCCCCGTAGCCCATGGACGACCTCTCCAGTCTGCGCGCCACCTGCAAGGCCATGCACGCGGTGTGCCGAGATCGCGTCGTGGGCAGGAGCGTGGCGCTGGAGCGGGAGAGCATATGGAAGTTTAACTGGAGCTACGACCGCCTCGTGGAGCGCCTGGCAATCGTCGACAACACTCATGCGTGCTACGTCACCGGGTTCGACCTTGTCTTCCTGCACGGTCGCGCGCAGCCGGGCACCCAGTTCCTTGCCCGGGCGGCCGCGAATGGCCACATGGTGGCGGCCTATGTCCTTGCCATGCTACGCTACGACGCCGACCGCGGGACCCGCGATGCCTTCGAGTATATCCGGCAGGTCGAAGGTGAGGTCCATGTCGGCTACAACGTGGTCGGGTTCATCGCCATGAAGTGGACCAACAAGGAGTGCTGCCAGTGTCAACATGAAGCCATGAATAGTATCGATGGTGTCGCCTGGAGGTTCCTGGGCAGGCCTCGTCCAGAAGCACCGCCGGTGGCGATGCCCAATATTGATATTGACGCTTGGGGCTGCTCAATAGGGGGGAACAAGGGAACTGCCCGCTGCGGCAGGCCTACGTGGGAGGAGTGGAGAGTCTTCTGTACAGAGAACTGTAGGATTAAGCACGAGCCTGACCTGTTCTGCCGTCTGGCGTTGTACTCTATGGGTTATATTCCCACCATTCCCGTTTGGATGCACCCCTAGTTCTCCCAACGCCAATTAAAAGAGAACAAAGGGACTATATAAAATAGACTTGTACTATATGTGTTTCCACTATGCCCGCTCATCTCTGATGAATGTTGCACATGTTGTGTTTCCCCTATGCACACTCGTCTTATGTTTAGCCCCGTTTGCATCAAAGGAAACTCATGGGACAGTTTAAAGAAATGGATTCTTCCAGAAATGAGTACATTCAATCATACAATAGTTTGGAACAAAGGAAATCAGTGTTCCCTTCTCTCTGTTCATTGTCTCCACTTTTCATTCCAGTCATCGCTAATCGACAGCACTAGCTATTACATAATCCCCAATAAACACAAAATAAACTAATCGGCACATCTAGTCCGCAACACTTCCCTTGAAGCAGTGGTAATAACTTCTGGCCGCGTATAGGAGTAGAGGTAATGATTACACCGCGTATAGGGGCATAGGGCTAGTGGTACATTGGAGTTCTACCTATCTTTTTCTAACATTTTTCTCGTCCTTTCTTTTCTTTTCTCTCTGTTGATTGTCTCCACTTTTCTTTTCAGTCGTCGCTACCTGTTAGTACTGTATACTACATTACAAACCGCTTTGCAGGCCCCGCTGTGGGCGATCTCCTGGCACCTCTAGCAGCTAAAGTATCGTACAGGCAACTTTACAAGCCACGGGCAGTGTGGAGGGTCATTCATTAACAGAGAATACAGATAGAACAGATAGTTCACTAAACAGCAGATAGAAAAAAATAACAGATAGAACAGACGAACAACATTGAGTTCATTATCATAAAACATTATAGCCTCCTACCTATATTACTTGTCCTAATTATTAATCACAAGTACTAATATGGGAAGGAGGAAGTACAAAACATGAAAATCAGCATCACGAAACAAGAAAAAATAAAACATCACAAAAACAAGATAAGAAAACATCACGACTGGATTAATCAGTGTCAAAAGATTTATTGTTTTAAGGTTGGGTTGAACTAGAATATAATAAGATGTTTGGTGTAATCGTGTAATCAACCATCTTCAACCATTAGACCGATCTACATTACGGTCATTGAATCTTTTTATTTAACCCCCTCCACAAGGTGGAGGGGTGCTGGTGGAGGTGGAAGGGGTTTAACGAAAAGATGTAATAACCGTAGGATGTATAGATCCAATAGATGAAAATATCTGATTACACGATTGCACTAAAACTTTAATTGCATGTAGCGCTATCAACGAGTCGAACTCGAGCGAGTTTGTTTCTACCATATATAAAAATTGTGTCCCATAGAAAATTTTTAATGGAGTTATATAGTTTAGTTAATCATACGTACATATTACAATGACAACAACAAATAAGCTTACTCAAACTTTTCGAGCTTGAGCTCATCAAGCTGGCAATACTCAACTTCATCCTCAAACTTTCAATCAAAACTAAGTTTGGTCCTTGAACTTTCAAATGGGTCAATTATTTAGTCCATCAACTTAAAAAAACCGTTTCACTTTCATCCTTACTCTGAGTTGGACATCCACACATCGGCATGCCACATAAGACAGTTAATGTGTTTTTAATCTTGTTAATTTGTTATAGAAGTTTGTTTTATTTAAATGTTTGAAGTATGCATCATTATATGTATGTAAAATCTTTCTCATGTTGAAGCAAGAACACAAGAGTTTAAGAAATGATTTGAATGGACCCCTTAGTTGGATAGCTGGGAAGTACAACCATCGGATCAAAACAAATGGTGGATGCAGCCTTTACTGCACGCATGCAGCAAAATGTCGCTACATCAGGCGATCCTGGTCCAGGCAGGCATGCTCCGATTCCTGTCCTCCAACTTCATCTAGGCTTCCGATGACGCAGACGGTTCATCACCAGACTGTAGAAAGGATAAGCACGCACACATGTAATAGTCATTGTTGATTGCGTTGGTCTAACGTCATTGTTTGACTGCGTAGGCCTACGTTTAGTCATGAACGCTAGCTTTTGAATCTGTGTAGTGCGAAAGGGTTTTGTTTTGGTTTCACACTACACTAGCTAGCCTATATAAAGTGTATTTGTGTTCCCTGATGAATACACAACAAACATTCTCCACACAGAATGAAACTTGCATGCCGCTTTCTTCTGCCGGAGGTTCAAAGGAAACTACATGGCTGGCCAGGTACACGTACGGTACGGGTGTGCTGGTGTACCTTAACCCCCCGTATGTCATCCGTGCCCGGTGGTTGTTGGGAAGAGCCTTACAGGTATGCTCTGATTCCAGTCCTCTTACTCCATCTCTAGGTTTTCGATGACGCAGGCGGTTCACCACCAGACAAACCAAAAAAGGTTGAGCGGCATGCAAGTTTTTTAATGAAAAACTGACTACGACCCGCTGACTGCGGCCTGTTGATGCATCCATCTCTAGTTTTTTTATGACACTCCCACTGATGTGTCATCATCTTATTTGTTGTGAAGGTATGGTAGTTAAACTAAGAATTAATAAAGGGACCAATGACATTTTGACACATCAGCGGGATGACACATGGGAGGACAGAACGGGAGGGACACGACTTGTATACTCCCATTCAGTGCTTCCATGCGTGCTCCTACTTAAGTGTCATGATTTTATTGGCCCTTTCATTTACCTAACATAATGCCTGATTTAACTTCAACCAATTAGATGATGACACATAAGCGGGAGTACGCATGGAGGCACAAATGGGAGCACCGAAGTTGCATCCGAACGGGAGGCCCCCGCAGCCAGTTTGTCATCAAGAAATTTGCATGCCGCTCATCACTGAGGATTTGCTGGTTTGTCTGGTGGTGAACCGCATGTGTAATCATAAACCTAGATGTAATTGGAGGACAGGAATCAGAACATACCTGCAGGGGTCTTCCAACCACCACCGGGGATGGACGACGGGGGTTAAGGAACACACCGGCACACCCGGACCGTACATATGTGCTGGTGAAGATGGAACTCAACACTCTCACGGTTATGAATAGAAAAAATGAAGAAGAAAAAGGATGGTGCACGTTCTGACCTATGAACTGCGAGACTGCTAACTTCCATTTTAATTGGCCAGTTCCCGATTCTGCTGAGTCATTGTTGTTGTACGTGGTGTTTCGTTGAGACAATGCAACTTGTGGTCATAACGATAAGTACTAAAAAGAGGAGTATATCAGATTCAAAAATAATCATTACACCAGGTCGTATGATGGCCGGACACTCTCCAATCCACTTAGATTCAAGTGGAACCACTCCTACCCAAACGAGGAAAAATAATTTATGGATACGGTATGCATATCCAAGGTTGTGCATACTGTTCCACATTTGTGACATGTGTCCACATGAACGGATGGATGAAGCAGTTGCATGATTGTGACATGTGTGCACATGAATGAACGAGGTTGTATGATGGCTGGACATGACAAGGATAACGCCGAGGAATCGTATCCTTTTAAAGCATAATTTTTCCCCACATACGATGGGCCCTTCACGTGTCAAATTAAAAATTTCTCCTTTTATCGAAAAACATCTCCTTTAACGACGCACCGGAGATCAAGTGCATACCGTTCTCAGATGGTGCCACACGTACTTCCTTCTTGTGTCTTCAATCGTTGTTCCCTGATCATGGCACCATCTATATACCACTGGCCCCAACGTAACACTTGACCAATGCCCCTATACGCGGTGTAATCATTACCACTACTCCTATACCCGGCGTCCGTAACGAATTCGTGCGAGCGATTTTGACAAGTTGTGAATGATTTGTCCCACCTCAGGAAGTTGAGGTCGTTGCAATGAAAATATAAGGTAATGCGCGCTATTGTAGTCAGACATTTGATTGAAAAAAGATGTCGTACAAGACTCCTGCATGCTCCGTTCGATTTCGGCCTGGCGAGCTCAGTTTGACATCATCCGCTCGCCCGGTCGAAAACAAAAGGGACGTGGAGGAGGCGTGTATGGGGCGGATGTTTTTTAGATAAAGACCTGGGCCATTTCCATGTAAAATTAAAAAAAATTGCCAGTGAAGCTGATGGGACACGTCAAGCTGTTGCGATAACCGAGAGGGGTGCAAACCACGGTTTTTTATAAGCATAATTTTTCCCCGCGTACAATGGGCCCTTTGCGTGTCAAATTAAAATTTTCTCCTTTTATCAAAACATCTCTTTAACGCTGCACCGGAGAGCAAGTGCATACCGTCCTTAGATGGTGCCACACGTACTTCCTTCTCGTGTCTTCAATCGCCGTTCCCTGATCGTGGCACCATCTATATACAACTGCCCCAATGTAACACTGGCCCAATGCCTCTACACGCGGTGTAATTATTACCACTACTCCTATACCTGGTGTCCGTAACGAATTCGTTCGAGCGATTTTGACAAGCTGTGAACAATTTGTCCCACCTCGGAAAGTTGAGCTCGTTGCAATGAGAAAATAAGGCAACGCGCGCTATTGTAGTCAGACATTCGATTGAAAAAACACGTCGTACAAGACTCCTGCACGCCACGTTTGATTTCAATGGAGCTCGCCCGGTTGAAATCAAACGACTCCGTTGAAATCGAATGGGACGTGTATGAGGCATGTACGGGGCGGATGTTTTTTATATAAAACCCTGGGCCGTTTCCGCGTCAAATTAAAAATCTTCCAGTGAAGCTGATGGGACACGCCGAGCCGTTGCGATAATCGAGAGGGATGCAAACCGCGATTTTTTATAAGAATAATTTTTCCACGCATACGATGGACCCTTTTCGTGTCAAATTAAAAATTTCTCCTTTTATTGAAAAACATCTCCTTTAACGACGCCAAATTTTGGTACATGGGCTCATGCGTACATGGGGATGAACACCAAGCGTTCCAGCGCAGTTTTGGCCCAGGAATACAAAGTTACTCAGCTCAGTTTCAGCCCACGAATAACAAGCGGCCCAGCGTAGTGTTGGGCCTACTCTGATAGCTTCACTTACGCTTTGTCCTGGCTGCCTCCCCGCCGGACCCTTCGATCCACAACGGCCCCCTCTCCCGATTGCACAAAACGTGCCTGGAGGAGCATCCGCCGGCCGCCACGCTCTTGGAGGAGCATCCGCTGGCTGCCACGCTCTTGGAGGAGCATACGCCGGCCGCCGCGCTCTTGGAAGAGCATCTGCCGTCCACCGGCGTGGAGGAGCATCCGCCGGCTGTCGCACGTGGAGGAGCAACAGCGCTAGGTACAATTGCTCACATAATGTTATTGTAGTTCAATCCTCATACGGATACGCTGATTGAATTGTAGGAAGCGATGTCAGAAGATAAGACATGGATGGGAAAAGACAGGCGTACGAAGGAGTGGCGGGATGGAATGAAGTCATTTTTAAATTTAGCATTCCAGGGCACTCGTGAAGAAGAAACTAAGACTTGTCCTTGCACGAAATGTCGTAATATTTGCCATGGGAGATGTAAGGAAGTTCATCTTCTGTTGCTTCGTAATGGGATGTCATTTGATTATACTTGTTGGGTACGCCATGGAGAAAAATGAGTTGATAAAAATTGTTGAGCAATCAGTAAATAATGAGGAGATAATTTCTGATGATGCTGCTATGGAAAATATGATGTCCAGTCTTCTTAGAGGCACTGGTGATCATGGTGGTACTTAAGCAGGTGTTGATGATCCAGAAAATGATATAAACCAGCAGAAGCGAACTAGGTGTGCAAAGGCATTCTATGACTTATTAAATGATGCCAAAAAGGAGTTGTATCCAGGTTGTGAGAAGGTGACCCAATTATCCTTCATTGTCAGGTTGTACCAGATAAAGTGTTTAACTGGTTTCAGCAAAAAAGCGTGTGAGTTGATGCTTGAACTATTCTCATATGTGCTTCCATAGGGCCATTGCATTCCTAGTACACTTGATAAAGTTCAGAAGGTTGTTCGTGACCTCGGGCTGAGCTACGAAAAGATCGATGCATGTGTCAATGACTGTGTGTTATTCCGGAAGGACTATTCTCTGCTGGATCGATGCCCAAAATGTGGTGGATTAAGATGGAAAAATAGTACTGGTGGGGATGCAAGAGAGGCTTTACCTTGTGGAAAAGCCAAGAATCTTGTAGCATGCAAGATTCTACGATACTTCCCTCTTATTCCCCGTCTTCAAAGGTTTTATATGGCAGAATCATCGGCATCAAACATGCGTTGGCACAAAGAAGAACGTATTGATGATGGAATATTACGCCATCCTGCAGATTTGAAAGCATGGAAGCATTTTGATAGCATTCAACCAAATTTCTCATATGGTCCTTGCAACATAAGACTTGGGCTAGCATCTGATTGTCTCAATCCTTTTGGAGTAATGAATGTTTCTTACAGTACATGGCCTTTGATTCTAATCCCTTATAATCTACCACCTTGGTTGTGTATGAAGCAGCCTTAATTGTTGATGTCAATGATAATTCCTGGGCCAAAGTCACCTGGAAACAACATTGATGTGTATCTGCAACCTTTGATTGATGAGCTACTGAAATTATGTTCTGATGGTGTTGAAACATACGACAGTTCAAAGAAAGAGACATTTCTCATGCGATCTTCTATATTGTGGACAATAAATGATTTTCCAGCATATGCAATGCTATGTGGATAGAGCATAAAAGGTAGGCTAGCATGTCCATACTGCCATGTAAACAGTGACACCTTGTTGTTGAAACATGGACGAAAGTATTGCTACATGGGTCATCGTCGTTTCCTACCTCAGGATCACCGGTGTCATCGGGAAAAATCTTCTTTCAACCAAAAAATTGAGAATAGAGAGGCTCCAACATCACTCTCTGGTCACAAAGTACTCCAACAATACGAGACTTTTGATCAAGTGAGTTTTGGACAGACGAATAATAAGAGAAAGCGCACTGAGGAAGATAGGTGGCATAGTTGGAAGAAGAAAAGTATATTTTTTCAGCTCGCGTATTGGAAGACATTGCTAATAAGGCATAACTTGAATGTCATGCACATTGAGAAAAACATTTGTGATAGCATATTGGGGACATTGCTTAATATGGATGGTAAAACAAAAGATAGTCTACAAGCTTGTTTTGATATGCAGGAAATGGTTATACGGCCAAAGCAACATCAGATGGGTATGAAATGGAAGTATGATTGTCCATCAGCATCATATACTTTGCAAAAAGATCAGAAGACCAACTTGTGCAAGTTTTTAGCGGATGTGAAGATGCCTGATGGTTATGCCTCAAACATCAAGAGAAGTGTGGACATAACAACACGTAAGGTATCAGGGCTAAACACACATGACTGCCATATTATATTTTAGAAGCTCCTTCCTATTGCAATACGTGACATATTGCCTGAAAAGGTTGTTGAACCTTTAATTGAGTTTAGCAGATTCTTTTCTGGAATTTGTTCTAAAGAATTGGCGGAACCAAATTTGAATAAGATGATTGAACAATTTCCTGAAACAATTTGTAAGCTTGAGATGTTGCTTCCTCCCGCTTTCTTTGATATCATGGTACATCTTCCAATCCATCTTGGCGTAGAAGCTCGCATGGGTGGACCTGTTTCTTACATATGGATGTATCCAATTGAGAGGTACCTTGGTACATTGAAGAGGTATGTACGTAACAGAGCTCACCCGGAGGGTTCTATAGCTGAGGGATATATTATGGAAGAGTATATGACTTTTTGTAGCCAGTTTTTGGATAACATCAGCACCAAGGTTAATAGGCCAGAACGTCATGAAGCTGCAGCTAGGAATGAACCTTCTCTCGAGTCTAATATATTTACAGAAGTTGATAATTCTAAAAAAGGGTTTAAATGGGGCGAACTTACTATGGTGGAACTACATAACATCAGGCATTATATTATTTCTAATATTGAAGAGGCCGCTCCATGGGTCAAGTACGTATAACACTCAGATGTTCTATACTATATTAATGGATCATGCTTATTGTAGATGGCTAATTTAATTTTGTACCCTTTTCAGTGAGCATTTTGAAGAGCTGAAAAAGATTCATTCTCGTGATGTTGAAAAATGTCATAGAGATGAGGTTGTTTATTGGTTTCAGAAACAAGTAAGTACATGCAAGTTTTTACTTTGATGAAATATTGAAGAAATATCTGTTCTGAAGTTGGTTTATCGATGACCCCTTTTATACTAATTAATGTGTACAGGTTATGACATTACACAAAGAAGGCAAAGTAACCGATTATTTGTATGCATTATCTAGAGGACCTTATCATCGGGCATGTTCATAAATGGCTTCTTCTTTCGAATAGAAGAGGTGGAAAAAGATTTACGGACGCAAAGCAGTGGTGTTTTTGTTCGGAATGGTGATCATGAGTGGTATGGAATAATCAAGAAAATGATTTCTGTTGATTTCGAAAAAAATCAAGAGGTTCTGTTATTTGAATGTGAATGGTTTGATCGGCCTCGTTCTGGTCAGAGCAAAAGCAGAGGTACAAAATGGATCGATACGGAATGATAGATGTTGACACTACTATTTCTCAATTTAAGTATGAGCCTTACATTCTAGCCACCCAAGCAGAACAAGTTTTTTACGTTAGATGTGTGAAGCAACCTAAATGGGCTACAGTTGTTAAAACAAAGCCACAAAACCTTTTTGTAATGCCCCCTGGAGAAAATGAAAATAATGTCACTGAGATGATGGAGGCTGAGACATTATTTGATGATCGACGACTTACTGATATAAATGAGGATATGACCACATGGGATAGGAATGACATTGACGGAGCAACCGGTGATGCTTCCGCTCTTTCAAATGAAGATGACGACGACGATGACCATGACGATGATGTACATATATCAATGATGGTATTGTACCTCCAATATTGAGGGAGGATAGCGAAGATGATGATTTTTTTCATATAGGTACTGTGTGAGCTAGCTGTACATGAACTATGTAATGCAATGTTTATGTTCCGTGGCGACAATTCTTAATGCCACCAACTGGTATTTCGTGGCAACGGATCCTAATACAATGATTATGTTTCGTGGCGACAGATCCTATCGCCACGAATGTGAATCGTGGCATAAGTTCCTAATGCAACGTTTGTGTTTTGTGGTGATAGATCCTAACGCCACAAACTAGTGAATCGTGGCAAAAGTTCCTAATGCAACGATTGTGTTCCGCGACGGTAAATGCCAATGCCATGAACTATTAAATCATGGCAACAGATCCTAATGCAATGATCGCGTTCTTTGGCGATAGATGCTAATACCACGAACTAGTTTATCGTGGCAACAGATTCTAATGCAACGATTGTGTTCCACGACGATAGATGCTAACGCCACGAACTATTGAATCGTGGCAATAGATCCTAATGCAATGATCGCGTTTTGTGGCGATGGATGCTAATGCCACGAACTAGTAAATCACGGCAACAGATAGATGCTAATGCCACAAACTAGTGAATCGTGGCAACAAATTCTAATGCAACGATCGGGTTCCGTGGCGATAGATGCTAATGCCACGATCTATTGAATCGTAGCAACAGATTCTAATGCAACGATCGTGTTCCGTGGCGATAGATGCTAACACCACGAACTAGTGAATCGTGGCAACATATTCTAATGCATTGATCGGGTTCCGTGGCGATAGATCCTAATGCCACGAACTAGTGAATCGTGGCAATAGATTCGTGGCGATAGATCCTAATGCCATGAACTAGTGAATCGTGGCAATAGATCCTAGTGCAACGATCGTGTTTCGTGGCGATAGATGCTAATGCCACGAATTAGTGAATCGCGGCAACAGATTCGTGGCGATAGATGCTAACGCCACAAACTAGTGAATCGTGGCAACAGATTCTAATGCAACGATCGGGTTCCGTGGCGATAGATGCTAATGCCATGAACTAGTGAATCGTGGCAACAAATTTGTGGCAATAGATCCTAATGCCACGAACTAGTGAATCGTGGCAACAGATCCTAGTGCAACGATCGTGTTCCATGGCGATAGATGCTAATGCCATGAACTAGTGAATCGTGGCAACAGATTCGTGGCGATAGATCCTAATGCCACGAACTAGTGAATCGTGGCAACAGATCCTAATGCAATGATGGTGTTCCGTGGTGATAGATGCTAATGCCAGGAACTAGTGAATCATGGCAACAGATTCATGGCGATAGATCCTAATGCCACACACTAGTGAATCATGGCAACAGATCCTAATGCAATGATCGTGTTCCGTGGCGATAGATGCTAATGCCACGAACTAGTGAATCATGGCAAAAGACCAAGCTTACTGCAACGATTTAGTTTTCGTTGCAGTACAATCATTGCAACAAGGCAGAATCCTTGTACTGATTAATCAATCCTTGTACTGATTACTCTGCCTATGTTGTAATGACATAGCCGGTCCCAAGCCAGGGTAAAGGAGGAGGGGTTGTGATAGGCTTGGCGAGCCAGCAACTAAACTTAGCCATTCTCATGGAAATGAAACTCATTGGAAATTCGTTGGGGCATAACACTCTTTGCGACGCGCCATACCGGAACCCGAGTATGGTGTTAAGTGGGCGAGGGCCGGGTCGCCACCGCCTTAGTGGCGCGCCATATCGGAACCCGGATGTGGTGTTAAATAAGCAAGGGCCGGATCGCCATCACCTTAGTGGCGCGCTACATCATCGCCCGAATGTAGTGTTAAGTGAGCAATGGTCTTTGCATCTTCCTCGATGGATGCGAAGGGTAACGAAGCTAGCCGAGGAAACTAGGTTTCGGGTGGGTAGTTGGAATGTAGGACCCTTGACGGGAAAGCTACGAGAGTTAGTGAACGTTGCGATTAGGAGGCGTGTAAATATTCTTTGTGTACAAGAGACTAGATGGGCAGGTCAAAAAGCAAGAGAGGTTGAGAATACCGGTTTCAAGCTTTGGTATTCTGGCTCGACGAGAACTAGGAATGGCGTAGGCATCCTAATAGATAAGAGCCTCAAGGATGGAGTAGTGGATGTCTGTAGACGAGGGGATAGGATCATCCTAATCAAGGTAGTTGTGGGGGACCTTATCTTGAATGTCATTAGTGCTTATGCCCCACAAGTTGGGCTTGACATGAGCACTAAGAGATAATTTTGGGAGGACTTGGAGGATATGGTTAGTAGTGTACCAGTAAGCGAGAAGCTCTTCATAGGAGGAGATCTCAATGGTCATGTAGGTACAATTAACGTAGGTTTTGAGGGGGTACACGGAGGTTTTGGGTGTGGCGATAGAAACCAGGAGGGTAAGGATATCCTAGACTTTGCCGTAGCCTATGACCTATTGGTAGCTAACACCCTATTTAAAAAGAGGCTATCTTACATAGTGACCTTTACTAGTGCCCAACATTCTAGTAAAATCGACTATATTCTCACCAGGAGAAGGGAGAGAGGGGCATGTTTAGATTGTAAGGTGATTCCTGGAGAATGTGTTGTTCGACAACATAAACTTGTGGTAGCCGACTTTCGTTTCCACGTGCGTGTGTCACGAGACAAAGGTGTTAAAACCACGAGAACAAAGTGGTGGAAGTTGAAGGATGAAGCGCAACAATCATTCAAAAGGAGGATGATTGCAGAAGGACCTTGGAGCAAACAGGAAGATGTAGATAGTATGTGGGAGAAGATGGCGACTTACATTAGGAAGACGGCTAGGGAGGTGCTTGGGTGGACAAAAGGTAAGAAACTTGTAGATAAAGACACTTTGTGGTGGAATGAAGATGTACAAAAAGCTATTAAGGAGAAGAAGGAGTCTTATAAGGGCTGGCATCATGAGAGAAGTGCAAGTAACATGGCGAAGTATAAAGAGGCTAAGAAAAATGCTAGGCTTGTTGTGAGTAAAGCAAGGGGACAGGCCTATGATGCGCTATATGAGAGGCTAGGGACAAAAGAATGCGAAAAAGGATATATACAAGATAGCGAAACTTCGCGAGAGAAAGGTGAGAGATCTCAACCAAGTCAAATGCATTAAGGATGAGGCAGGCCAAATTTTATTAAAGGAGGAAGAAATTAGGAACAGATGGCAGGACTACTTCAATGGACTATTCAATGACGGGAATGGGAGTATTAGGTTTGAGTTGGATGACTCATTTGATGACACCAACAGACGATTCGTGCGGAGGATACAAGAGTCCGAGGTTAGAGAGGCCCTAAAAAGGATGAAAGGAGGAAAGGCCTGCGGCCCCGATGATGTCCCCGTTGAGGTGTGGAGATGTCTAGGGGATGTAGCAATAGTATGGCTCACTATACTATTCAACCGCATTTTTCAGTCAAACAAAATGCCTGAAGAGTGGCGGAAAATTATTTTAGTACCCATCTTCAAAAATAAAGGGGATGTTCAAAGTTGTACTAATTACCGAGGAATTAAGCTCATGAGTCATACTATGAAGCTCTGGGAGAGAATGATTGAACACCGCTTGAGGAAAGTGACCAATGTCACTAAAAACCAGTTTGGTTTTATGCCTGGGAGGTCCACTATGGAGGCGATTTTCTTGCTCCGTCAGCTTATGGAGAGGTATAGGGAGCAAAAGAAGGATCTACATTTAGTGTTCATTGACTTGGAGAAGGCATACGATAAGGTACCAAGACCGGTCATGTGGTGGGCACTAGAGAAACACAAAGTCCCAACAAAGTACATTAACCTTATCAAGGATATGTACGATAATGTGGTGACAAGTGTGCGCGTAAGAGATAGTGAGACCGACACTTTTCCTATCACAATAGGGTTACACCAAGGATCAGCCTTAAGTCCTTACATCTTTTCCTTAGTGATGGATGAGGTGTCGGAGGATATACAAGGGGATATCTTTTGGTGTACGCTCTTTGCTGATGATGTAGTGTTGGTAGATGAAACTAGGGATGGTGTTGATAGAAAATTGGAGCTATGGAGGCAGACCTTAGAGTCTAAGGGGTTTAGACTTAGTAGAACCAAGACCGAGTATATGATATGCGACTTTAGTGATGTTGGGTGCGAGGATGGTAATGTTAGTTTACAAGGACAAGTTGTACCTAGGAGGGACACATTTCGATATTTAGGATCAATGTTTCAAAGCAATGGTGATATTGACGAAGATGTTTGCCACAGGATCAAGATCGGGTGGATGAAGTGGTGACAAGCATCTGAAATCTTATGTGATAAGAAAGTTCCACAAAAATTGAAAGGAAAATTCAATAGGACGGTGATCAGACCTGCGATGCTGTATGGAGCAGAATGTTGGCCAACTAAAATGCAACATGTCCAACAATGAGTGTTGCAGAGATGCGCATGCTACGGTGGATGTGCGGTCACACAAGAAGAGACAAAATTAGGAACGAAGTAATACGTGATAAGTAGGGGTGGCACCGATTGAGGAGAACCTAGTCCAACATCGCGTACGGTGGTTTGGGCATATCCAGCGGAGACCTCCAGAAGCACCGGTTAACAGTGGGATTATAAGGAGTGGAGAAAATTTTAGGAGGGGTAGAGGTCGACCAAGGTTGACATGGCAGGAGGCGGTGAAACGAGATTTAAAGGAGTGGGACATACCTAGAGATTTGGCTCATGATAGGACTGCATAGAAATTAGCAATTCATGTGCCAGAATCTTAGTTTAATCGTAATTTGTTACTCTTATCTTCTTTCTTATTAACCCATTTCTAGAATAAATAAAATGTAGATTTTTTTTACTTTCATCTTATTTTCTATTACTTTTCTTCAAAATTGTTGGGTTTCATTTGTAGCCGACCCCAACTTGTTTGGGACAAAGGCTTGGTTGTTGTTGTAAAGGGAAGAAGATTGAAATGAATTTAGGATTAATCAGGAAAATTAAATCTGTCAGGGAACGGACTTGTCTAGCCCCAAAATCCGGACTAGTCTGGTAATCCCCTTCTGGTTCAGAAAATTAAGTTTCTTCAGGACTACAGACTTGTCCGATTTGAGCGCACTAGTCCGAGTAGGTCTAAATTTTAGAACATTTCTAGTCACCCGGACTCGCCCGACCATTTAAATGGGACTTGTCTGACTTCGCCTCTGTTCCACATCGGACTTGTCTGGTTGCCTATGCGGACTAGTCCGGCCTATTGAACTCAACTCGGTTTCCTTTATTTCTCCATGAATTATTTTTGGGTAATTGCCTTAATTGGCCCAAGAACTTCGTGCCCAACCTAAGAGGAGCCCAAGGGGACCCCAGCTCGGCCCCTACACGCCCCCACCGAATTCCACTTGGAATTCACCGAAACCCCTACCTCTCCAACCCTTTTATAAGCAACCCAATACCCTCAACTCCCCACTTTTGAGAAAAACCCTCGCTTACGCCCCTAGCATTGTGTTGTCGTCAGTATCAAGTCCAGAAGTAAGGAGGAGGGTAGAAACACGAAGGAGGACCAATCAAGATCAATCTTCATTGATTCTTCAACAATTGACGTTCTTCGTCCAAGTTCTTCATCAACTCATCTCCATCAAGCCCTAATTGCCAAGACCCAAATTCTCACATCAAAACATTGATCTTTTGATCTCTAAACACATGGTATACCATCTACTTCCAAGTTTCCATGCGAATTCAACTCAAAACCCTGCTGTCTAGAAAGTCCCTAATTCCAGTTTTGTATAGGGCGGACTAGTCCGACCCCTATACCAGACATGTCCGACCTCTGAATCTGATAATGCTGAATTGATTCCAATTTGACTCAAACCAACTCCAAACTTGTTCAAACTTGTTAGAAACTATTGTAACTAGTTAGTAACTATCATTAGCAACTCATTAACAAGTTTTACCTCACAATTGCATTAATCATGAATATCATGGCATGTTGAGTACTATATGAGCATTATTTGATTGAATTGTGTGTGTTTTGCATTTTTGTTGCTCGTAATAGAAGGAATTGCCATAGAGAGTGCTTTCGAGGACATGCAGAACAAGAACTTCGAAGCCTTCGATCCAAACCAAGCTCAAGGGCAAGGCAAGTGTCCTTGACCATATTGATCCTATTTTAAATGTTTTGTTTGAAAAATTGCATGTTTGTGTCAATATGATGGGAAAACCCAATTGTAGAAGTTTACTAGCTTGTATGACCCCCCCTTGTCGCTTGAGCATTATGTAGAGAGTTCAAAAGGGTATTTTGCACTTTTTACTTCACAATGATCAATTAGGTTTGGGAAACACTCATACTACTTAATTATGAACTATTGAACATGTGAATGGTGAAAATTGATATTAATGACCCTTTAGCAACATGGTGTCTTGAGATCTAAGCAAGTCGGTAATGTGGAATGGGGTTGGACTGTTTATGGGGGTTTTGCTTGCTTTAGATCTAATACGCGTTCGTGGAGCAACCATCCAGGATTTACAGTGTCACCACAAGGCCAAGTATGGGTGCAGCTTAGCTGACTAACTAGTGAATTGCCAGTGCTATTTGGACCATTAAGAATGCTCGGGGAAGGGGTAGTCGGATTGGGTGTGTAGTGGTCGAAAGGTGATGAAATCACAAACTTGTGGGTAAAGTGGTACAACTTCTGCAGAGTGTGTCTAAAACTATCATGATAGTCATGCTACCGGTCAATAGAAACATGGACCCTCACATGATTAGAATTTGGACTTTAACTTGGTTTAATGGCTGGAATTGAATTGGGAGTCGGTATTGGTTAATTGAATGACTTTGGTATGTGGAATTGATGAAATGGCACATATGAGCAGTTATGAATTGGTTATAGATTATTATTGCTGGTATTGGTTACTTAATTAAAATTGATGATATTTGGGTTATTTTGGGATGGACCTCACCTAATGATCACATAATTGCATTTTAAACTGTTTTGAATGTACTTTTATGCAATTAGCCCATTTTTATCATGCCTTGTTTAAGCTACATGTCATACTTTCCCACACTTGCTGAGTACGACATGTGCTCACCCTTGCTATTCCCCCAACAAATTCAGACGCAGGCGACTAGGTGGAGTACCAGGAGGTTTTTGAGGAGTACTAGGCGAGCGTGTTACTGTCAAATTTGCCTGTGGAGTCGAAGTCATTAGAGTTTAGCTTTTCCACTGCAGTTTCATTAGAGTTGTATTCAAGACTATTTGATTTGTAATAAGGTGTGTTATTATTTGAGACATCGTTTATATCCGTTTTATCAATTGTGAATCGCTTGTGTATGTGCATTAAACATCTTGGACACACATATGCATTACACTTGGTTCATTTTCAAAACCAGGTGTCACAAGTTGGTATCAGAGCCGTGTTTGACCATAGGACGCATGCCTAGTTAGAATAGACACCATAAATCACTTAGGACTTTTCTATTCAAAATTAGCCTATTTTACACTATTTTGCCTTCCACTAGCTATATAATGTGGGAAAAACTGTGTTTTTACTGCTGCTGCAATTTTTACCCTTTTGCATCTTTTGAGCAACTGTACATCCTCTCATCTAAATTTATGGCTGCTGAAATTTCGAAACTGATATTTGTGGTTTTCTTCTATTTTCCTCACGTTTTCTTGTAGATGGCTCACACCAAAATGACAGACCACAAGAGAGCTCGTTTGCCACCCCTTGGAAGCAAGCTTAGGCCTCGCAAGGAGCCGCAAATGGAATCAGCCCATGAGGAGGAGGAAGTGAGTTCTCCCACAAAGGAGGTTGAGCGTGAATACTCCAACACGATGTAGGAAGACCCTAAAATGGTGGAGTCCTATGATGATGAGGAAGAGGAAGATCTGGAGATGGTAGAAATCTATGAAAGTTAGGAGAGAAGATGAAGCCTAAGATGAAGAGGAACCACAAGAGGAGGTACCTGAAGCCCAAAGGAATGCATCACAGCCTAGCGAAGCCAGGAAGGAGGACAAATGCATAGTTTACCGTGGTGCCCATGAATTTCGTTCCGATGGCACTGATGGAGGTTTTGCAGCCAGGCAATTGAAGGAGATCCTTGATCTATGCAAGATGCACCAGGAATACTATGACAAGAGGATTCCTCGCAATGGACGCGAAGAATGGAGAGCCCAAATTATTGTTCTTGCTAGAGATGAGGTGGTCACCCGACACCTTGCATCCACATGGAGAGCCACCAGGGAGCAAGCTATTGATGATGTCGCTTGGGATGCACTTACTATATTGTGCCACATCTATCGAGAGCAGATGTGAGGTACTAGTTTTGCACTGCACCCGCAACGCAAGAAGGGCACAAGGAAGATCATAAGTTCGTAGGATGGAGCCCAAGAAAGTTCTAGTGCTATTGAGAGATCTCAGGCAGTATTGGTGAACTTGGAAAATCGCTATGCTGATGCTATGGAAGAGATATGTTACCTCCGTAAGAAGCTGTTCATCATGGAGAAGCAAGAAGAAGCTCGTGCCACCGTGGAGGTCAATTGTGTAGAAACCTCTCCAACACCAACATAGATGGCCAACTCACCCCTAGCGCGCGCCCATGTATGCCTTGCCGCTGTCGTCGCCATCGCCGCCTCACGACCAGGACAACCACAGATCACATAATTAAGTCTAGGTCTCCTGTCTGGAAGCTGGAAAAGCATTTAGATCATCTTAGTCATATTTAGTGTGGTGTGCTGAATTTTCTTGGTGTGTGCTTGTTCTTGTGTGCTTGGTGCGAGTTGTGGGACATCTAGCATTTTGTCCACATCTGCACATAGTATAGTGTTGTGGGATCCTTGTCCACATCCTCTAATAGGGTTATAGTATTAATAAAGGAGCTTCTTAGTTACATAAACATTGATGCATATAGTTGGGGCATTTTTTTTTTCAAGTTCTAAATTCTTCCGTATCCACTATTCTTTCATCAATAGATGTCGAGGACTTTTCAAGACTATTTGGTTTGCAATAAGGTACTATTATTAGTGTTATTATTCGAGACCTGGTTTATATCTGTTTATCAATTGTGAATCACTTGTGTATGTCTGTTAAACATCCTAAGCACAAATATGCATTATGCTTGGTTCATCTTCAGAACTAAGTGTCACAGTTCCACATCTGGATCTTCAATCATTGGCTCAGTAGGCAGAGGACCTGCGGCCGGATCTCCAGGTTGCAACGACTCAGACATGGTCACCTCCAGAGCTGTCACCTCCGGGGTTGGCATCGAAGCTCTTGCCGGAGCTCCAGCCACTTTTGGCCCTAATGCTGGAGCTTCTGCCGCCGACTCCGAAACCGTTGGAGCTTCCTCAAGTACTTCTTCCACGTGGTTCGGTGCTACCTCGGGATCTTTTGGCATCAGCACAGGATTTGTCTCCACGACAGCCGACGCTGGAGCCATCGTGTCATCCACCACCACCAACGAGGGAGAGGCAGGAGCTGGGGCGGGAGCTTCAGCTGGGGCAGCCTCCAAAGCTGCAATAGACACCAGAGTTGTCATACTTGCTCTCAACGTTCTGAAAGCAGAGAGTAGGGAATTCAAGACAAAACAAGAAACAAAGTCAAGATAGAAGCTAAAGACCAGACCCTTACTAGGGGTATTGCTACTCCAATCGGCACAGATCTTCTTCCTCAAGCGCGTGGAGCTAGAGCCCATCGTCGTCATCTTATGAGGAATTGCTCTGGACCCAGAGCCTTCTGCCGACACTGGGGCCAGAGTAGACTTGTCGGAGCTAGCGCCCTCTGTGGGCACTGGAGCCAAAGAACCAGCCGAAGCTGGAGCCACGACTACCACAGACCTGAGCCGAGGCTCAGGGGTCACTCCTTTCAGAGTTTCCCTCACACTACTCCTATCGCTCCTTGTGAGCTTCTGCTTACGACTCGGAACTTTGACGAGAGCTTTCTCTTTGCCTCAGCTGGAGGTTGATTTTTTGGGAGGAGAAGCTGCGGGACCTTTGTCTTTGCCACTGTGTGGCGTAGGTCTGGAACCTTCATGGGAGCAAGGAGCTACGGGGATAACAATCCCGGCCGGAGGAGTGCTCCCACTCCTGTCCATGTGACCCAGATCATCAAGTGTTGGCATCTTCTTCTGAAGCTCTCTCCTGATCTCCGACACCATGTTTTGGGGCAGGAACTCCGTCGGAGGTGTCAGATCATCAAGGCGAATGGCTCCTTGGTGCAACTTTTTGAGATGAAGCTTCAAAGCCTTTTCATCCAATTGGACTCTATACTAGTCTTAATCCAGTATGGATCCATCTCACCACTGATTGCCCACGCAGACCATTCCCTCTTTTTCAGCAGAGCCCACCAGTTGGTCAGGAAGTTTGCGATGACCATCAGTGGAGTCACCCTTCCTTCGAAGCACTCCCGGATCCTTGTCAAGATCGGGTTGTACTCCTCCGATAGCATTGGAACCACCTCCCAGGCGTCGGTGTCCATTGTCGGATGGCTGTCAGGCAGCTCCAACATGTCGTGGCGATCCACCGTGATCACCACCCTGTCCTTCTTCCAGTCGTCCCACTTCCCGGAAGGGAATGTCTTCAGATACTTGAGTGGCGAGTTATTGCACTTCACGAAGTAGTAGAATCCAAGAAACTCGTTGCTCTTCCCAGTTGTATGAACTGTGAAGAAGGTCCGGAAAAGCTCGATGCATGACGGCACACCCACCCACATCTCGCAAAAGTGGATGAATGTCGGCGCTAGCAAGAAGGAGTGGGGGCCGAGGTGATGAAGTTGCAGACCGTAGAAGTCCAGAAGCATCAACAAGAAGATGGAGAAGGGTGGGATGATCCCCACCATGGCAAACGCTGTGAAGAAGACAGTCTCGTCGAGGTTCTCTTTCTTAAAGGGGAACTTGCTGATGCAAATGAATTTGTTGAAGGAGCCGCTCGACAACCCCATGTTGGTGCGGACCCTCGACAAATCTTCATATTTCCTTATCCGACTACGAGGAAGACCCAACTCCATCGCTGAAAAGTGGAGCAGAAGTGGAAGAAAGGTTGCAAGGGCGAAGAGCTCTAAGCGCAAGATCAGATGAAGGCGTAAAGAGTTCTCTCCTCGTGTGGACTTTCTCCCTTTAGTAAGCCTCTACGACGCTTGGAAGGAAGCTACCTCCGGACCCGAATCTCAAATGACTTCGTCAAAGACAAGGGGGCCCGAGTCCACTATGTTAAGAAAGTCGCACCAGGTGAACCATTGTCATGATAGGAAGTTGGAAGCTCGAGGGTAGTAGCCTGACAGGGCTACAAAGATTACGTTGGGAACAGATACGAATTTCATATTGGGAACTGGCGACCTTAAATTGCGTGAGATCTGCACGCCAGGATCCAACTCGGCATATCAAGAAGGGCCACACAACGACAGATAACTGCGTGTCGTCGTCCAACTACCCAGGAAAAAACCTTTGAAACAGCAACGCGGGAATCGATGATGGCCCTACCTCTGTTATCGAGACCTCTCCCCGAGGTGTGTCCGGGGGCCACTGTCGGTACCCTGGATACCAGGTACCCCCTAATACTGTGGATAAAGCCATGGAGTTCTGCCCTCCAACGTTGAAGACTTCCGAAGGCAACACGTGGCCCGCAGCACTGGGCCCGCCTCCCTTGTTTGGGTAGCTCTGGAGCTACCACATATCTTGCAGGGCCGAACATAGCTCCGTTCACAGGGAAGCTCCAGTGCTGCCACGTGTCAAGTAGCTCCGGACCTGCCTCCTCGCAGAGAGAAGCTATGGAGCTGCCACGTGTCAGACCCCCGGAACTAAGCCTGCAACAGGAAGGTAGCCGAAACTCCAATGGCATGAACATTCTAGAGGCTATCAAACAGCCGTTACAAGACCTGGTTAATGCGTCATTAATGTCATGTTAATGACGCACGATCACGGGGCTATCAAGAAAGGTAACACCGCAATTAAGGCATGTTATCACCCTGTTAATCGCCCATAACACCAGTAGATCGTGTATAGGGTGGTTATGACAGCCGCGGCCACTTTTCGGGCTAGGCATACACTGTAAAGGTCAGCCCTTAGCATATAAAAGGGTTGCACCGCATGGTAGAAACAAGCTAAGATCATACGCATACAAGCAACCTGAGACACCCGCTACACACTCATACAATCAACAACCACACCATAGAGTAGGGTATTACGCTCAAGCGGTCCGAACCACGTAAAAATTCCCTTTGTCACCATATTGTGCTTGATCTTATGCGCGTCCCAACCGAATATGAACCTCCGCAAACTACGCTTTAGTAGTACCGGGGGAAGTGTTATTGCTACACTTCGACAGTAACATTCACACATATATACATGTCTGGAAAGATTAACAGTCCTCTATCATGTTTATATTAGACACTAAGGCTAAAACTCGCAATAACAGGGTCTAAATCAAAGTATTGTCGAAGATGTTCTGGTAGCTCAGAATCTGGACAGTTCTGGTTACTGTTACCGTTTTGATCATAGCTCTTAGTAGGAGCATCGTATGACCTCATGTAATGCATTTCTGGAATCCTAAAGATGTATATAACTAGTTTGTATTAAATTGTTTCTACAAGTATTGATGTTTATCTATCTAAAAACTGTGGACAAAATCATCAAGAAACAAAGGAGGTTCTGTCGAAATTTCATTAAAAATCTAGGAACATAATTGAACTTTAAAAACTCATATCTCAACAACCAGAAATGCTATTAGGGCAAATGTATACTTTCTGGAAATATTTGGAAGTCCTCTACATGTCCTATATTCAACTCAAGATCAGAATTCCTTTTTAAGTAGGTGAAAGTTTTGAAATCGCAGAAACTGTCCAGGCACACCCAATCGGAACAATGTTTCTGTATATTGCTGCAAAGTGCTCATGTTTCCAAAATAAGAGTCACCAAAAGTTATGCATCACCTGTATACAAAGTTTAGGAGTTAAAATACAACTTTATAGTTGTGAATTTTTGTCGAAGTTGGATAAGAGAAGTGAGAAATAATAAGATCAAATGGGTAGATACCACTGGGATGCTGCAGAATTCTTCAGAAGATATATCAACTTTGCCAAACTGTATCTCCTTAACCACAAATCACCTAGTGGCATCAAAATAATTTTAGAAAGGCCTTGAAGTGTACCGTAACTTCATTATTCACCTCAAGATCTTATTTTGCCATTAATTGGATCAAAATCGTGTTTGCGTCCAGGCTGACCATTGGTCAACAGCAGCTTAGTCAGTTTGGGACATTTAGGTTTGGTTAGGCATTCGGTTCTCGTTTTCAACTCAAGGAGGGTCGTAACAAACTAAGAGTTGGGACTCAACTATTTACCAGGGGAATAGAGTGCTTAACTCATTCAAAGCTCTTTTCCTTGGATGGTCATCCTAGTTTCTTATTTATGTGACTTGCCAAATCACCTCTGGTGGTGACTTTGAGAGCAAGTTGCAATTACTCGAGTTGCATCTCATCCTCCCATAAGGATTGTTTCGGATATGTTTTCAATATCCTGGTTCGAAATTTTAAGGGGGAAGGTGTGCACTCATGTAATTGTAGAATTCAATCATCAACCTTGGTTACATTGAGACATGTCAACAACAAGACGATCAAATGCGTTTACAACTCAAAGAAAATTCCACTCCAATCACAGTGGTGACTTATCATGAAATAGTGTAACTTCAACTCCCCTATGGTGATCGAGAAGGATATCAATTCCTCTCGCCTGATCGAAGTGAAGGTTAAGTGAAGCATCATTAGAGACAGCTCTAGTAACCTCAACGAGAGGTCTAGTGATACAATTTGACACATAGTAGTTAGTGTCTTATTCCATTGAAGTTACTCCTCAAGTCAGCAGGTACCTCCAAGACTTAAGTGAAGATATAATTAAGTGGATAGAAGACATACAAGCATTCGAAAGGGTTAAGATAACGCGGTATACTTCCCACATTCCTTGTCAATGGTTTTAAAACGTGAATTCCTTGGTTGTGGTCGAGTCATGGATACATCACCTTGTTGAGCGTCTTTCACAATCACAGTATTCAAACCTTGCAAATCGCGAGATAGTTCCTGAGTTTTGTGTGTGTGGTTCACTTGGTCTTGATCAAACTCTAAAAGGTGATGCACCATACCTATTGCAAGATTGAAATATTTGCACAAACCATCATGTGCAACAACCTTGGATGCACCATACCATATGCACCATTTGCACCATACCATATGCATTGCACCATACAACATGTGATGCATCATGAAGCATCATTATCAACGAAGCATCAATGATAGAATGCATGGGATACTAGAAATTTAGAGCAAGGTTGTTTGTCTCCATTCAAACTATTATGTGGTGTCTAAAGACTAGAAGCATTTCACCACCTTCATGAAATGATTCGATTTCATTTAGTAATACCTAGGAAATCGATTACGCAGCCTCCTTTGTATCTAAGCAAACACGTGAACTTTCATCTATAACTTGTTTATGTTCAAGTGCCTTGATTGCTGACACGACAATATCCTTCATCATGTGATCAACGGTTAGATGATCAACCTTGTAAAATTCATGATTCTCCTTATTCGCGAGGGTACCGTTCGATTGTCAACCTCGCGAAACTCCTTGTAGTCCATCTAAGTTCTTGAGTTGGTATGTGGTAACCTTGATAGATTGATAACCTTGTAGTTACTATATGATTGAGTTCTTTGCTGTGTTGGAAACATATGAGGAACCAAATCTTTAAATTCTCGTATGTCACCATAAAGAGTTTGTGTCCTTGATTCCTAATTGAGGTGATGTTGATATACCCCAGAGCCATGGAGTCACCATACTGATACTGACCTTGCTGTTTTGATCACATAAGAGCGTTGACACTTTCATTACTCTTATAGTCTGGCAAAGGGATCCCATGGTTGACTCAATACCAGACGAGGTTACTGATTCTTCAAATAACCTTGCAAACCACCTTAACTCATGTCGGGTAAATACTATGTTAAGTTTGTAAGGACTTGTACAAATCAAAGGAAGCAACCTAGGATCGATGCAAGGTCAGTTTGAAGATCTCAAGGTGATATATAGGACCAAAGAGCAAGTGCTGATTCTTCAAGTCAAGGCTAGGACAGAACCAGATATCATACCAGTGTAAGAGTAGACGGATATAAATTCAATGGAAGACGCAAAAGTTTTACGACGTGATATCGCCGTGTCGAGCACCGTATGAAGATTATCAACCCAAAGACTCGAGTCACCAAAAGCAAACCTTCGAATCCTACAGAGTGCATTAAGATAGTCACTACCTTGCTGAACCCAAGTCTTTAAGGGCATTGTCAATTCTCCTTAGTCGATGACCCTATTTTACCCATTGTTCCCTACCCGTGTCCATTGTTCTATTAGTTAGAATCTCGGGACGAGATTTCTTTAAGGGGGAAGGGTTGTAAAAGTCCGCTTTTGAGGATAACAAGTATGTGAAAATACAAACTTAAAATTTTTTGAAAATGAAATTGAAAATTAAATTCACATTTGGTATGTTAACTAATCAATGAGTTTGATATTTTGGACTTATAAAAACTTTACATTTGAAGGAGAGAATTTTCGGGCATGTTACACTTCAACAATTATGAAGTTAAAAGAATGGAAATCAAACTGGAATGTGCATTTGAATATGATGCAAAAGCAATAATCTAGAATCAAACAAGAATAAGTGGAAAACACTTTGAAAACCTTATGACCATTGAAGCCCAGGAATCAAATGAAGAAATATAACGGTGAGTAAAATATAGTGCTCATTCTAGGGTTTCAATTGTACTCAAAAAGAGTGTTTCTAGTTCAGATTAATTTATTGTATTAAAATTTTGTCAGACTTCAGATTTGAGTTCATTAAAGTGGTTTTCATAATTCAAATATCAACTCTCTTAAGTTTGATCATTTTTGAACCATATTTACTAGTTATTTAAACCAATACACATGAGAGCTTTCAAATTTGAATTTGAATTGAAATTCTATTATCAATTTGGTCAAAAGTCAAATTAAGTTTCACATTTGAATTCTACATGTTGAACTTGTTCTAGCTGCCAAGTTTCAAAAACTTTATAGAAGAATTGTGTAGCAGTTAAATTCAACAGAGAGAGAAAATTCTTGCACTGATGGACCCCACCTGTCATTTGCCCTAGCCATGAACCGACTCTGCTCTATTTCCTCACAGGGCGCCAGCACGATGTGTTGCATGCTGCCAGCGCTGTGCCTTAGCCAAAGCTGAAAAAATCTTCATCTTATCACTCCAACCACGAGTACTCTCTCTCCTCTGGACATTTGCCTCTGCTCATCGTCCAGCCACAGCAAAGCTGAGAAAACGTCGCTCTGTTTGGTTCCTCGCGCATGAAGCTTGGGTGCTCGACGGCTGCCATACCACTCCTTCAGGCTGCGGCCCAGATGCTTCTCCACCCCGTCCAAGGGACTGCTTGGGTGCGGGCGAGCCATGGTTGTTCTACCGACGAGACCTCTCTGTCCAAGGCCGTTATTTCACAGCAAGCCACGGTGCCAGCCACAGGGCAGCTTACCTCCACGTAGCTGCTCGACTTGCTGGACTGCTCAACTGCAAACATCGTGCTCTTATCCCCCCTACATGCATCTAGTTCATTTTTCTTTCCTGCTCAGTTTCCCCGTACGCAAGAACTGGACCACTGGCGTTCACCTAGAGTTTCCACCAAAAATCGGTGAGTCAAGTTGGGTTGGTCTTGTTTTCTTCGTGTTAGAACCTTCCTTCATATCTTGCGCAGCTGTGTCATCTGTTTCTTGCCCAGCTTGAGCCTCTCCGACTGAGCAGTGGCCATTTTTCCTACCGCCGGGTGCAAGCTCTCCTCTTTTCCGGACATCGCCGCGGCGTTCCCATCAAGCCAACCCCTGTCACGTCCCAAAATGAGCTACAAAAGGTCCAAAATACTGTTCTTTACACGTTCATCCATTGGATTGTGCTCAGGTAGCTCAGTTTAGCCGGTGCATCAAATTTCGTGGCCGCCATTTGTTAACCTACGTCATCGAAGAACACCATGTAGCAGTCGATTTTGTTGAAATTAAAGTTTATATTTGAGTTCCCTGTAGTGCAAATGTGTTGTAGGGTCAAAAATACGAACTTGTTCGATCATTTCCTTGTCGTTCCCATGTTGCCGTCGAACCTTCTCCGTTGCCATCATCGTTGTTGACATTCCGGTCGTCGCCGTGTGGCACCATATTGCCCAATGTGTGTTCCATAATCCTGGGATCAGTTCTTCTTTTTAAATCGCTTCCTTTTATCGCCCCTAGGCGCGAGAACGGCCGATCGAAGTCACTGCAAGGCCATATAGATCGAGCTGTCTGAAGGTAGAAGAAAGCACTATAGCGTGGACCCCTCTGTCAGCCACATTTTATTTCCAGATTTGCTTACAACTTAGAACATTCATATCTCCTACAGTATTTAGCCAAAAAATTCTCAAATAAATTTTGTTAGACTCCACTAAATCATTAGTTTCGAATTGTTCAAAATAGTTGTTATGAAAACCTTTGTCAAATTCTAGATAATTCCTTTCCCAATTTCCTTTGGGAATAAATCTCAGGAGATTCTTTCATGAAAAATTCCCAAACTTTACCAAAGTGTTCCTCATATTGTACTTGACTTCCAGTAAAAATTTCAACCATATTAACCTTCATTAAGGGGCTTAATTCTGGATGTTCATCTCAGGTTAATTGAAAACCCATAAACAGTCCAGAAAACAATTTTAGAAAAACATTGAAACTTGTAAAATTCATATCTGGCTCTAGGAAGGTTATGAAAATGTGAAACCAATTGTATTATACATTCTATGACCTTTCCTAAACATATCATTCTCTGGTTTCCATGTTAAAGCTATAGATCAACCAGGAAAATTCAGGGAAACCTTATGGCTTATGGAATTTTGTAGACCACATTCTTCTAGTGCTTTAGCTGAAACTTTGCCAACACTTTCTACCTGACCAGTGTCAGCTTCTGTAAAAATACTAGGTTCATTAGACTTTATGTTCATCAACGTTATCTCATTTGTACCTCCCCTTGCATGAATGTTACATAGAAAACCATACAAGCACCTCCCTGGAATCAACCTTGATGAACCAAATCTTTTCTCTACCAGAATTGAAGTCCGGCATAGGCCATGCTGTAGTCCTTGTACAGCATGATAGTTTCTCTTTATTCATTTAGATATTTTCCTCCTTACTAAACTACATGTTGTTCTATGATGCATACTACATGTTATTCCATCTTCCAACATGATCCCACTTGGTTCTACTTTGTTATCCTTGCAGAACAGAGGCTATAACTCCTGCACCAATTAGTCTTCCTCGTTCTTAAATAATACCCCACGTTGTATAGTACTCGGCTAAGTTGTATTCTTGTTATGTGCAGTTTCATATCGATAGCTTACACATGGTGGAAATCGACGAGGACCACCATATGGAGGAGAAGGTAACAAACATGGACTTCCTGCGACGAGGTGGATCTGGAGCAGCCGCAAGTGCACTTAAAGAAAGGCTTCGACTCGAAGCTTCCCCACCAGATCAAGAGCTGACTATTTGACATTTGCATAGTTGCAATCCAAGGCAAGCCCCGGTTTGCATTTAAGTGCTTTTGCAAAGTTTTGATTTGTATCACTTATATCTAGGGTAAATTTTGTGCATTAGGGCTAAGGTGCTTGTTACTCCACTTGCATGATCCACAAATCACGTGGAGTATTGGTTAGCTCTACAGCTTGACGAGTAGAAAATGTCATGCTAATGTTTTAAGGAATCAAATAGAAGTCGAGTAGTTGGAATCTACTCGCAAGATTGGGTTTATATCACACGAGATTGGGTTGAATATGAGAATGGTTTATGAATATGAATTTGAGACCGAGCAGTGGGATAGGATGCAGGGAGACGTGGTCTCACGTGCGTAGCCTTGCTTGTGTTGATTGAGGACTGATCTATGTGCGGCCCCGCTGAGCAAGTTTGAACTGTACGGGATGCATACTAGGCATATGGAACCCAGGAAATCGATGTAACTTGATAACTTGGGTGTTGAGGCATAGCCCACTGTCGATAGGGGTGGGTTGAGGGCAGCAAAGTATAAATTTGCCAACGGGCACAGACACGCTCCGTGCGGAGATCTTATGTCTGCGATGGTGGGACTGGATCGACATTTGAGTTTATTGTGAAAGGTTGTTGTGTATGACATCATGAGAAGCACCGCACGCTTCCTACGCACGGGTGTGCGTGATGTTTTATACTGGTGTCTACTGGTTGCAATCAGTGTCCCTCGTGGTTATTTGAGCACTGGTTGTTCACTTTATCGTGACGTAGTAAATACTGAAAAAAGCCAGACGAATATGATGTATTGAATTATTATTGCTTTGCAATTATGATTGTTGTAGTATAAGCTCACTAAAGTTATATTTCTGAACCATTAACTTGCTGGTAATAACTTGGAAAATAAGGATCAACATGTCGGTGAGTCATTTACTGCAATATCTATTCCTAAGTTAAGTACCCCTGCATGTAGAGTTCCATGCTTAGGTGAGACATTTAATTCTTGCTGAGCCTTCGTGCTCATGGTTGCTATATTAAAGGTGAGGCGAATGAGAAAGGGCCCGATGACAAGGCGATACCCCGTCGGGATATACGGCTGAGTGGAAGCCCTGCACGCCGCTATGATCTGTTGTGTGTTGCTAGTGTGTAGCATCCTTGGGCTAGACTACTGCACTTTTGCATAGCTAGGCCGAGAGTTAGGCTATGAGTATTACTTCCACTGTACATTAAGTATTATAAAAGACTTTCTCTGTTTCTATAAATAAAACTTTGTATTTTTTGTATTCTTTTTGTGTGTGCTGTTGGGTGCCGCATCCCGCAGCACCACCCTCTGCGATTCTTGGAATGTGTGGACCCAGTCCTCACACTGGCAGCTTCGGCGTTGCTCACCATCGTCGTAGAGTAATTGACGACAAGCCCCTTGGGTGGTGCCAGAGCTGGCAACTCCGGTGTCGCCCACCATCGTCGCAAAATCGTTGACGGTAGGCCCCTTGGATGGTGCCAGAGCTGGCTGCTCCGGTGTCGCCCACCATCATCATAGAATCGTCGATGGTAGGCCCCTGGTTAGTGCCGGAGCTGGCTGCTCCAGCATCGTCCACCATCGTCGTAGAGTCGTCGACGGCAAGCCCCCTGGGTGGTCCCAGAGCTGGCTGCTCTAGAGTCGCCCACCATCATCACAGAGTCGTTGACGGCAGGCCCCCTGGGTGGTGCCGGAGCTGGCTGCTCCGGCATCACCCACCATCATCCCAGAGTCGTCGATGGCAGGCCCTCTAGGTGGTGCTAGAGCTGGTTGCTCTAGCATCGCCCACCATCATCAAAAAATCGTCGACGGCAGGCCCCTTAGGTGGTGACGGAGCTGGCTGCTCCGACGTCACCCACCGTCGTTGCAGAACCGTCGACGATAGGCCCCTTGGATGGTGCCGGAGCTGGCTTCTCCGAGATTGCCCACCATTGTCACAGAATCATCGATGGCAGGCCCCTTGGGTGGTGCTGGAGTTGGCCGCTCCGGCGTCGCCCACCATCATCGCAGAATCGTCGACGGCAGGGCCCTCGGGTGGTGCCAGATCTGGCTGCTCCGGCGTTGCCCACCATCGTCGTAGAATCGTCGACGGCAGGCCCCTTGGATGGTGCCAGAGCTGGCTGCTCTGACGTCGCCCACCATCATCGCAGAATCGTCGACGGCAGGCCCCTTTGGTGGTGCTAGAGATGGCTGCTCCGGCGTTGCCCACCATCGTCTCAAAATCGTCTACGGCAGGCCCCTGGTATACAGGTTACCCCAAGAGAACCCTATTGGTAATAAGAACGGGACGAGAGGGTGTACTCACGAATCAACGCTTGTTACGGTCTTTGATGTGTCGGGATGTCAATAGTGGGCCCCCTACGAGGTGCCGGAGATGGATGCTCCAGCGTCGTCCACCACCGATGTGTAGAACTTTCAACGGTTGGCCACTGGTATACAAGTTACCACAAGAAAACTCTATTAGTAACAACAGCGTTACGAGAGAGTGTACTCAGGAATCAGCGATTGTTACTGTCTTGAACGTGCTGGGAGGTGTCAGAGTTGGATGCTCTGACGTCGTCCACCACCGATGTGTAGCACTTTCGACTGCAGGCCCCTGGTATACAGGTTACCAAAAGTGAACCCTATTAGTAACAAGAGCGGGATGGGACAATGTACTCACGAATCAACGCTTGTAACTGTCTTCGACATGCTGGGACGTCGATGTTGGGCCTCCTCGGAGTGTCGGAGCTGGCTGTGTTGCACAAATGATAGAGGAGAGACCAGTTTGCTCATCGATTTTACCTATTTCTCTTCCTTAGATTTGTCATGTCTCACTGTCCTGAGTTGACACACAGAGCTTGGGTAATTCAAAGCATTAGTGCTTCGGGGTCCGACTCCCGCTGTCCTTAGGGTGCAAACTTCCGGCCCCAGTACTCGGTCGTAGCGCTGATAGGCAGGGTGTGTGTTCTTAGCGTACGGGACCAGACTAAGCAGTTCACACACCCTGGACCTCTGGCATGGTGTAGGCCTTACCTAGAAGCCATCCGACGTCACAGGACTCCAATGACGGGGACAGCCGAGAGAACCCCTCACACATTGCAGGTACCTCAAGGAAGCCCACCTGCAATAGGTTTGCACAACTCCAGCAAGGATGAGATACAGAGTGCATTACCGTGTATATGAAGGTAATATACAATAAACAATTCTAGCATAGTTTATTGTAAAATTAACGCGTAATTAAATGAACATTGTTAGGGAAACTTGGAGTAAGACACTGATTCTTTTATATCAGCATTCATAGGAGGAGACAGGCTTTTAGAAAAGAAGGCAACGACTTACTCCCGGATGATGAGGCAGGCAGGGTGCGCATGCTTAGTGTCCGGGACCAGGCTAAGCTGACTGCGCACTCTGAACCTGACCCTCCCGGAGCTTGGTTGTCCTAAATGCTGCTCCTAGACTCTATGAAACCTTTACGCTGTCCTACTACTAAGTTGAGATTAACTTAAAGGGGTGCTCAAAGCTCTGAGAGTAGCTGTGATAGTTGTCGGGCAACCTAATATCGATAGCTACCAGCGGGGCGATGAGCGGGTGTCCCTACTTTCTACTTTAGCCCCCCCACCCCCCCACCCCGCCTTGCGGGTGGTTTAAGCGGAGCGAGAACTGATCTTGACAGCTTTGACGGGAGCGTCGATGCTGTCAAGAGGCTCCAAACAGGGTCCAGCGGGCGAGTCACACTGACGCGAGCTCAGCGGAGGCTGACATGGTCCAGCGCCATCGGGAGAAGGTGTTGGGTCTACTGTGTGGTCTTGGAGTTTCTCCTAGGCTAACACAGTAGTAGTATTGTCTCTGCGGATCCTAAGGACACCGGTGGGGGTCGGCATCTTCAGAACAAGGTAGTCGTAGTGGGTTACGACCATTAATCGGTACAGGGCAAGCCTACTGATGATGGCGTTGAAGGGGAGGCTCACATCCGCGATGTCGAATAGGATGCTCTCTGTCCTAAAGTTGTCAGGTGTCCCAAAGGTCACCTGGAGGTGGATGTTGTCGTACGAGATGATGTTCTCTGGCCCCACCCCCTAGAACAGACTCGAGGGGTGAGCTTAACCATCAGGATCTGCAGCTTGTCGAAGGCCGCACGGCTGATGAGGTTGAGGTTGTCCCCACCATCTATCAAGATGTAATGGATCTTGACGTTGGCGATGGTGGTGGCGACCAAAAGAGGCAGGATCCTGGCTCTTGCCATGTTCTTGGGCTAGTTGGATGCGTTGAAGCTAATTGGCATCTCCTTCCACTCCTGGTGCAGCATCGTAGTGAGGGCAGGAGCTATTAAAGCCACTACACTGCGCAGGGTCTTGACCGCGTTCTGGGACGCGGGATCCCCAGACCCCCCGAAGAAGACATGGAGTGTCTTGCGATGCTCGTGGTCGCTCCTTGCTTCAGATTCCTCATCCTGGTTGACCACCTTGACAGCTCGTTCCTACTTCTGGTACTCCATCTCCTCGTCGTCGTCAACCTTGGGGTCGTCCTTCTGCTTGCCCTCCCGCTGGCGGAAGGGAGCGCCGTGAGGATGCTGCTGCGCCCGCTCTTGATATCGCTCGGTGCATGTCTTGATCTCTAGCCCTCCCGCTGGCGGAAGGGAGCGCTGTTAGGATGCTGCTGCGCCCACTATTAATATCGCTCGGTGCATCTCTTGATCTCCCGACACTCGCTTGCGGTGTGGTCGCGAGTCTTGTGCACCGAACAGGTGGCTGACGTGGGCGTTTCTTGGGGCGTGAGGTTCTGCCGCCGGTTGCAGCTGCTGCTGCGATGGGTGACCCATGCAGCGGCTTGTTCTGGCCGTCGCTCCAGTTCTTGTTCTTCTTTTTGCTGCTACCCAGGGTAACGGCACCTTCGTTGGTCTGGTCGGCTCTGCCCGCCCCAGGGGCAGTCTGAGTGTCCCATTCACGGCCCTACGCTGCTTTGGCGCACCAGTCGGTGATGGAGAAGAGCTCGGAGACATCTTGCACATTTTGTGTGGCGAACTTCTCGAACATCTTCCTGTCATGCAGTACCTGTCAGAATGCCACTATGATAGAGGCATTCGGGATGTTGGGGATGTAGTTGCGTACCTGGGAGAAACGCTGGATGAATGATCGCAGTGTCTCCTTGGGTTGCTGGTGCACGGCGTGGAGGTCGAAGTTTGCCATGAACTACCGAAAGAGTTCATCCCAAGAGGTTATGAACCCCTCGGACAGGTTCATCAGCCATGACCAGGCCGAGCCGGTCAGGGTGACAGAGAAGTAGTTCGGCAGGATGAGCTCATCCGCTCCTGCAGCAAGGAGCATCGTAGTGTAGATCTGCAGGAACTCAGCAGGGTTGACGCTTCCGTCAAACTTCTTCGGCAGGAGTGGTCGGAACTTGCGCGACCACGTCGTCAAGCGGAGGTATGGAGCCAATTCTGCACACCCTCGGGTGGCCTTCGCCAGAGAGGCGTACGAAATAGGATACCCGTCGAAGTGTAGCAACGACACTTCCCCCGATACTACTAAATTGTAGCCCACGGAGGTTCTTGTTACGGTTGGGGCCCACAGAGATCAAGATCAAGATGGCGACACCAGAGATTTACGTGGTTCGGGCCGCCTGAGTGTAACACCCTACTCCATGGAGTGTGTGTGTGTTGTATTATGAATCGCTAGAAAGTGTAGTCTCTGGCTCAGCTAGAACTTAGTTTTTTCTTGTAGCGTGCAGCTTAGTTCTATTATAGTCCAAGGACTGACTGTTACATCATTAGCATGGCCCGACATGTGGCCCTGGCATATTAAATAGCCTATTACACTATCTACGGGTACTAAGCATGGTTAATAGTGTGATAACGTGCCTTAATGGCTGCGTTACCTCCATTAACAGTGCTCTGATCGTGTGTCGTTAATACTATATTAACAACATGTAATCAAATCTGGTAACTGCCGCTTCAATTGTCCCTTGAATGTCCATGCTGGAGGAGATCTGCCAGTGTATACGTTGATGAAGATCCGGAGGCTCCACACGTGGCAGCTTCGGAGTTTTCCTTTGTGGGGAGGTGGCTCTGGCACCGCTGTACACGTGTCAACACCGGAGCTTCTCTCTATTGGGGGTTAGGTCCGGAGTCATTATACACTTGTTGATCGCGGAGCTTCCTTGTGTTGAGAGGTTACCTCCGGATTTACATTACACGCGTCAAACTCCGGAGCTACCCATATGAGGGATGCGGATCCGGTGTAATATGTCATGTGGGGCCTGAGGAGGCCTTCAATTTTTACAGGCAAAACTCTTTTGCACTTCTTGCGGTATCATAGGGTACCCGATACGCAGGGTACCGACAGTGGCCCCCAGGCCCACCTTTTGGAGAAACCCCTTGGGTTAAGTAATTATACCAAAGGTGGGGCCATCCTTGATTCCCGCACTTCGACTTCAAAAATCTTCTAATGTGCCATTGGGGCGATGGTCCGGGGTTAAACCATCGCCGTGTGGCTTGTTATGAATGCGGCAGATGAGATCTTTGAGTGCGGATCTCACACAATTGAAGGTCGCCAATTCCTGATACAAAAACCGTATCGGTTCCAAGCGCCTTGTCAGGGTGCCGCCTTTGAGTCTCCCGCCGCCCATCATGACAACGGTTCTCCTTGGGTAATAACCTCGATCTCTTCATCGGGGTGGCGCCGGACCTACTTGACATGGATGGGGTAGATTTTTGAAATGTGACCCCACTCTGGTTTCGGTTTCTATCCAAGCATCGCGGAGGCTTACTTAAGAAGGAAAGTATGCGCAGTTTGGGGACTCTTTACGCTTTCGATCAAACTTGCGCTCAGAGCCTCCCAAACTTCACCTAGCTTTCACTTCCTTCGCTCCACTCTGCCACGGTGGAGTTGGGTCTTCCCAAGAGCCGCCTGAAGAGCAAGTACGATTTGATGAAGGTCCGGACCTACATGGGGTGGTCCAGTGACTCCTTCAGCCACCGGATCCGCGCCGGCGAGCTCCCGTTCAAGAAGGAGCGTAAAGGCGACATGATGTACTTCTCTGCGTACGCCATGGTGGGATTGATCCCACCTTTTCCAGCCTTTCTTTTGACGCTGCTAGACTTTTATGGTCTCTAGCTGTATCATCTTGGCCCCCATTATCTTCTTCTAGTGGCTACTTTTGTCCACTTTTGCGAGATCTAGGTGGGTGTTCCCCGCTGCGTCGAGCTGTTTCGCACCTTCTTCACCATCCACAACACCGGCAAGGGACTGAGCTTCTTGGCTTCTACTATTTCGTGAAGCACAAGAACTGCCCCTTCAAATATTTGAAATCATTTCCTTCTGGCAAAGGGATGACTGAAAGAAGGACTGGGTCATCGTTGCAGTGGAGGAGAACGAGAGGTTAGAGCTGCCCGAAGGACTCCCCAACGTTGACACTGGAGCTTGGAGTGTAGTTCCAGTGTTGTAAGATGCCTTCAACCCCGTCCTGACCAGGATTCGCGAATGCGTGGAGGGTGGAGTGACTCCTCTGATGGTCTTCTGCAACTTCCTGGCCAATAGATGGGCTCCGCTGAGGAAGAGAGAGAAGCTCGCGTGGGCCCTCAACAGTGTGATGGATGACGACCGGATTGAAACTGGTCTGAAATCCAACTTGGATGGCGAAGCTTTGAAGCTTCATCTCAAGAAATTCCAGCATGGGATAAACGTCAACGGCGATGACTTAGTTCCGCCGGCAGCTTTCCTCCCTCTGAACATGGAGGCACAGTTCAGCAGAGAGCTCCGGAGGAAGTTGCCGGTGCTTGACGACCTTGGTGAGGTGGAAAGGCGTCTGACCTCCAGGGTGGTAATCCCTGAAGATTCCGAAGGAGGGCCTGCCTCCGCCCCAAGCTGGAGGGTTGAAGACATAGGCAAGAGTAAGGGCAAGGAGCCGGCCGAACCCTCCAACCAAAAGAGGAAGCTGAAGCATGCTGACGGGAGGTCCGTTAGTGCTGCTCCCTCTATGACGGCTCCTTCTCTCTGGCGGGGTCGGTCCACTATGACTGCACCTTCTCCGATGCAGGCGTCTTCAAGAGGCACCAGCTCCGGGCAGTCAACCCCGGCCTTAGTGCCGACTAAAAGATCCAGGCCCGGGAGTTCTTCCCGAGCAAGAGAAGCTCCGGCCGAGAGGACTCTGGCTGTTGCAAGTGGCCCTTAACTGAGGTCCAGACTTGGTGGGCTCTGGCTCCGGGCCTCAGAAGAAGAGGTTCCGAGGCGACTGGGGTGGTAGCATCCCTAGGTAAGCATTGATTTCTCACCTTAAAATGCTAGTCTTGTTTTTATGTGTTTTTATGAATATGAATTTGAGACCGAGCAGTGGGATAGGATGCAGGGAGACGTGGTCTCACGTGCGTAGCCTTGCTTGTGTTGATTGAGGACCGATCTATGTGCGGCCCCGCTGAGCAAGTTTGAACTGTACGGGATGCATACTAGGCATATGGAACCCAGGAAATCGATGTAACTTGATAACTTGGGTGTTGAGGCATAGCCCACTGTCGATAGGGGTGGGTTGAGGGCAGCAAAGTATAAATTTGCCAACGGGCACAGACACGCTCCGTGCGGAGATCTTATGTCTGCGATGGTGGGACTGGATCGACATTTGAGTTTATTGTGAAAGGTTGTTGTGTATGACATCATGAGAAGCACCGCACGCTTCCTACGCACGGGTGTGCGTGATGTTTTATACTGGTGTCTACTGGTTGCAATCAGTGTCCCTCGTGGTTATTTGAGCACTGCTTGTTCACTTTATCGTGACGTAGTAAATACTGAAAAAAGCCAGACGAATATGATGTATTGAATTATTATTGCTTTGCAATTATGATTGTTGTAGTATAAGCTCACTAAAGTTATATTTCTGAACCATTAACTTGCTGGTAATAACTTGGAAAATAAGGATCAACATGTCGGTGAGTCATTTACTGCAATATCTATTCCTATGTTAAGTACCCCTGCATGTAGAGTTCCATGCTTAGGTGAGACATTTAATTCTTGCTGAGCCTTCGTGCTCATGGTTGCTATATTAAAGGTGAGGCGAATGAGAAAGGGCCCGATGACAAGGCGATACCCCGTCGGGATATACGGCTGAGTGGAAGCCCTGCACGCCGCTATGATCTGTTGTGTGTTGCTAGTGTGTAGCATCCTTGGGCTAGACTACTGCACTTTTGCATAGCTAGGCTGAGAGTTAGGCTATGAGTATTACTTCCACTGTACATTAAGTATTATAAAAGACTTTCTCTGTTTCTATAAATAAAACTTTGTATTTTTTGTATTCTTTTTGTGTGTGCTGTTGGGTGCCGCATCCCGCAGCACCACCCTCTGCGATTCTTGGAATGTGTGGACCCAGTCCTCACACTGGCAGCTTCGGCGTTGCTCACCATCGTCGTAGAGTCATTGACGACAAGCCCCTTGGGTGGTGCCAGAGCTGGCAACTCCGGTGTCGCCCACCATCGTCGCAAAATCGTTGACGGTAGGCCCCTTGGATGGTGCCAGAGCTGGCTGCTCCGGTGTCGCCCACCATCATCATAGAATCGTCGATGGTAGGCCCCTGGTTAGTGCCGGAGCTGGCTGCTCCAGCATCGTCCACCATCGTCGTAGAGTCGTCGACGGCAAGCCCCCTGGGTGGTCCCAGAGCTGGCTGCTCTAGAGTCGCCCACCATCATCACAGAGTCGTTGACGGCAGGCCCCCTGGGTGGTGCCGGAGCTGGCTGCTCCGGCATCACCCACCATCATCCCAGAGTCGTCGATGGCAGGCCCTCTAGGTGGTGCTAGAGCTGGTTGCTCTAGCATCGCCCACCATCATCAAAAAATCGTCGACGGCAGGCCCCTTAGGTGGTGACGGAGCTGGCTGCTCCGACGTCACCCACCGTCGTTGCAGAACCGTCGACGATAGGCCCCTTGGATGGTGCCGGAGCTGGCTTCTCCGAGATCGCCCACCATTGTCACAGAATCATCGATGGCAGGCCCCTTGGGTGGTGCTGGAGTTGGCCGCTCCGGCGTCGCCCACCATCATCGCAGAATCGTCGACGGCAGGGCCCTCGGGTGGTGCCAGATCTGGCTGCTCCGGCGTTGCCCACCATCGTCGTAGAATCGTCGACGGCAGGCCCCTTGGATGGTGCCAGAGTTGGCTGCTCTGACGTCGCCCACCATCATCGCAGAATCGTCGACGGCAGGCCCCTTTGGTGGTGCTAGAGATGGCTGCTCCGGCGTTGCCCACCATCGTCTCAAAATCGTCTATGGCAGGCCCCTGGTATACAGGTTACCCCAAGAGAACCCTATTGGTAATAAGAACGGGACGAGAGGGTGTACTCACGAATCAACGCTTGTTACGGTCTTTGATGTGTCGGGATGTCAATAGTGGGCCCCCTACGAGGTGCCGGAGATGGATGCTCCAGCGTCGTCCACCAACGATGTGTAGAACTTTCAACGGTTGGCCACTGGTATACAAGTTACCACAAGAAAACTCTATTAGTAACAACAGCGTTACGAGAGAGTGTACTCAGGAATCAGCGATTGTTACTGTCTTGAACGTGCTGGGAGGTGTCAGAGTTGGATGCTCTGACGTCGTCCACCACCGATGTGTAGCACTTTCGACTGCAGGCCCCTGGTATACAGGTTACCAAAAGTGAACCCTATTAGTAACAAGAGCGGGATGGGACAATGTACTCACGAATCAACGCTTGTAACTGTCTTCGACATGCTGGGACGTCGATGTTGGGCCTCCTCGGAGTGTCGGAGCTGGCTGTGTTGCACAAATGATAGAGGAGAGACCAGTTTGCTCATCGGTTTTACCTATTTCTCTTCCTTAGATTTGTCATGTCTCACTGTCCTGAGTTGACACACAGAGCTTGGGTAATTCAAAGCATTAGTTCTTCGGGGTCCGACTCCCGCTGTCCTTAGGGTGCAAACTTCCGGCCCCAGTACTCGGTCGTAGCGCTGATAGGCAGGGTGTGTGTTCTTAGCGTACGGGACCAGACTAAGCAGTTCACACACCCTAGACCTCTGGCATGGTGTAGGCCTTACCTAGAAGCCATCCGACGTCACAGGACTCCAATGACGGGGACAGCCGAGAGAACCCCTCACACATTGCAGGTACCTCAAGGAAGCCCACCTGCAATAGGTTTGCACAACTCCAGCAAGGATGAGATACAGAGTGCATTACCGTGTATATGAAGGTAATATACAATAAACAATTCTAGCATAGTTTATTGTAAAATTAACGCGTAATTAAATGAACATTGTTAGGGAAACTTGGAGTAAGACACTTTTATATCAGCATTCATAGGAGGAGACAGGCTTTTAGAAAAGAAGGCAACGACTTACTCCCGGATGATGAGGCAGGCAGGGTGCGCATGCTTAGTGTCCGGGACCAGGCTAAGCTGACTGCGCACTCTGAACCTGACCCTCCCGGAGCTTGGTTGTCCTAAATGCTGCTCCTAGACTCTATGAAACCTTTACGCTGTCCTACTACTAAGTTGAGATTAACATAAAGGGGTGCTCAAAGCTCTGAGAGTAGCTGTGATAGTTGTCGGGCAACCTAATATCGATAGCTACCAGCGGGGCGATGAGCGGGTGTCCCTACTTTCTACTTTAGCCCCCCCACCCCCCCACCCCGCCTTGCGGGTGGTTTAAGCGGAGCGAGAACTGATCTTGACAGCTTTGACGGGAGCGTCGATGCTGTCAAGAGGCTCCAAACAGGGTCCAGCGGGCGAGTCACACTGACGCGAGCTCAGCGGAGGCTGACATGGTCCAGCGCCATCGGGAGAAGGTGTTGGGTCTACTGTGTGGTCTTGGAGTTTCTCCAAGGCTAACACAGTAGTAGTATTGTCTCTGCGGATCCTAAGGACACCGGTGGGGGTCGGCATCTTCAGAACAAGGTAGTCGTAGTGGGTTACGACCATTAATCGGTACAGGGCAAGCCTACTGATGATGGCGTTGAAGGGGAGGCTCACATCCGCGATGTCGAATAGGATGCTCTCTGTCCTAAAGTTGTCAGGTGTCCCAAAGGTCACCCGGAGGTGGATGTTGTCGTACGAGATGATGTTCTCTGGCCCCACCCCCTAGAACAGACTCGAGGGGTTTGCTTAACCATCAGGATCTGCAGCTTGTCGAAGGCCGCACGGCTGATGAGGTTGAGGTTGTCCCCACCATCTATCAAGATGTAATGGATCTTGACGTTGGCGATGGTGGTGGCGACCAAAAGAGGCAGGATCCTGGCTCTTGCCATGTTCTTGGGCTAGTTGGATGCGTTGAAGCTAATTGGCATCTCCTTCCACTCCTGGTGCAGCATCGTAGTGAGGGCAGGAGCTATTAAAGCCACTACACTGCGCAGGGTCTTGACCGCGTTCTGGGACGCGGGATCCCCAGACCCCCCGAAGAAGACATGGAGTGTCTTGCGATGCTCGTGGTCGCTCCTTGCGTCAGATTCCTCATCCTGGTTGACCACCTTGACAGCTCGTTCCTACTTCTGGTACTCCATCTCCTCGTCGTCGTCAACCTTGGGGTCGTCCTTCTGCTTGCCCTCCCGCTGGCGGAAGGGAGCGCCGTGAGGATGCTGCTGCCCCCGCTCTTGATATCGCTCGGTGCATGTCTTGATCTCTAGCCCTCCCGCTGGCGGAAGGGAGCGCTGTTAGGATGCTGCTGCGCCCACTATTAATATCGCTCGGTGCATCTCTTGATCTCCCGACACTCGCTTGCGGTGTGGTCGCGAGTCTTGTGCACCGAAAAGGTGGCTGACGTGGGCGTTTCTTGGGGCGTGAGGTTCTGCCGCCGGTTGCAGCTGCTGCTGCGATGGGTGACCCATGCAGCGGCTTGTTCTGGCCGTCGCTCCAGTTCTTGTTCTTCTTTTTGCTGCTACCTAGGGTAACGGCACCTTCGTTGGTCTGGTCGGCTCTGCCCGCCCCAGGGGCAGTCTGAGTGTCCCATTCACGGCCCTACGCTGCTTTGGCGCACCAGTCGGTGATGGAGAAGAGCTCGGAGACATCTTGCACATTTTGTGTGGCGAACTTCTCGAACATCTTCCTGTCATGCACTACCTGTCAGAATGCCACTATGATAGAGGCATTCGGGATGTTGGGGATGTAGTTGCGTACCTGGGAGAAACGCTGGATGAATGATCGCAGTGTCTCCTTGGGTTGCTGGTGCACGGCGTGGAGGTCGAAGTTTGCCATGAACTACCGAAAGAGTTCATCCCAAGAGGTTATGAACCCCTCGGACAGGTTCATCAGCCATGACCAGGCCGAGCCGGTCAGGGTGACAGAGAAGTAGTTCGGCAGGATGAGCTCATCCGCTCCTGCAGCAAGGAGCATCGTAGTGTAGATCTGCAGGAACTCAGCAGGGTTGACGCTTCCGTCAAACTTCTTCGGCAGGAGTGGTCGGAACTTGCGCGACCACGTCGTCAAGCGGAGGTATGGAGCCAATGCTGCACACCCTCGGGTGGCCTTCGCCAGAGAGGCGTACGAAATAGGATACCCGTCGAAGTGTAGCAACGACACTTCCCCCGATACTACTAAATTGTAGCCCACGGAGGTTCTTGTTACGGTTGGGGCCCACAGAGATCAAGATCAAGATGGCGACACCAGAGATTTACGTGGTTCGGGCCGCCTGAGTGTAACACCCTACTCCATGGAGTGTGTGTGTGTTGTATTATGAATCGCTAGAAAGTGTAGTCTCTGGCTCAGCTAGAACTTAGTTTTTTCTTGTAGCGTGCAGCTTAGTTCTATTATAGTCCAAGGACTGACTGTTACATCATTAGCATGGCCCGACATGTGGCCCTGGCATATTAAATAGCCTATTACACTATCTACGGGTACTAAGCATGGTTAATAGTGTGATAACGTGCCTTAATGGCTGCGTTACCTCCATTAACAGTGCTCTGATCGTGTGTCGTTAATACTATATTAACAACATGTAATCAAATCTGGTAACTGCCGCTTCAATTGTCCCTTGAATGTCCATGCTGGAGGAGATCTGCCAGTGTATACGTTGATGAAGATCCGGAGGCTCCACACGTGGCAGCTTCGGAGTTTTCCTTTGTGGGGAGGTGGCTCTGGCACCGCTGTACACGTGTCAACACCGGAGCTTCTCTCTATTGGGGGTTAGGTCCGGAGTAATTATACACTTGTTGATCGCGGAGCTTCCTTGTGTTGAGAGGTTACCTCCGGATTTACATTACACGCGTCAAACTCCGGAGCTACCCATATGAGGGATGCGGATCCGGTGTAATATGTCATGTGGGGCCTGAGGAGGCCTTCAATTTTTACAGGCAAAACTCTTTTGCACTTCTTGCGGTATCATAGGGTACCCGATACGCAGGGTACCGACAGTGGCCCCCAGGCCCACCTTTTGGAGAAACCCCTTGGGTTAAGTAATTATACCAAAGGTGGGGCCATCCTTGATTCCCGCACTTCGACTTCAAAAATCTTCTAATGTGCCATTGGGGCGATGGTCCGGGGTTAAACCATCGCCGTGTGGCTTGTTATGAATGCGGCAGATGAGATCTTTGAGTGCGGATCTCACACAATTGAAGGTCGCCAATTCCTGATACAAAAACCGTATCGGTTCCAAGCGCCTTGTCAGGGTGCCGCCTTTGAGTCTCCCGCCGCCCATCATGACAACGGTTCTCCTTGGGTAATAACCTCGATCTCTTCATCGGGGTGGCGCCGGACCTACTTGACATGGATGGGGTAGATTTTTGAAATGTGACCCCACTCTGGTTTCGGTTTCTATCCAAGCATCGCGGAGGCTTACTTAAGAAGGAAAGTATGCGCAGTTTGGGGACTCTTTACGCTTTCGATCAAACTTGCGCTCAGAGCCTCCCAAACTTCACCTAGCTTTCACTTCCTTCGCTCCACTCTGCCACGGTGGAGTTGGGTCTTCCCAAGAGCCGCCTGAAGAGCAAGTACGATTTGATGAAGGTCCGGACCTACATGGGGTGGTCCAGTGACTCCTTCAGCCACCGGATCCGCGCCGGCGAGCTCCCGTTCAAGAAGGAGCGTAAAGGCGACATGATGTACTTCTCTGCGTACGCCATGGTGGGATTGATCCCACCTTTTCCAGCCTTTCTTTTGACGCTGCTAGACTTTTATGGTCTCTAGCTGTATCATCTTGGCCCCCATTATCTTCTTCTAGTGGCTACTTTTGTCCACTTTTGCGAGATCTAGGTGGGTGTTCCCCGCTGCGTCGAGCTGTTTCGCACCTTCTTCACCATCCACAACACCGGCAAGGGACTGAGCTTCTTGGCTTCTACTATTTCGTGAAGCACAAGAACTGCCCCTTCAAATATTTGAAATCATTTCCTTCTGGCAAATGGGATGACTGAAAGAAGGACTGGGTCATCGTTGCAGTGGAGGAGAACGAGAGGTTAGAGCTGCCCGAAGGACTCCCCAACGTTGACACTGGAGCTTGGAGTGTAGTTCCAGTGTTGTAAGATGCCTTCAACCCCGTCCTGACCAGGATTCGCGAATGCGTGGAGGGTGGAGTGACTCCTCTGATGGTCTTCTGCAACTTCCTGGCCAATAGATGGGCTCCGCTGAGGAAGAGAGAGAAGCTCGCGTGGGCCCTCAACAGTGTGATGGATGACGACCGGATTGAAACTGGTCTGAAATCCAACTTGGATGGCGAAGCTTTGAAGCTTCATCTCAAGAAATTCCAGCATGGGATAAACGTCAACGGCGATGACTTAGTTCCGCCGGCAGCTTTCCTCCCTCTGAACATGGAGGCACAGTTCAGCAGAGAGCTCCGGAGGAAGTTGCCGGTGCTTGACGACCTTGGTGAGGTGGAAAGGCGTCTGACCTCCAGGGTGGTAACCCCTGAAGATTCCGAAGGAGGGCCTGCCTCCGCCCCAAGCTGGAGGGTTGAAGACATAGGCAAGAGTAAGGGCAAGGAGCCGGCCGAACCCTCCAACCAAAAGAGGAAGCTGAAGCATGCTGACGGGAGGTCCGTTAGTGCTGCTCCCTCTATGACGGCTCCTTCTCTCTGGCGGGGTCGGTCCACTATGACTGCACCTTCTCCGATGCAGGCGTCTTCAAGAGGCACCAGCTCCGGGCAGTCAACCCCGGCCTTAGTGCCGACTAAAAGATCCAGGCCCGGGAGTTCTTCCCGAGCAAGAGAAGCTCCGGCCGAGAGGACTCTGGCTGTTGCAAGTGGCCCTTAACTGAGGTCCAGACTTGGTGGGCTCTGGCTCCGGGCCTCAGAAGAAGAGGTTCCGAGGCGACTGGGGTGGTAGCATCCCTAGGTAAGCATTGATTTCTCACCTTAAAATGCTAGTCTTGTTTTTATGTGTCTTTAATCCTCTCTCCCCTTTCTTTATAGGGTGTCAAAGAAGGGGTCAGGAACTTTGGCGTCTGTTGCAGCGATCAGGGCTGCGCATGCTGAAGCTCCGGCTTCAGGCACCGAGCCTCCTCCTCAAGTGGTGGCAGAAGTCACGACAGCTTTGGCGCCAGCTGTCGTGGACTTGGATTCGGAGTCCTCGCTTGAAGACGCCGTGGTAGCGCCAGACCACGAGGGTGAAGTTGAAGATGTACCCCTGGCACTAGTGTTGGAAGCTGAAGCTCCAGTATCGGAGCCAGAAGTCCCAGCCTTTGAGTCGGGGGTCATGGAAGTCCTGGCCGCTGAGCCAGAGGCAATCGAAGTCCCAGCCATTGAGCCAGAAATCATTGAAGCTCCAACCCTTGTGCCAGAAGCAATTGAAGGTCCGACAGCTTAGCCGAAGATGCCTGAAGCTCCGGTCGGTGAACCGAAGAAGCTGATGTGTCGGCGTCTGAGCCAGCGGTGGTAGAGGCCCTAGATGAAGCCCCTGCCAGTGCCCTAGAGGTAGCTGAACTAGAGCCGGAGCTGCCTGAAGAGGTGGCGACAGGTCCTCCGCCCTCGGAGCTGGTGACCGAAGACCCGGAAGCAGCGCCTTCAACCTCTGCTCCGGAGGTGGGAGTTCCCTGGTGGGTTCTTCTGCTGCTGAAGGGCACCCGGAGAGCAGCCCTATTGCTACAGGAGCTCAGGGGACCACTCTTGTAGAGTGGGACCCAATTTTTGTGATGGAAAATCCTCTGGAGCCTGCGGAGTTAGTCCCAGCAAGTCCGGAGCCTATCCCTCTGGTGTTGTCCCGAGACAACGCCTGCTCCAGGCTCCGACAAGTCCAACCCGCCTTCTATCATGAGAGCAAAGCCTTGGAGGAGGAGCGCAACACCCTGAGGCTTTGGCGCAACAGACTCCACTTTGAGACCAGGCTTGCCCAGATGAGGTTGACTGACCAGAAGGAGTGGATCAAGAGGGAGAAGGCCAGGTTAGAATACTGGGACAAGCTGCTTGAGGAGAAGGAAGCGTCCATCCGGGCGCTCGACGCTAACTTCAGGGAAATCCTTGAGCAAGCCAAGGAGAGGCGTCATGCTGCTGATGAGCGTCACGAAAATCTCAATGAATTGAACGGGGTTCTCTTGAAGCACCGGGCGGACCTAGAGGCAAGGGAAGAAAAGCTCCTGGAGCAGCAGGAGGATGTTGTAAAGAGGGAGGCGAAGTTCACCCAGAAATTGACTCTAGCAGAACAAAATTTGGCAGATCACAGCAAGAGGCTGGATCTATGGAGCAAGGAGGAGAAAGAGAAGTATTGGAAACTGGGGCAGGAGCTCTCGAAAAGAGAAGCTGACGTTGCCACCAGGGAAGGGAAGGTGAAAGGCAGGGAGAAGGACTTGGCGGAAAGGCGGAATGACATCCACCTCCGGGAGTCGGAGTTGTCCGACCGTGAGAAGCAAGTTGCTCAGAGTATGCAGCAACATGCTAAATTGGTCGAGCGCCTTGCTCGGAAAGGTTCAGAGCAAGCGGCTGCCCGAAAGTCGCTAGAAGAGCTGCGAAGCTTAAAGGAGACGGAGTCCATTCAAGTTTGGGACTTCTTGGGGCGGGCCAACGACGCGCTGACACCACTAGGCTTCAGTCCCATACGTCCGGACAACCCAGAGTTGGACTTGGATCGAGTGCTGGTGGCTCTCAATGGTGCTGGCGGCAAACTCGACGTGATGGGCAACGTTATTGCGGACATGCCTGAGACAGAGGGGAAGTCTTTGGCTACGAACATCGCGTAATATGTGCTGACGTGCAATGTAAGTGGAGACTTCCAATGCTCCCTAGACCCAGTGCTTGAAGGTCCCATTGCTGAAGAGGAAGACGCTGCCAAGGCCAGCGTCCAAGAGGTTGCCCAGAAAGTCACCACATTCTTCCGCAGGACTTAGATCCTCCAGTAGCTAGGACCTCTTCCTTTTGACTTCTACTGTAATCCCAATTTTGTAATCCAGTGCTTCAAAATAAATGAAATCCATTTTGCCATGAACTTCACTTTATTTTTGTCTTCAATATAATGTGCTCTGTCTAGTTGGCCCCCTGGTATATGTGTACAGTTGAAGTGTGTACATGTACCAAAGGAGTTGACAGTATATTGATGACTTGAACGCTTCGCACTTTTAAATTTTAGGTCTGAAGTCTTCAATTCTGAGGCATCGACGGCAAACTCACTGAGATTGGCAGAGCTTGGTAGCTCTGACGGTTCCCAGTATCAACATATAAAATGTTGACGATCAGAGCTTGGTATCTCCTGATGTCGCTGCACGAATAGTTGAATTTAGCCCCCCCCCCCCCCAGGGGTTGTAGGAGCTTAATAGCTCCAACGTCAACCATCATTGCTTTGAATTTCTATTTTTCCTGCACATTAAATACAAGGAAAAAGTAAAATTTGTCCTCTTGTCTATAAATCGTTTGTGGCTTATTGTTCTTACTTGAGTTTTATTCCGAAGTAGCTCGGTATGGTAACAAGTATATTGATGTAACCCTTCCGAACTCTTATGCTTTTGAGAACTCAGCCTACTGAGGCCTGCCGAAGTGTAGGTAGAGTGGCGTACTTAGGGTGCGTGACCAAGCTAAGTCAATAGCACACTTCGGACCTATGTTGGATTGGCGTTCAGGCAAGTAGACTATACAACATGTTAAGACCCAAAGAGACCAACAATATAACTTGCAACGCATATGAATAACTTGGGTAAAAACTCAAGAAGAATTGCACAACTTCATTATAGACAAGAAGGTTAAAACCGATAAATTGATAGATCGAGTGTTGTACAAAAAAAATGCACGTGGAGTCTGTTTTTACACAACAATGTCTTTCATTGTAGGTCTGGATTACAGGGGAGACAAGGACACACTTAGGGTGCAGGACCAAGCTAAGTGTTCTATACGTCTTGTACTAATCCAGGGTAGGTAATTACACTTTTAGTGTTGTGACTGTGTGGAGTGTACTTGAACTTCCTGGACCTTCCCGGAGGGGCCCAGACGTTCTCCCGGAGGACCTACCCATGTTTGTTTAGTGACTCTATAACATACATCGTGTGTAATTACAGACTCACCTCCGTGACTCTAAGCATAAAACTTACGGAGGTGCTCAATGTTCCAAGGATTAGGAAGCGGAAGACCATCCTCAGTTGTCAAGCGAACGCATCCGGGACGGGATACTTTGATCACTCGGAATGGACCATCCCAGCTAGGGGAAAGTTTATTCATTCCTTCCCGAGTTAGTATCTTCCGAAGCACCAGATCGCCTTCCTAGAATTGTCGGTTGCGCACATGCCTTTAATAATAGCGCCAGAGCGCTTGGCGATAACGTGCATTCCGAACAGCTGCTTGGCACCTTCCCTCATCGACGAGGTCAGGGTCCAGACCCGAAGGGACCCCAAGGTGATCTCCGGAGGAAGGACTGCTTCAGCTCCGTACACTAGAAAGAAGGGTGTTTCTCCTGTTGATCGGTTAGGTGTTGTCCTGTTCGCCCACAACGTGGACCGAAGCTCTTCAATCCAGTTGGCTCCATGTTTTTTCAGGCGCTCGTACGTGCGCTTCTTGATTCCTTGTAAAGTTTCTGCGTTTGCTCTTTCGGCTTGGCCATTGCTTGTTGGGTGAGCTATTGAGGCGTAGCTGAGTTGAATGTCGAGGTCTTCGCAATATTCTTGGAATGCAGCACTTGTTAATTGAGTTCCGTTGTAGGTTATGACTTTGTTTGGAACTTCAAATCTGCATATAATGGACTTCAAAAACTTGATTGCTGATTGCTTGTGGATTGTCACAACTGGAATTGCTTCCGGCCACTTAATGAACTTGTCAGTGGCGACATACAGGAACCTGTTGTAAAATCCAAGTTTTTCCCTTAATATGAAGTTCAACTATCAGTTGTTTTCAACCATAGTGGAGATCAAATGTGGTTGTGCATTTGAACTTGATATCATTAAGAATTTTTCTTTCACCCATTCTTATATTTTATTAACATAAGGGATGAACTTCACCAATGACTTTAGAATAGTTTAACTGACCTTTCTACAAGTTTTGGAATTTATTGAATAAAAATTTCTAGGGCAAATTACATGCAGTACTAAATATATTCACATTCATTTGAATATACCAATGTACAATTAGGCCCTGCCAAAATTTTCAAATCTGAGGCCATAAATTTTTCCATGGCCTCATAATTTTCCAAATAGACTTCCTACCTAGTTTCAAGATTTTTGAATTCCATTTGCTATTTTATTTGAGACGCTTAGCAAATTCGAGACATATTTACAATTCAAATTTTGAATTCTGTCCAACTTTTTTGAACATCAAGATTTGAACACACCATCATGGTCAGCATGACTTGCTTGACTTATTCCCAAAGTTTCACAATTTTTGAAACTCTTCTGCTATTTAATTCAGTGACCCCATAGAATTTCATTCAGTTTCAAATTCAAATTTGAAATTCAAATGAAACTTGTTCCAATTCAAAATCCAATTTCAGAATCAAGTTCCAGGTATTTATTAGAGCCTCCCCACAAAAATCTATAATTTTTGGATCAAGTTTGGTAGGAGAATTGATGTTGCAGAGAAGGGAAGAGGATAAGGGAAGGTGGGACCCACCGTCAACCTGACAAACTCGGTTGAACCGACGGAATGCTCTGTATCCGGCTGTCCCTGCCGATCGACGCCGAGAACGCTCGACACCACGACATGGCATGGAAGCCACTGAGATGCCTACTTGCTTGCGCTGTGGCGAGCTCCCCTCGTCCCTCTATGCCTATTTATACCCCCCCCCCCCCCCGGCCGTCACAGTCGAACCCCGTCTCTGTTTCGCGCCATAGCCGCCGCCCTCTATTCGTCGAGTTTTGGCCGAAGATTGAAGCCGTTTCTCACCGAGCTGTAAGTAGATAAAAGTCTTGTCACAACCTCCTCTACTTGTTCTATTTGGTCATTGATCGTGACATAGCTCCTACTGGAGGTATTTCGAAGTTTTCTAGTCGCTGTCGAGGAAGCCGCCCAGAACCTTCACTACCTCACCGTCGAGCTACGGTTCTAGGCCGTTCCAGTATCGATCCTTTAAGCAAAAAGGTTTCGTTCTTAAATTTGTTATATTCTTGCAATCATTCTTTAATCTGGTTAGAAGATAGCTCCTATATATCCTATTGCAACTCCCTGCCCAAGGGCCCCAAAAGTTATCAACCGAGCACCTTAGATTTCGAGATTTTGCGGCCGCCGGTTGAAAATCACTTCGTCGTCGAGCTCATATCTCGCGGTTGTTTCATCTCTTCCCTAGTCCAGATCCTTGACCCTTGAGGTCCCAGGAAGCTTTTGGAGAAGTTCCCGAGTTGTCTGAGCTTGAGTTGGGTGAGTTCAAGCATGTCTGAGCTCTCACCGCCGCCACCACCGTCACACGCATTGTTCCGGTCCGTTTCGGCCGATGTCAACCTCACCAATGTGCTCGGCACCCCCAAAAACCCCCAGGCGGCGATTCTTAGCGAGTTTAGCGCAACGGATTGGCCGGCGGCGAGATCGCCGGCGAGCTACCGCCGCGGGCACCGCCGCGCGCGGGCGCCAGCCCGAGGTTGAAGAAAACCATGGACCCCACGTGTCAGTCGCCGCGGGATCCGGGTGTGGCCGGGGATCTGGTGTGACTGCGCGGGTTAACCTCGTGGCCCCCGGTGCGGCCCTGCTGCCATTGGTTGGTTTTAAACCAGTGGGCCCGGCTGATTTATTTAAGTGTTTCCCTTTGGAAAATAATTCCAAGATTTGACCAAACTTGGAAAATCCATAACTCCTAGTAGAATTATCCACCAATTCCCAAACAAATTTTGTTAGAACCAGCATGAAGAATACTTTCCAGTGGTGCACTTGGATTTGTAGGAAAGTCCAGAGAAATTTCTTCATAATCCAGAAAAGCAAAATGCTTATAGAATTCATTCCTACAGTTCTTCTTTTTAAAAAATTCCCAAATTTGGGCAGAACACTCTCCAAAATTCATTATTCTCCAGTAAAAATTTAAAGTTCATTGGACATCATTTACTGGGTGGATCAGTGTTCCTAATCTCTATGTAGTTATAAATTGAGAAAAATACAAAATTAATTTCAGAAATTTCCCCAAACTTGTAAAATCAGTTTCTCCCTGTAGGAAGCTTAGAAAATTGTGAAACAAATTTTCCTAAGACCCCCTCTACATGGTACAACCACTGGTAGCCATGATAGATCTCCAAGATTTCATCCAAAAATAAGAGAAGGTTATTGCTTACCATAATTTTTAGGAACAACAAATTTCCTTGATCATCTTATGTTCTTTGCAAGAGTCTTCACTATGGTCATTAGTATCTGCCATAAAAGTCCGAAGGCCAATTAAGAGCATTATCTTATTTTGATCATAAGATATTAGCTTATGACCTTAAGCATATTCATTATTTTCAAAGTCATTTATATATAGTATATGCATATTGTGTCGTAGCTGAAGTCGAGGAGCAGCCGAAAGCTTTGGAAGTCCAGCTGCTAGAAACTAATGAAGACTCAGACTCGCATTCAGGCAAGCCCTAGTTTGCATTTAAGTTCCTTACAGTGTTTTTGCAGTTTTCATTCACCTTACGTCTTCAGATGTTTGTGCATTACGGTAAAGGTGTTTGACATCCACTTGCATGGCCCACAAATCCAATGGAGTCTCGGGTAGGTCTACAGACCGTTGAGTAGAAACTGCTATGCTTATGCTCACAGAAATTCGGTAGAAGTCGAGTAATTGGAATCTACTCACGAGATAGGAATTTCATCACACGGGATGAATTGGATTAAGAAATGGTTTATGAATATGAAATTAAGACCGAGCAACGGGTAGGATGCAGCGAGACGTGGTCTCACGTGCGTAGCCCTGCTTGTGTCGATTGAGGATCGTTTCGTGTGCGACCCTACTTGACAAGCTTGAATTCTACCGGCGACATACTGGACAAATGGGCTCCAGTAAACTAACGTGGCTTGATACTAGTTTGTTGAGGCATTCTGTTCTATTTTATAGGCATGGGTTGACGGCAGCAAGGTGTAAATCAGCTAGTGGGCACGTCAGAGTACGCCCCACGCAGTGACCTACTGCTCGTGATTGATCGACCAGTTCGACATTCGAGTGTTTAGTGAATGGTCATATACGACTAGTACTGAAGTGTTACGTAGGTACTGCTGTAAGTACTCACTGACATTTTCAAAAGTGCGTATGTGTCGTGTTTTTCCAGGTGTGTTCTGATTGCAATCACCGTCCCTCGCTGTAATAGAGTACCACTTGTTCACTGCGCTGTGACGTAGTAAATACTAAAAAAGTCAGGGGAATACGATGTATTGAATTACAATTGCTTTGCAACCTTGTATGGCTTAGAGATAGTACAATTAAAAATTTACAGTTTCCCCATACTTTACCTGTAATAGCATTATGTGCTTTGTGCATGTCATATCATCGGCAAAGCATTTCTTGTTTGATTGTGGTGTCTATGATGTGTCGTGCCTAAAGAATGTCATGTGCTACTTAAAATATGAACATAAGGATCCACTTGTAGGCGAGTCCTTTATGCTATTCCTTACCTATGCTTAATATTCACCCTACATATGTCTAGTGAGACGGGTTAGTCTTGCTGAGCCTTAAGCTCACGTTTGCAGTTAACAAGTTTTTGTAGATTATATGACTGATGACGGGTTTGATGATGAGGTTGCACCCCCTCCAGTGTTTACAGCCGAGTGGGAACCCTGCACGCTGACGCAAGTTGGGTGTTGCTAATGCAAAGTATCCAGGGCATGGATGACTTTGCTTTTGCATAGCTAGTGTCGAGAGCGTAGCTATGATGTATAGTTCTCTTTCCTTTCATTTAGTATTGTAAAACTTTCGCTGTGCTTTTAAATAAAGACTTGGTATTGTAATTTGTTCTTGTTCTTTTCTTGAATACTGTTGGGTGTCGCATCGCACGACACCACCCAATGAGATCCTTGGAGGTCGGGATTCCAGTCCCCACAGACATGGTATCAGAGCATCATTAGGAACAGTGTCATTGAAAAGAGCATATTTTCGAAACTTAGGATTGCTGAGTGAGGAATTAGCTATATCCCCTTATAAGGAGTATTATTAGTATAAGATATAAAGGTGGTAAAGTAACTTATGTGTTATAAATTCTGTAACGACGCTCCAACATCAGGTAAGAGGTGAGGTACGCCACCGTAAGTGGATCAATTGCGGTAAGCTCACCATGCGAGAGGTAGCATGGAAATCTTTCCGTGGCTTGGCACGGAAATCTTAATAGGAGTCTCTGAAGCTTTCTATTTTTCTGAGAACCTATGACACGCGGTACTCCAGCGTGCTTCAAAGTTAGTGGGAGACCCCGTCGGGTGGTGTATAACCTTATAGTATGCATCTCTAGAAACTATTCATGTTCTATGGAGCATGTGAAACAGGTATGCCCGAGTGTGTATAAGCCGGTTCGTGCGGGAGTCTTTGTTGTCCAGACGTAGTACAGCCATGTACCTCGAGACATGACATCGCTCGAGGGCGACTCACACCAGAGTCGTATGCATTTACTTTCATGTATATCGTTGTGACCGCCTGTCGTGTTTCCCCGTGCGGGCCCTTGAGGTGTGAAGGTGTGAAAGGGCATTGTTTGTCTTCTGTAGCATTGACTACGGTAGCGACCCGTGTAGAACACGTTTGCGAGTGAACGATACTAGGGCCACCTATAAATGTATCCAGAAATACCAGTTAGAATTTTCTTTGGTGAGGCACGTAGTACCGTCAGTATCAACTTTGTTACTTGACCATCCCCAACGACAGAATGATGCATTATGTTTTGGAAAGTCTGACTATCAGGTGCTGGTAGGTTTGGACTCCGTAAAATGAGTTTCAAATCGATATTGGGTTAGCACCAAGATTCTTGATTTCTGGCTAAAGTTTGCTCAACTTCGCCTGGTTGTAATCTTAGTTAGTAAGGATTGAACATAGTGGTACGCTATATGGATGGAAAGTTCTCATAGACCTCTACAACTTTTCTGTTGACCATCAAGGCATAAAAGTTTGATAATCTGTTGAAATTTGGAGTATGCTTAAACTGCTCCAAATGACCCTACCATTGTACCAATCTCTATATATTTACAATAACTCACTGTAAACAAATCTTCTGCCTTATTGTGATACATATCTGAAAAGGGTAGAAGGATATCTACAGTTTTGTTATTTAGAGTTTTTCCTGATTCGAATTTGAGGCAATTCAAATTTCGAGCTCAAAACGGTGAACTGCAGGGCTGCTGTTTAACAACAGTCAGTTTATCTGTCAAGTTTAGATAGCTCTAGCTTTTGATCCATAAAAGTGACATGGTAATATATATAAATTTATGGAAAGCTTAGGAAGTCCTCTATCAACTTTATGTTGCACTCATGGCCTGAATCTTGGTGTAGCTGTGTTTAATTCCTATGGTCGCAAACTTGGTTCTGGCAGACCAGAACTTGAAACAGTTTGCACATAGATTCGAATTAGCGCACTATACCTATATAACAAATGTTTCATGGCCGAAATATTTTACTTATGGATTGTTAACTTGATTTTATACAATTTTTATTTTGTCATTACCTAAATATATGGTCATGATATACCTGTATAAATTGTGGGAATTACCACATATACAGCAGAGGTTCTGTCAAAAATTTCCAGAAATTTGGGTCAACTTTAAACCTGTATAGATTCTATTTACTAGCTCACCTGGAGCTTTATGAGTACAATTTGGAAAGGCTGTAAAGTATAATACAACTTTTGTATTCAACCCAACATCTAGATCTGACGTTTCCTGTACAAAATTTTTTAATTTCCACAGGAAGGTCAGCTGGAACATAACTGTGATGGGGTTCCAGGGTGTTGTTTCCTTTGGCAGTTGAATCTGAAATCGTTTTCAAAATTCATTTCACATCCATGATCTGATTTTCAACATAGTTTGTTGGATTTGAGTAATTGAACCATTCAAATATTTATTTATAGATGGCGGATGTGATGATGCTATTACCGGATGGATGGATATTTTCCACTTGCGCTAGCCGTCCAGGCTTCCCGAGTATGCTGCGGGAGGTGCTCCAACAGTTTGGCTTCATCGAGATGCCATGCTATTGGGGTCAAGAAACGATTGACAGAGGCGTTCTGTCATGCACCGTCTTGGTCGACATACCTGCTAGTCCACGTCGTTATGGATGGGCTCCTTTTTCAGTTACTATCGAGGGAGCTCATTTTGAGGACACTTGGGCAATCGTTGCGGGCGAGGCGCTTATGAAGCTTTGCGAGATTCATCAAGATGCCATGGCTGGGACTCAATTTGCTCTTATTCCGGTCCGTGGTGTGGCTGGTTTTGAGTGGCAGCGTCGTATGGTTGCAGCCTATACACCGTATGGCGACACAATCTCGACGACACTTGGAACGTATGCGGCTGCATCCAATATGGTGGTTCTTACTCAAGGCGCAATTGTTCAGGAGCAAGTCGAAGCCTTAAGGCAAGCGAGGGAGCGGGGAGATACTCTTAATTATATCAATGAAAATCTACGTTCGTTCCTAGCTCCAACAAATCACCGGCTGAATAAGTGCGAGAGTCAGCTGCATTACGCTCGCATTAAACTACGTAAAGCTCGTGCCGAACAACGGCAAACTTGCAATGAACTGCAGCAAGCTCTTGGTGAGCTGCAAGCGAGTCAGTTGGAGGTGCAACAACAGAAGGAGCAGTTGTTGGTAGTCGCTGAGGAACGAGACACATCCATTGAGGCAGCTCAGAATTTGGAGTATGAGGCAGAACAACTTCAGGATAATATGATTGAGGCCGAAGCACAATTGCAACCAGTGGTGTATCAAGCGGCTCATGATATACCACAGAATATGGGTGAACAAGTGCCTTCGAATGACGAAGAGGAAGAAGAAGATCCTGAGGAACTCGAGTACGTGGAATAGGACGTATCGAGGGGGGATGGGGCAGCACTTCTGCCATCCCAGGGCAACTTATAGTTTAGTAGTTGCTCGTGTTTATTTTGTGGCCATGTTTGTGTCATATTAAGAAGAGCGGTGGGTATGTATAATATGACAAGATGTGTATGACATCTCATGGGGACCAAGTATGGTAGAGATGCCCTTCCGTAGTGGTAGTCTATCGTTTTGGAGTTCACTACTGTAAACTTGGTCACGAGATAATATACCTTGTATAAAGTTTGTACTTTATCAATATATGCGATTGTTATGCACTTACTCCCTTGTCAATATTCGCACTACTGAATATGAAATGGATGAAGGAAAAGAAATCATGTGCTGATTTTAAGTCATATGGATGTAGAATGGTGCGTACGCGCTCGATGCCTAAAATGGGAGGTTCAAGTCGTGGTCGTGAGGACGAACATCCGACCCAGGAGCCAGCTGCGACACGGCATTAACAAGTTCCACCACCACCACCTCCGGAACTTCTGAGGAGTCTAGCGAAGGTTCTCGCCGCAGTGCTTGGCTCGCGCGATGAGCAAACTGAGTTATTGCGTACTTTTGTTCAGCATTCGTCCCGTCATGGGGGGCGACCAGATGCGGGTCCACGACAACCTTCTCCGAGTTCATACTCGGACTTCATGTCAACGCACCCGCCGGTCTTCATGGAGGCCGATGAACCGTTGGGGGCGGACAACTGGCTCCGCTCCATCGAAGGATAGTTCGGTTTTACGAATGACTGAACATCAGAAGACCCTGTTCGCGGCCCAACAGTTACAAGGGTCTGCTGGTGCGTGGTGGGCAAATTATCTTGCCGCATGACTAGTCGGCTATGCCGTTAGCTGGAAGGAGTTCCGGGAGGCATTTCGTGCCTATCACATACCTCCCAGTGTTATGAGGAGGAAGCTTCAAGAGTTATTGGAGCTGAAACAAGGAGGAAGGAGTTCTTACGAGTACTCCAAGGCATTCAACCACTTGGCCCAATATGCTCAGGACCAAGTGAGTACTGAAGATCGGAAGCGTGAATGCTTCCATCGGGGTTTGAACTCCAAGATGAAGGACAAGCTTGCCTTGTTCCAAAGCGGCAGCTTCAACAACATGGTCAATGCCGCGATCGTGCAGGAGGACGCTACTAGGGAGTTGTTCTCCGACAAGAAGAAAAGGAGTGCTCTGCAGGGCAGCAGAGGGGGTGCTCCTCAGAAGTACCGAATGGTGTATTGATCACCATCTGGCCAGCGGTGGTAACCGCCATCGCTACCACCGATGTTTCGGGGTCGCTAGTTCAACAACGTCGGCTTTCGCCCACAACATCAATAGGGGATGATTCCTCGTGCACCTCCACCTCCACCGCGTACACCAGGATTCCGTCCTCCTTTCCGTGCCGGCCAGACCCCGTACACGTGTTTCACGTGTGGTCGTACGGGGCATTTTGCCAAGGACTGCCCGCAGAGTGGAGGACAGTCGTCGTACCAGGGGGCAAATCAGCTTCGCAACCAGCCCAAGCCAGCCACCAGAACTGGCAACGTCCACCACCTCGCCATCGAGGACGTTCTGGAAGGTGCACCCGTACTCACGAGTACGTTCTCTCTCATTGGTCATCCCGTAGTCATCCTTTTTGACTTTGGTGCTTCCCACAACTTTATTAGCAAGTCTTATGTCATTCAATATCAGTTGCCTATCATTTCCACAAAAACCCCATATGTGATTTGTTCTCCGAGACGGAAAGTAGTAGCAGATAAGATGGTCCATAGGGTACCTCTTAATCTGGGTGGGAACAATACCCTATCTCTCTCATTATACTAGAGCATCAGAAGTTAGATGTCATCTAAGGGATGGCATGGTTGTAATACAACTGTGCTATTATTGACATCATTCCTCAGAAGATATATCTAAATTCTCTAGTCCACTCTCCCCAAACTCTCACTCTTGAGAGTAATATCCACGTGACTCCAACTACTTATAACACCAAGGCCTGTTAACTTGAAGACATTCAAGTGGTATGTGAGTATCTGGACGTATTTCCTAAAGATCTTCCTGTTATGCCACCAGAAAGAGATGTCGAGTTTAAGGTTGAACTTGTACTGGGAACGGTGCTGATTTTGAGAAAGCCATAAAAGATGGCACCTAAGGACCTTGCAGAACTGAAAGAGCAGCTGAAGGAACTTTTGGACAAGTGTTTCATTCGTCCAAGTCCATCACCATGGGGTTGTTCTGCATTGTTCGTGGAAAAGAAGGATAAAACATTGAGACTATGTGTGGACTATCGTCCACTCAATGCTGTCACGATCAAGAACAAGTATCCACTACCACGCACTGATATCATGTTCGATCAATTAGTGTGTGTTAGGGTATTTTCAAAGATGGATCTTCGCTCTGAATATCATTAGATCAGGATTCGACCAGAGGATATACCTAAGACAGCATTCTCGACAAGGTATGGATTGTATGAGTACATTGTCATGTCCTTTGGATTGACCAACGCACCGGCCCATTTCATGTATCTTATGAATTTGGTGTTCATGCCGGATTTGGACAAGTTTGTCGTGGTCTTCATCGACGACATCCTTATGTACTCGAAATCCGAAGAAGAACATGCACAACATTTGCACATCGTGCTTCAGCGATTGCGAGACCACAAGCTGTACGCCAAGTTCAGCAAATGTTAGTTCTGGATCAGCCAAGTGCCATTTCTGGGGCACATCATCTCTGCCGAGGGGATTGAAGTCGATCCAAGCAAGATTAAGCAAGTACTCAAATGGGAGTCTCCGAAGTCTGTGCATGAAGTTCAAAGCTTCCTGGGTTTAGCAGGATATTATCAGAGGTTCATTCCAAGTTTCTCCAAGATAGCTAAACCAATGACGAAACTTCTGAAGAAAGGGAAGAAATATGCATGGACAAAGGAATGTGAGGACGGTTTTCAAGCATTAGTGAAACACCTCACAACAACGCCAGTATTAGCCCAACCAGACACAACCAGGTCATTTGATGTTTATTGTGATGCATCTGGGATTGGTTTGGGTTGCGTATTAATGCAAGATAGAAGGGTGATCGGTTATGGATCACGACAGCTTTGGAACCATGAGCAGCATTATCCGACTCATGATCTTGAGCTCGCTGCCGTGATACTTGCATTGAAGATGTGGAGACACTATCTATGGGGCAACCTAGTGCATCTTTACACCGATCACAAAAGTTTGAAGTACATCTTCACCCAAAAGGACTTGAATATGCGACAGCGAAGATGGATGGAATTAATCAAATACTATGAAATTGAGATCCACTACCATCTTGGAAAGGCAAATGTAGTTGCAGATGCGCTGAGTTGCAAGTCCCATGTCAATAAACTTTCTATCACCTTGATAGAAGAAGAAGAACCGAGTATGTACTTGGTTCCATATGGGGCGCTCTACAATCTAGCTCTCATTCCTACCATAAGGGAAGAAATGGTGGAGGCTCAGAAGAAAACACGGGCATATCGCATATTCGCCGAAGAATGTAAAAGGGGGAGATGAAGTGTTTCCGATGTGACGATGACGGCACCATCTGGTTCAAAGACCGCATCGTGGTGCCTCGCAATGTGGGACTTCGAAAGAAGATTATGGACGAAGCTCATTTGTCCAAGTATTTTATTCATCCGGGAAGTAACAAATTGTACCAAGAGTTAAAGAAGAAATTCTGGTGGACCCGGATGAAGAGGGAGATAGCGAACTACGTATCCGAATGTGATACGTTTTGGCGGGTGAAAGCCGACCATCTGAAGAAAGCCGGCCAGCTACAACCTTTAAGCATACCGGCCTGGAAATGGGAGGACATCAGCATGGATTTCGTTGTTGGATTACCTCTCACCTTTCACAAGCATGAATCAATTTGGGTGATAGTCGACCCACTCACCAAGTAGGCTCACTTTATTCCAGTCAGTGTCAAATATGTGGCACGACAATATGCAGAGTTGTATATTGCAAGGATCCTATGCCTACACAAAGTACCCCACACTATCATATCACATCATGGAACCTTGTTCGTTGCTCTATTTTGGGAGCAGCTCCACGCATCTCTGGGTACCAATTTGATTCGAAGCTCAGCTTACCATCCACAGACTGCTGGTCAAACGGAACAAGTAAACCAAGTGCTAGAGGATATACTTCACGCCTGTGCCATTCACCATGGTAAGAATTGGGATGATCATCTACCATTGACGGATTTTTCATACAACAATGGTTATCAGACTAGCATCCAAATGGCGCCATATGAAGCTCTTTATGGCCAGAAGTGCCGCACACCTTTGAACTGGTGTGAATCCGGTGAACGAGTAATATATGGTATAGACTTGGTGAATGAAGCCGAAGAACGAGTACGAGTTATTCAAGCCAACCTCAAGGCTGCTCAGTCTCGTCATAAAAGCTATGCAGACAAACGGCGTCGACCCCTTCACTTCGATGTCAGGGATCACGTTTAGCTTTGTGTATCCCCGATGAAAGGGATTCATCGCTTCGAAGTAAAAGGGAAGCTAGCTCCACATTTCATTGGGCCATTCGCAATAATTGAACAATGCGGACCTGTAGCCTATCGGCTAGAGCTGCCAGAGTCGCTTTCAGGGGTCCACAATGTTTTTCACATTTGACAATTGAGGAAATGTCTCAAGGCCCCAGCTGAAGTCCGTATGGAGGATTTGGAAGCTCTCCAACCAGATCTTACTTACTCCGAGCATCCAACCCAGATAGTCGATGAGAAGACTCGTACCACAAGAAACCGCACCTTGCATTTCTACAAGGTCTTGTGGGAAAACCACATCGCTGATGAAGCAACGTGGGAAAGCGAGGAATATCTTAGAACAAACTATCCGGACTTGTTAACGGCATATGTTCATTAGATTTTTTTCTTTTATCCTTCCTTTTGTAATCTCGGGACGAGATTATTTTAAGGGGGGGGGGGAATGTAAAATCCCAGTTTTTCCCTTAATATGAAGTTCAACTATTAGTTGTTTTCAACCATAGTGGAGATCAAATGTGGTTGTGCATTTGAACTTGATATCATTAAGAATTTTTCTTTCACCCATTCTTACATTATATTAACATAAGAGATGAACTTCACCAATGACCTTAGAATAATTTAAGTGACCTTTCTTCAAGTTTTGGAATTTATTGAATAAAAATTTCGAGGGCAAATTACTATGCAATACTAAATATATTCAAATTCATTTGAATATAGCACTGTGCAATTAGGCCCTGCCAAAATATTCAAATTTAAGGCATTAAATTTTTCCATGGCCTCATAATATTCCAAATAGACTTCCTGCCAAGTTTCAAGATTTTTAAATTCCATTTGCTATTTTATTTGAGATGCTTAGCAAATTCTAGCCATATTTAGAATTCAAATTTTGAATTTTGTTCAACTTATTTGAACAACAAGATTTGAACACACCATCATGGTGAGCATGACTTGATTGACTTATTCCCAAAGTTTCACAATCTTTGAAACTCTTTTTCTATTTAATTCAGTGACCCCATTGAATTTCATTCAATTTCAAATTCAAATTAGAAATTCAAATGAAACTTGTTCCAATTCAAGATCCAATTTCAGAATTAATTTCCAGATATTTATTTGAGCCCCCCCCCCCCCCCCCCCACAAAAATCTAGAATTTTTGTATCAAGTTTGGCAGGAGAATTGATGTTGCAGAGGAGGGAAGAGGATAAGGGAAGGTGGGACCCACTGTCAGCCTGACAAACTCGGTTGAACCGACAGAATGCTCTGTATCCGGCTGTCCCCGCCGATCGACACCGGGAACGCTCGACACCGCGATGCGTCATGCAATCCACTGAGCTGCCTGGTTGCTTGTGCCGTGGCGAGCTCCCCTCATCCCTCTATGCCTATTTATACCCCCCCTGGCTGTCACCGTCGAACCCCGTCTCTATTTCGCGCCATACCCGCCGCCCTCTGTTCGTTGAGTTTTGGCCAGAGATTGAAGACGTTTCTCATCGAGCTGTAAGTAGATAGAAGTCTTGTCACAACCTCCTCTACGTGTTCTATTTGATCATTAATCGTGACATAGCTTCTACTGGAGGTATTTCGATGTTTTCCGGTCGCCGTCGAGGAAGCCGTCGGGAACCTTCACTGCCTCACCGTCAAGCTCCGGTTCTAGGACGTTTCCAGTCTCGATCCTTTAAGCAAAAAGGTTTGCAATCCTCTCTAGTTTATGCTCACCAAATTTAAGCCCATGACTTGAACTGTAGCTCGAGTTTTTATTCAATAACCGAATCGTTGTTCGATAGAACAGCAAGGCTTCGTGCTTAAATTCATTCCATTCTTGCAATCATTCTTTAATCTGGTTAGAAGATAGCTTCTATATATCCTAGCGCAACTCCCTGCCCAAGGGCCCCAAAAGTTATCAATCGAGCACCTTAGATTTCGAGATTTCGCGGCCGCCGGTTGAAAAACTGTACTTCGCCGCCGAGCTCATATCTCACGGATGTTTCTCTCTTCCCTAGTCCAGATCCTTGACCCTTGAGGTCCCAGGAAGCTTTTGGAGAAGTTCCCGAGTTGTTTGAGCTTGAGTTGGGTGAGTTCAAGCATGTCCGAGCTCTCACCGCTGCCGCCGCCGTCGCACGCATTGTTCCAGTCCGTTTCAGCCGATGCCGACCTCACCGACGTGCTCGACACCCCCCAAAAACCCCAGGCAGCAATTCTTGGCGAGTTTAGCACAGAAGATTGGCCGGCGGGAAGATTGCCGGCGAGCTACCGCTGCGGGCGCCGCCGCACGCGGGCGCCAGCCCGAGGTTGAAGAAAACCGTGGACCCCATGTGTCAGTCGCTGCAGGATCCGGGTGTGGCCGGGGATCTGGTGTGACTGCGCGGGTTAACCCTTTGGCCCCCGGTGCGGCCCTGCTGCGATTGGTTGGTTTTAAACCAGTGGGCCCGGCTGATTTATTTAAGTGTTTCCCTTTGGAAAATAATTCCAGGATTAAACCAAATTTGGAAAATCCATAACTCAAATTATCCAAAAAATCCCAAACAAATTTTGTTAGAACCAGAATGAAGAATACTTTCCAGTGGTGCACTTGGATTTGTATGAAAGTCCAGAGAAATTTCTCCATAATCCAGAAAAAAAATGCTTATAGAATTTATTCCTACAGTTCTGCTTTTAGAAAATTCCCAAATTTGGACAGGACACTCTCCAAAACTCACTTGATTTCCAGTGAAAATTTCAAGTTGATTGGACATCATTTACTTGGTTGATTTGTGTTCCAAATCTCTAGGTTGTTATAAATTGAGAAAAATACAAAATCAATTTCAGAAATTTCCACAAACTTGTAAAATCAGTTTCTTCCTGTAGGAAGCTTAGAAAATTGAGAAACAAATTTTCCTAGAACCAGTGAGACCCCTCTACATGGTAGAACCACTGGTAGCCATGTTAGATCTCCAAGATTTAAACCAAAAATTAGAGAAGGTTATTGTTTACCATAATTTTTAGGAAAAACAAATTTCCTTGATCATCTCCTGTTCTTTGAAAGAGTCTTCACTATGGTCACTAGTATCTGCCATAAAAGTCCCAAGGCCAATTAAGAGCATTATCTTATTTTAATCATAAGATATTAGCTTATGACCTTAATCATATTAATTATTTTCAAAGTCATTCATATATAGTATATGCATATCGTGTAGTAGCTGAAGTCGAGGAGCAGCCGGAAGCTTTGGAAGTCCAACTGCCAGAAACTAACATAGACTCAGACTCGCATTCAGACAAGCCCCGATTTGCATTTAAGTTCCCTACAGTGTTTTTGCAGTTTTCATTCACCTTACGTCTTCAGATGTTTGTGCATTAGGATTATGGTGTTTGACATCCACTTACATGGCCCACGAATCCCATGGAGTCTTGGGTAGGTCTACAGCCCGTTGAGTAGAAACTGCTATGCTTATGCTCATAGGATTTCGGTAGAAGTCGAGACGTTGGAATCTACTCGCGAGATAGGAATTTCATCACACGGGATGAATTGGATCAAGAAATGGTTTATGAATATGAAATTAAGACCGACCAGCGGGTAGGATGCAGCGAGACGTGGTCTCACGTGCGTAGCCCTGCTCGTGTCGATTGAGGACCGTTTTGTGTGCGGCCCTGCTGGACAAGCTTGAATTGTACCGGCGACATACTGGAGAAATGGGCTCCTGTAAACTGATGTAGCTTGATACTAATTTGTCGAGGCATTCCATTCCATTTTATAGGTGTGGGTTGAGGGCAGCAAGCTGTAAATCAGCTGGTGGGCACGTCAGAGTATGCTCGACGCAGTGACCTCCTGCTTGTGACGGATCGACTGGTTTGGCATTCGAGTGTTTAGTGAAAGGTGGCCATATACAACTACTACTGAAGTGTTACATAGGTACTGTTGTAAGTACTCGCTGACATTTCTGAAAGTGCGTATGTGTCGTGTTGTTCCGGGTCTGTCCTGTTTGCAATCACCGTCCCTCGCGGTAATAGAGTACCACTTGTTCACTGTGCTGTGATGTAGTAAATACTGAAGAAGTCAGGAGAATACGATGTATTGAATTACAATTGCTCTGCAACCTTGTATGGCTTAGAGATAGTACAATTAAAAGTTTGCAATTTCCCCATACTTTACCTGTAATAGCATTATGTGCTTTGTGCATGTCATATCATCGGCAAAGCATTTCTTGTTTGATTTTGGAGTCTATGATGTGTCGTGCCTGAAGAATGTCATGTGCTACTTAAAATATGAATATAAGGATCCAATTGTACGCGGGTTCTTTATGCTATTCCTTACCTATGCTTAGTATTCACCCTACATATGTCTAGTGAGACAGGTTAGTCTTGCTGAGCCTTAAGCTCACAGTTGCAGTTAACAAGTTTTTGCAGATTATACGACTGATGACGGGTTCGATGACGAGGCTGCACCCCCTCTAGGTTTTACAGCCGAGTGGGAACCATGCACGCTGCCGTAAGTTGGGTGTTGCTAGTGCAAAGTATCCAGGACATGGATGACTTTTCTTTTACATAGCTAGTGCCGAGAGCGTAGCTATGATGTATAGCTCTCTTTCCTTTCATTTAGTATTGTAAAACTTCCACTGTGCTTTTAAATAAAGACTTGGTATTGTAATTTGTTCTCGTTCTTTTCTTGAATACTATTGGGTGTCGCATCGCACGACACCATCCAATGAGATCCTTGGAGGTCGGAATTCCGGTCCCCACACCTGTAACCTCTGACGGCTTTTGGGAAAGGTCCCAAGATGTCCATGCCCCACACAGCGAATGGCCATGTACGAGGTATCATTTGTAGTGATTGAGCCGGTGTGTGAATCTGTTTTGCGTGGAACTGGCACACTTCACATTTGTTCACTAGCTCAACTGCATCCTGGAGTGCTGTATGCCAGTAAAAGCCATGCCGGAAGGCTTTATCGACCAGCGTGCAAGAAGAAACATGGTTCCTGCACTCACCTCCATGGATTTCCGCGAGGAGCACACGACCTTCTTCCCTTGCAATGCACTGCATTAGGATGCCATTGGCACCACGCCGATAGAGATCCCCTTCTACCAACATGTATCTTATAGCCAATCTGACAATCCTATCAGCGGATACACTGTCTTCAGGACGGATATTATCTTTCAAGTAGCTCCGGATCTCCGAGATCCATGCATCGGAACTTACTTGAGCTTCTGAGTCTTGCGTGCTAGGTTGCTTGGAGCTTCCGACAGCACCTACGACCCTTGGTGGACGCCATGGTAGCAGAGCCACCGGGATTGTCAGCTTCGTGGTGCTGGTCTCACCCCCTTCGCTCAGTTCGGCAGGCTGAGCTGTTGATTTTGACAACCTCCGGACGAAGATTACGTCAGGATCCGGAAGTCTAGTTGAGGCTTTCGTCGAGAGTTCGTCGGATTCAGCGTTGTGAAGACGCTAAACATTGTGGAGATCCAGGACTTCGAAGTTCTTTCTGAAGCCTCTGGACTTCAAGTAGATAAGCAGCTAGTTGAGGATTATTGCAGGAGCATTCACCTTTGACTTGTTTGATGATGAGTTGTGAATCTCACTTCACCAACAGCTGTTTGACACCATAAGATAGTGCCACCTTGAGTCCGTAGATGAGAGCTTCATACTCCGCCATGTTGTTGGCCGCCTTGAAATCAAGGTGGACCATGTACTTGACTTTCTCCCCAGTCAGAGCCAGGAGAAGGATTCTAGCTCCGGCCCCTTGTTTCTGCATGGAGCCATCGAAGTAGAGAGTCCAGTGAGGCTTGGTGAATACCGGAACCTTGGGTTCTGGTTTCTCCTCACTATGGCCTCGAGGGTTTGATTGAGATGGAGTCCATTTCGCCATGAAGTCAGCCAAGGCTTGACTTTTGATTGCTTGTCATGACACGAATTCTAGATCAAATTCGGCCAGTTCCGCTGCCCACTTTGCAATGTTCCCAGTAGAGTTAGGGTTATGCAAAATAGCACACAGTGGCAAAGAAGTTACCACTGATATTTTGTGGGCTTGGAAGTAGTGACAAAGCTTCTATGAGGCAATAAGAATTGCGCAAAGCAGCTTATGCACCTCAATGTATCTTGTCTTAGCGTCATGGAGTACTTCGCTGGTGAAGTACACAGGGCGTTGGATGGTCCGGACCCTTTCAGAAGGACCTGAAGCATCTTCTGCATCGACCCGAACCCTCCTGGAGGGTTCCGGACCTTCAGACCGTGCCTCCTGGACCCTCCCGGAGGGGTCCAAAGCTACTTCTTGTTCGACCCGGACCTTGCTAGAAGGATCCTGATCATCTTGATCGGTCATATGGACTTCCTCAGGTAAATGAGGTTGCTCCCCTAGCGTTTCGTCTTGAGGTTCCATGTTTGGCGGTTGAGACCCAGAGAGGCCTTCATTTAACTCCGGACCCTCCCAGAGAGGTCTGGGTTCATGGACTGGATGTGGCTCCGGTCTTTCTGCAACCAGGACCATACTGACAACTTCGGTGGTTGCCAAAATGTAAAAGAGTAAAGGCTCACCAGGATTAGGAGCTACCAATATTGGTAGTGTGGTGAGGAGTTGTTTCAGTTTCAAAATGCCTTTTTTGCTTGTTCAGACTGATGAAATGGTCCATACTTCGTCAAGAGTTTGAAGAAGGGTAGTGCCCGTTCTGCCAGTCTTGAGATAAACCGGCTGAGAACAGCTAGACATCCAGTTAACTTCTGGACATCCTTAATGCAGGCCGGGGGCCACATATCTTCTATAGCCTTGATCTTTGCCGGATTTGCATCAATTCCTCGGTGAGTCACCAAGAAACCCATTAGCTTCCTAGAGTTAACCCCGAAGACACACATGTCCGGGTTCAGCTTGGTGCGCGTAGTGTGCAGCTTGTCGAAGACGGCTTGTAAATTGTCAAGGAGTGATTCCTTGTTCTTGATCTTCACTACGATGTCATCGACGAACACCTCCCCCAAGTCTCTAATTAGCTCTCCAAATGTATTGTATATCGCTCGCACAAATGTTGAAGCAACATTTTTAAGACCAAATGGCATGGCCGTGTAACGGTACAATCCATCTACTGTTATGAAGACAGTATGCTCTTCATCTTCCTTAGACATTTGGATTTGATGATATCCAGAATATGCATATAAGAAAAAAAAAACAGCTCACACCTGGAGGTGGAGTCCACTATTTGATCTATTCTAGGTAGTGGAAATGGATCCTTTGGACATGCCTTATTTAAGGTGGTGTAGTCGATACACATCCAAAGCTTCCCACCGGCCTTGGGTACAACAACTGGGTTTGCCAACCATTTTGGATGGAAGACTTCCCGAATGAATCCAACTTTGAGCAACTTCTTGATTTCCCGTCGGATGAAGTTTTGTCGCTCGATTGATTGCTTTCGGGGCTTCTGGTGTATAGGTCGTGCGTCTAGGTAAATCTTCAGATGTGCTCAATCACTTCCCTAGGGATCCCAAGCATTTATGACAGTTGTCAGGCAAACACGTCGACATTAGCACGGAGGAAAGTGATAAGCGCGAGTTCCTATTTGTTGTTCAGACCTCCCGATATACGCGTAGTCTGAGCAGCATCGGAACCAATTTGGACGACTTTGACGAGAACGTCGGTGTCGTCGCTTGGTTGCACACGAGGTGCGGAGGTAGAGCCTTTATGACAAATGCTCGGAGGATTCGGAGCTAGCTCCTTACCGGATGCTTCCTCTTGCATTGTGGTGAGCGCATAGAGTTCTTCTAAAGTAGTAACTCTTGTGGTGCGATCTCTGCAGATACGAAGAACGCCCATGGGTGTTGGCATCTTGAACACCAAGTAACCATAATGGGCGGCATCCATGAACTTGTACAAGGTTGGCCTGCCCAGAATGGCATTGAATGGCAGACTGATCTGCGCGACGTCGAATACCAACTTCTCAGTTCCGTAGTTCTCCCGAGTCCCGAAGGTCACTGGAAGTGTGATGGAACCAAGAGGAGTAATGGTCCCCGGACCTACCCCAGAAAAAGGTTGATGGGTGAAAGTCCGAAGGCCGGAGTTGAAGTTTAACGAAATCTTCAAAGCTTATAAGGTTCAACCCTGAACCTCTGTCCACCATTACATGGTGGAGTTGAATATTGTTAATGGTGGGTGACACCATCAACGGAAGTTGTCTAGTCCCGATCATGTTTTGTGGGCAGTCCGAAACATCGAAAATGATGGGAGTATCCATCCACTTCCGATGAGGCTCCGCCTTAACAGTGGGAGCTGCCGCGGCCATGTCCTGCCACATTGTCTTGAGGATGCGGCGGGAGATGATGTCCCAAAAACCACAAGAGATGGTGTTTAGGGTTTTCCGGCGCTCGTTGTCAGAGACGTGGAAGTCTTCGTCGACAATGTTGTAAACAACTTTCAGGACCTTCTTGGGATCCTAGAAACCTAGCTCCTCTTCAGCCGGAGCTTCATCGACTTTTTGCTTTCCTTCCCGCTAATGGAAAGGAGCTTCTTCCCGGTGCTTGTTATAGCGCTCGGCAATGTTCTGGACTTCCCGACATTCTTCTAGGATGTGTCTGTCCATCTTGTTGATCGGACACCACGCCTTTGAACTGTTGTCGTCTTCTAACAAAGGACGAGGTCGCTTCTCAGGGCGTGGCCCTCGGCCACCCGGAGCTGCAGCAGCTGCAGCGGCTGGTGCGCCGGTCGACGGCTTCTTCTTGCCGTTGGGCTTCTTTTTCTTTTTGCCACTACCGGAGGTAATGGCTTCAGTTTGGAGGACTTCTTGTTGGCCTCTGAAGCTGGCTTTGACTGCATTTCACGACCCTCTGCAGCTCTAGCACATTTGTCTGCTAGATTAAAGAGTTCCGTGACGCTCTTTGATGGCCAGCTTCTCTAGCATATTTTTATCTCGAACACCCTGTTTGAATGCAACGATAACAGAAGAGCTCGAGATCGAAAGAATAGTATTCCGTACCTGAGAAAACTGCTGAATGAAGCATCGCAACGATTCCCCCGATATTTGATATACAGCCAACAGATCCAATTCAGTGCGAGGTCGGGTGTAAAAACTCCCGAAGTTGGCAGTGAATTGCTGGCATAACTCCGCCCAAATATTAATGGAGTCGGGCGAAAGACTCATGAACCAAGACCTTGCAGTCCCAGTTAAAGCCACCCGGAAGTAATTAGCCATCACAGCCTCATCACCCCCGCTGCCAGTATGGCAGTGGAGTAGATTTGTAGGAACTTGGTGGTGTTGACAGTCCCATTAAATTTTTTCGGCAAGTGACACTGAAACTTCTGTGGCCATCTTACCATGCATAAATGCATAGACAGGGAAGAAAAGCGTCCTCCTACTCCCTGAGGAGCAACGTTGCCCCGAGCCTCTCACCTCTCACGAGCACGCATAATATGGACGCGGTCGTCCTGCTCCCGGTAATGGCGATCCCGTTCAGACCGTAGGTCATGAGTCGGAATCCTGTTGGTGGTGTGGGTACATCGTGCCCCGGGAGGCAACGAAGTCACCTGTTTGGATGCAGCACGTCTCCTTTGCTGCGAGACTTGCGGATGAAGTCGGCCAGACAAGGTTCGTCGTTGTGATGGTGCTCGCCCCAAGGGGGGAGGACCTTGATTGCTGATGCCAGCGGCTGCAACTACAACCAAATGGTCTACATCGGCTCTCCACCATTCCATAGCATCTTGGGGTGCTCCTGGAGGCGGTGGGTGTTGTAGGAGAGCTCGCGCAGCAATGAGCGCATGCATAGGCTTGTTGTTTGTCGATGCAGTGATCGATGCAGATGCCCATCTTGTTGCCCATCATTGTTTGCCAGAACAGATGGTGGCTGTGGTGCCATGGTGCCTGCTGGAACAATGGAACCTGCTGGCTGCTGCATGTTGGAGGGATTGCCTCTAGCAGGTTGTTCAGCACGATTGCTGTTGGAAGATCCTGCAGCAGAATTCACCATCTTGAAATCTCCGGAAGCCGCCCCCTTCCTGGAGCGCCAAATGTCGAAGTGTAGCAACGACACTTCCCCTGGTACTACTATAGAGTAGCCCGCGCAGGTTCTTGTTACGGTTGGGGCACACAAAGATCAAGATCAAGATGGCGGCACCAAAGATTTATGTGGTTTGGGCCGCCTGAGCGTAACACCCTACTCCACAGTGTGTGTGTGTGTGTGTGTTGTATTATGAATCGCTAGAAAGTGTAGTCTCTAGCTCAGATGGGACTTAGTTTTTTCTTGTATCGTGCGGCTCAGTCCTTTTATAGTCCAAGGACTGACCGTTACATCATTAGCCTGGCCCGACATGTGGCCCTGGCCTATTAAATAGCTTGTTACACTGTCTACGGGTACTAAGCATGGTTAATAGTGTGATAACGTGCGTTAATGGCTGCATTACCTCTATTAACAATGCTCTGAACGTGTGTCATTAATAACGCATTAATGACACGTAATCAAATCTTGTAACTGCTGCTTTGATTGTCCCTTGAATGTTCGTGCTGGAGGAGATCTGCCAGTGTATACATTGATGAAGATCCGAAGGCTCCACACGTGGCAGCTTCGGAGCTTTCCTTTGTGGAGAGGTGGCTCTCGCACCGTTGTACGCGTGTCAACACTGGAGCTTCTCTTTGCTGGGGGTTAGGTCTGAAGTAATTATGCACGTGTTGATCGCGGATCTTTCCTGTGTTGAGAGGTTACCTCCGGATTTACATTGCACGCGTCAAACTCCAGAGCTACCCATATGAGGGATGCAGGTCCGGTGTAATATGGCATGTGGGGCCTGAGGAGGCCTTCAATTTTGATGGGCAGAACTCTGTAGCACTTCTTGCGGTATCATAGAGAACCCGGTATGCAGGGTACCAAGAATACCCCAGTGGGGTTTGCTGCGCAACATGCGGCTGCTGTGGAGCCTGCTACTGTGGCACCTGCTGTTGTGGTACAAGTTGTGCCAAGTACTGCTGTTGCAGCACCTGCTGCACAGTGTACTGTAGGAGGGCGGTCGACCCAACATAATCCTAGTGAGGCAGCGGCAGAGGGTTTACCTATGATGCACCTTGGATGGAAGACGCCTCTTGCTCAGGTCCTTGAGGGTCGTATTCGGCGTCAAGGTTGCGACGTCTCTCCCGTTGCGGCTCAACGATGACGCGGCCATCTATCCGAGATTGACAACGGTGAAGCTCGACCTTTAGGTCCTCTGTGGGGATCCGAAAAACACTAGTAAGACTAGTGGAATGAGAGTCGGCGATGTGACGGTCGATGGATGGCGTGCGCGATAGCGACACTTGACGCCTCCCTCTGCTGGGAGACTTGACGACCGCAATGACGAAGTGGTCGAGATCTTGGACCCACTGCTAAGCCGCTCCTTGGGAAGCGTTCAAGGATGGTGGGTGGTGGAGAAGGTCCCTGGTGGCTGCTAGAGCGCTCTCCGGACTTGCAGTCGACAGCTCCAGAGGCGCCGACTGGGCCAGGATGTGCCCAGATGCCGCCCTGACCAACTGCATTTGTGCGGGGGCATGATGAACCAGAATGTGCCGCTCAGGCGATGGATCTGGTCACCAGACGATGGCCACGAAAATCGCCATCCACGGGCTTGATGAACAACATTGCGGTTAAAAGCAACCACTTTTTAGAGGAAAAAGCCCCTACCTGGCGCGCCAAATGCCGAAGTATTCTTCCGACACTTTCCCCGAACCTACTATGTGAGCAGCCCGCGGAAGTTCTTGATCGGTAGGGCTTAGTCCTCAAAGGAGGTTGTGCGTATGAGAGTGTTGGGACAGTGTTTTTTACGTGGTTTAGGCCGCCAGAGCGTAATACCCTACTCCATGGTGAGGTTGTATTGCTGGTGTGAGTGTGTAGCGTGTGTATGTGTTGGATTCGGGATCCTTTATAACGGTGGCGGTCCGTTCCTTTTATAGACAAGGTCGAACGCTTTACAAGTGGGGTCTGGGGGCCCGACATGTGTATCCGGGGCGATCTTATCCTAAAGATCTAAGACTTTCCGCATAAGCTTCCTCTGATTGTGGCTTGAAGACTCTCTGTCTTGCTGCCTCCATCTCCAGTGGCCCATGCGTAGTCATTGATGATGGCAATAAAAACCTCATCCAACTATCTCTGTCGTCGTAAGCTACCCACTTGGTTGGTCTGCGGCGTCTTCACTGTGATGCGATTGGGTGCAGCGGTACCTGACAGTAGGCGGCGCCGCGTCACACGCCTGGGAAGACACGAGTCTTTAATGCTTGATTTATACAAAGCGCACCGCCCTCTTAACTTCTGCAACCCACCGTCGAGGGCAAGTTGCAGGATACGTGGCAGCTCGGGAGCTAGTCTCCGCGGGGGAGGTCGGTTCTTGATCCGCGGACCACATAGCAGCCTCGGAACCTGTTCCTTAGTAGTGCGGGTGTCCAGTGTCGCAGGACACGTGGTAGAGCCGGAACCCGCCTCCACGGGAGGTGGCCAACCCATTGCTTCGAACCACGTGGAAGTACTAGAGCCTTCTCCCATGGGGGAGCGGGATCTCGTCTTGCTGGAGACGTGGCCGTTTTGGAGCTCGTCTCCTTGGAGGAGGTGGACCCCTCCTTGAGGTCCATGTGGATCCGTGGGACTCCATATCTGAGATAGAGATAGGTCCGGGCCTTCTGGAACGTGGCGCCCTCGTACCTTGTCTTGGCAGGAAGGCAAGACATTTATGCGGCTTTAGCCTATGCGCGAGGGTATCCGGTAATACCGGGTACCGACAAATGCCTTTATGGCGTACGCACTTCTATCACAATCAACCGACTTAGAATAACCTTTGCCTCAAGAGAAGTTGCATTGACTGTGCAGTTAATGAATGAATACCCTGCTTCCTAAACTGAACAACTGGTCCCCATTTGCATTTTATATACGGAGGTATGAATGGATGGCAAATAGGCGTGGATCCAACAGGAATGACTGATGAAACAGGCGGACACACCTGATTTATGCCCACGTGTGTGAAGGTCTACATATTTTCTTGTCATGCTAATGATTCTTGTGCCCAGTTAAAATTTATTCAGATTCATTTTTTCATTGGTTACTAAGCTGCCAATTGCGGGCATTTGACGCTTCCAAACACAGACGATTCCCCAGCTAGCTCACGATCAACAAGGAAGCCATGAACATCAAGGTATGTTCTCCTCAATCCCCACCGAATTTGGCTCAATTGCTTTGATTCGTGCCCTCCAATCTATAGATCTATCGCTCTGTTGTCGAACCAGAGTAAAGTAGATCGTCTGTCATTCTATTAATATCTCAAGACAATTATGAAGCTACAATTCCTATTAAGAAGGAAAATACTATTTTACTTCAGGTTTATTCAAAAGAAAAGAACTGAATCTCTACACTCTTGAACGGACAGGCATGGTTCAGGAATGTTTTAGGTGTTCTTGTTCGGCTCGCTTTTGAAAGATATATTGCATCCTTATATTATTTATTTTGTTTTTTGATCCATCTGATTGAAGCTGCTCATTGCAACTTGTTCACTTTTTTCCTTTGTCCTTGTGCATTAGAAACATCAACTTTGTTTGTATATCTGGGCTATCAGGGACTGGAACATCTTCATGGTGTTGTTGTCTATAGTGCCTATGTTCATTGTTTCTGAATATTAGCAGCTGATATTCAAGTGAACGAAGACATGAGTGCGAGTAGTATTGTGAACTCCTAACACTTCTTTAGGAAAAAAACGGATGGCGGGATTTGAATCCGAACAATGCAAGCTCAATGAGCTATTTTTTCATTATTAGTTGATCGTTCCCTATGTTAGGCCAACAATACACTCATCGTCAAGTTAAACTCTTGTGCGAGTTTATTTGTTGATTTTGCATTGTGAGGACACATATTTTTGGTCTGACTGGACTTGGCTTCTTGATTTATGGAAGTCAGCAATTTAAAAAAAACAAGGATGTCAGGAGCTTCCGAATTATTCAGTTGGATATTGAGTTGTTCAGAAGGTTTTTATGTATGCATGATTTGGAGCAACACAGGGCGGCAATATGTCAAACATGAAGTTAGTATATTACCATTTTTGCAATTCAGGTGTGCTTGTGATGGATATAGTGTGTGATAGTTCATGGCGCAAGTGCCTTGTACCTATATAGCCGAGGTGGAGAAAAAGAATCCAAAGCTATTGTTGTTTTTGAATATATTTTTTGAATTGTTTACATAAATTGGAGACATCTTACCATTCCTATGATTTGATGCAACATGGACATGAAACTTATGTGTTCTATCATGCATACTTTTTAGTTTAATCTGCATCACTAAGTCACCGCCGTAGGGTTAGCACGGGCATCGTACTAGTGTTACAATTTCAACCCACGAGGGACTAAACGAACTAAAAATTTTCAATAACATTTAAAAGCCCATTAGTGTAAAAGAAGTAAAGATGGTCAAATGGACCGAGAATTTTGGGCCAGCACGAGGCCCGGCGATTTTGGCCCGGCACGAACACGGCACGGCCCGGTTGGAAGCGGGCTCAGGCCCGATAGCACTAACGGGCCGTGCTTGAGCTAAGACAGCGGCCCGACGTGCCGGCCTGACAAGGCCCGAAAAAGGCGGCCCGACAAGGCACGACTGATGGCCCGTCAGGCACTAATGGGCCGACACATCACAAGCATGGCCCATCACCCCATTATGTATGCTTGGTCGGCGGTTGCTCCGCCCCCACCCCACAACCCTAACCCTAAGCGCCCGACACTCTCCTCTTCGCTCTCCCGCGCCGCAGTCGCCTCGTCTTCTCCGCGACTCTCCGCCAACTGCCGCCTCGCGCCCTCACCGGAGTCTAGATCCGGCCATCCCTAGTGCCTCCGTACAGCTTCCCTAGCGCTCGGTCACCGTCTCGGCGTATTTTTACCAGTGCGCCGCTGGCGCCGGCCCGCCGCACTCGCCTCGGTCACTCAAATCCGGTAGCCCTGCATTCTCTCCCCTCACCAGAGCCCAGATCTGGGCACCCCCTACCGCCTCCCTACCGCTTCCTCTATCTCAGCGCCTCACTGTCTACCCACCTCATGGTTGCAGAGCGCACAACGGTCTCCAGTCCCGTCTTCGATTGATCCATAAATGAGGAACTTCAAATGCCATGTTTAGCCAGCAATGACGAAGACGACATCCCCGAAGATGCCAAGGCTCTGCTCGGGGATGGTGTTGGTGCGGCTACCGGCTCATCAGCGGCGACGCCGGTTGAAGGTGATGGAGATGGAGGTGGAGAAGGCCCGAGCCCTTGCACGAGCACAACTAAGAAGAGGTTAAATCCTTTATCTACTCTAATCATCTTCATTATTACTTACTGCTTGGTTATCACGTAGAGTTTAGTGCTAGTTGTTGTTGTTTATATTTACTGTGTGCACTGATACTGATGAAAATAAAATATGACAATGGTAAGAGAAAAGTTTACACACTATTTACTTAGTGTCAATTTGTTTTTATAGGAAATCAGGTGTATGGGCTGACATGGAGGAGCTGACTGACAAGATTAACGGTAAGGACATCTGGTATGGAGCTAAATGCAACTATTGTAAGATAGAATTGAGAGCTAGAAGTGCTATTGTTACTAGTCACTTACATAGGCATGCTAAATCATGTAAGAGGAGGTATCTGGCTGCCTCTGCAACTTCTAAGTCACATTTACATTTTAACTCTGATGGTGCAGTACGTCATTTTCAATATGATCCTGAGATTGCTTGAAATTACTTGTTAGAATGATTTCTAGACTTGATGTACCTTTACACATTAGTGCTTCATCTGCATTTAAGGATTACATTAGAATTGAACATAATCCTAGCTATAAATTTGTTTTTAGATAGACTACTACTAGGGATCTTGAGAAGTACTTTATGTTGAAAAGGTCTAGTGTTATCGAACTATTGAATCAAACTAGTTGTGTATGTTTAACTTCTAGATATTTGGTCTGGTAAGGCCAAGGAGGATTATCTTAGTTTTGTATTTCATTTTGTAACATCGACTGGGAGTTAGAGAAAAGAATAGTTGGCTCGGGACTTATTGATTGCTCTCATACTAGTTTGAACATTGCTCAACGTATTAATAGTGTTGTTTTTGAATATTGCATGTCCGATAAGATACTTTCTATTAGACTTGATAATGAATCTTCTAATTCTTGAGTTGTACAAGAGTTAGCTCCATTTATCTCATCATATGCTGGTTGTACCTTATTGCATCAACGTTGTGCATGCCATATTATTAATCTGATTGTCAAATCTGGTCTGAAAAGAATTAAACATTATTTGGAGGATTTCATAACTGCTGTATCCTTTTTAAACTCCTCTGACCAGTGCATTGCATCTTTCAAGTCTTATTGCTTGTCTATGGGGGTTTGACCTCGTATGTTTGGTTTGGATATTGATGTTAGATGGAATGCAACTTATTTAATGTTGAAACATGTAGTGCCATACAAGGATACATTTTCTGTTTTCATTGCTACTAATTATCAGAATGGAGGAGTTGCACTGCTTACTAATGCACATTGGTATGTGGTTGACCATATGCTTAAGTTTCTAGGTTTGTTCTTTGATTCTACTATTTCTCTGTCTGAAGTTTATTACCCTACATGTCCTTTAATGATGCATTCTATACTTGAAATAGCAGACCATTTGAATCAGTTTGAAAATTACAACATTCTTAGATCTATTGTAGTTCCTATGAAAACAAAGTTTTTGAAGTATTGGCCTGACATCCCTATTTTGTACTCACTTACTTTCATTTTATACCCTAGAGCTACATTAACTGCTTTTAATAGTGCCCTTCAATTACTTCGCCAGTTTCTAAATAGAGATTATTCTGACTATTACAACACTGTTAGATTTGAGTTTACTAACATGTTTTCCAAATATGAGTCCCAATTTGGATCTGTTAGATTGTAGAGTCCTGCACATTCTTCTGCAGCCGGTAAGTAGCTGGGATAGGATTTTTGGTAGACCTACAACTTCCTCTGTTAGTACTTCTAGTTCTATATCTTCTGTAAGTGCATTACATTGTTCTATTTCTGAATTAAGTTCATACTTGGATAGTGATCCAGTTACTCAGTTTGATGATACATTTAATATACTAAATTGGTGGCAAGATCACAAGAGAACATATCCTATTTTGTCCATTTTAGCTAAGGATATAATGACTGTCCCTGTTTCTACAATATCTTTGGAGTTTGCGTTTAGTTTGTGTGGCTGGGTTATCGAAGAACGTCGACAAAAAATGACTCCGGAGCACATGGATATGTTGTCACTTCTCAAGGATTGGGAGGAAGGAGATGCGAGACAGCAACACCATATCGTCGACCAAGACCTCGAAGAGAAAATGGAAAATATGTTCCTCGACGATGCTTCTCAATTCCAATCTCAGAACCAGAACAAGTAACTCAGTGAGCAGTGCCAGTGTCCAGGGATTGTGTCATTGTGTGTTGAAACTTGCTTGACCGTAGTCTATACTCTGTAGATCACTAATGAGTTGGGATGTACTTTTTTTTCCTTTAGGGTTTTATTCTCTAAGTTGAGGTTTTACCTAAATGTTTTTAATGAGGCAGCCAATTTGTTAATAAACAACTCTTTAAAGCTTTGGTGATCTGAATTTTGAATCTGAATGTATTCTGTCAAAGTACTTGAAATCTGTTTTAAAATCTGTATATGGTTCTGTGCATTTTGAATGTATTATGTACACTCGTACTTCAAGCTAGCCTGGCACGAAAAGCACGATATGGGCCCAACACGGCTAAACTGGGATCGGGTCGTGCCTGGGCCTAGGCTTTGGCCTGTAGTTCTGGCATGGCATGGCCCGACTCTCCTTTTGGGTCATGCCGTGCCTAGGGTTTCCTGGCCCGAGCCCGGTCGGTTCAGTGTCGGGCCGGCCCGGCACGACCCATTGGCCATCTATGAAAAGAAGTGATGCTAAATGATTAGTACCACATGAGAAGTGAAGATGGAGACGCATCCACTTAGAAGTGAGGTTGCTCCATCACTCCCTACGTGAATGAGAGGAGCTGTGGTCTATGAGCGCTCCTCCTCCTCCTCGCTAGCGACACCTCGCCTCGCATACGCGCGCGTGTTTTCATGTGAATTAGGGTTTTGAATCCAGCTTAATTTTATTTTTATTGTAGAAAATATTCGAGTTGGGTTTGTGCTTTCAATGGAGCTGAGTTGGAGACGGACGCGTCTGCAATCGACGAGACAGTTCAGATCGCAGTTGAGCCGTGTGTTGTAGAATCCAACTCGGACTCTTCCTGAGGTTCTATATATATCGGGTGTGCGCGGCATAGGTTGGCATCCAATGACATATCAATCTTCTCTCGTTCCTTGTGCTGTCATCGTAGTCTACTTCATCTCGGTGCCGTTGTGCACCAATGAATGGGAGAGCAAGTCTCCAAAACTCTCGCCCTTATAATCCTACACTGTGAGAGAGCAAATAACGTTTTTTAGAAGCGCTCAGCACGACTGCTCTTGTGTTTTTCACCACGGGTCAGCAACCGCTCAAATCGAGCGCTGCTGCCCATCATCGTCTACCGCGGCTGCCCTTCATCAACATTGCAGCAGCACCTACACCTATTCCTCCGGCTATGTATTGGTACGCACAGTCTGATGGTGTCCAGATTTGTTTTAAGATATGTCGATCATGCTTCTACTCGTGTTGATCGTCAGTGGCAAAGCCAGGGTAAATGAAGATTCTTCTTGATAAATGTCTCATATTTAGTTAAATATTAGGTAAAATTTATATGATAATAAAGTGAGGCACCAGGGGGTTTTATCCTGTAGCTTCGCCAGTTTTAATCGTTGTTTTGAAATGCATTGGCAAACTGTCTATTCTTCTAACAACTAGTTTATACTCTAATTGCCAGGCGAGTCTCCTAGGCTTAGTTGGCTAGCTCGTGATATTGTGAGTTTATTGATGACCCGGGTTTGATTTCTCCATAGTTATCGCTGGGATTTGGTTCTGTGTTTTTTTATTTGTCTTCTACTCAATATATTTGATTTACTGCACCATGCATAGCAACTCCTAGACACGAAAAAATAACGGTACTGGAATGGAATTGTGATTGAAATCCTAGAATATAATACTACAACTGTAACTTGTTTACAGCAATCACGTATATAATTATGAATTTTAAAAACTCAGGACATTCTGTTTTCTTCCAAACAAACTCTGAAAACAGATAACACTGGTTTCTTCTCCAAAATGAGAATAATTCTGCACCACAAAATTGAAGGTTAGTTCTAGTTCAGTCGGCATCAAGTTTCGCAATGCCTAGAATGCAATATGTGTTACAGTGCAATCGTGAAACCAATCATTCTCGTTCATTTGATTTATATTCTACGGTTGTTGCATATTTTTACTTAACTCTCTTTGTATAGGTACATGAGGTGGAGGGATTAAGATTGCTCGCAGCGGTACCGCTAAAGGCACCACTAGCCCATTTAGCGGTCCATCGCGAGCGCACCGGCGATGCCAACCGCGTCAATAAATGGCGGGGGCAACAGCGTCCCACCACAGGTAGCGCTGCCGCTATGTAGAGAGAGAAATGAAGGAAGGAGAAAGAAAGGAGGGAAAAAAGAAATAAAGGGAGGAGAAAGGAATAAAATAGGTGGGAAATAGTATAAAGCTAGGTCTTATTTAGAGGTGAACGACTGGAGAGAACGAAACTGTAAAGAGAGAATCTTTTTAGAGTTGGAATATAGAGGTGGGATATAGAGGTCCACAAGTGTAGACAGCCTAAATAAAAAAAACAATAACCATACACTACTACAAAAAGCATTTTTACAGGCGCCTCAATTTTTCAAACACAGGCAGTCCTTAAAAATATGCGACTGTGATGACGAATGATATAATAACCGCCTGTGATGAAAGAACAGCACAGGCGGATTTTAAAGAACAACCGTCTGGGTAAATACATGATCTTCACAATCGGTTCTTAATTAAGAACCGCCTGTAATGCAATGAACTTCACAGTCGGATTTTAAGAAACAACCGCCTGGGTAAATACATGATCTTCATAGACGGTTATTAATTATCAACCGTCTGTAATGCAATGAACTTCACAAATGGATTTTAATAAACAACCGCCTGGCTAAATACACGATCTTCGTTGGCGGTTCTTAATTAATAACCGTCTGTAATGCAATGAACTTCACAGATGGATTTTAAGGAACAACCGTCTGGGTAAATACATGATCTTCGTTGGCGGTTCTTAATTAATAACCGTCTGTAATGCAATGAACTTCATAGACGGTTCTTGATTAACAACGGCCTGAGAAGATCATGTATTTTCAGAGGCGGTCATTGTTTAATTATCATAAGCGGTTTTCATTGAAATTACAGGAATGTAGTTGCAATTATTACAACCGTATGTAGTCGTGCAGGCAAAATTGTATTAGGAAAAAAACACAGATGAGCTAGCGGATACTAGTACAGTAATGCATTATAGGAAATGCTCGATCACCAGTGAGGCTAGCTTAATTGTGATAATACACCATTAGAGGCTTTACAATTGTTCAAAGATAATTTCTTTACACACTGAACAAAAATCATGCTACATTCATTGTAGATCGACGATGAAGCTCCCATCGATCAATCTAAATTGTACCGTCCTGCTTGCTCCCGAACACGTCTCTTATATTCCGCTGGATCCTGAAAATATTGATATTATTTAAATTAACAAATGTCGAAGGAGGAATGAATAACCTACATTGGTCACTAAGTCAAAGTGTCATCTAACCATGATAAGTAGATTATAGCAATCATTTTCAACATCAGGCACATTTGGCTGATGCAGCAAACACTGAACTTCAAGTAGTATAGTTTTGATTGTAAAAGCACTGCACCACCCCTACGAAATATAATTTAAGCAATATAAGAAACCAGTTCAAATAAGTTCGACAACAATTATAAGTAATAATTACATGAACAAAATAGGTCTATCTTACAGTCTATTGATCAAGAATCCCGATGCAGAGTGCTCCTGAACAATGGACATTTGGGTGGAAGAACCCAATTGGAAAGGCGCATCTTGGAGGCACCAAGGGATAGTCCTCAGAGAAGGAGATTGTCAGGGGGTAGTAACCATATTCCCATTCAGTCTGCAAAAGAAATTTATTAATAGGAGGACGATGGTTAAAATCATATTGTGCTTGTTCTTCATGACTTACCCCTTCTTTACCGGGGACGATGCACTGCCACTTCAATAAATCTCCCGATTCAGGCTTCGCAGAGAAACCCTATGCGGAGAAATTGAAAATACCAAAAACAAACAACACGGAAAAACAAACTACAGTTAAGTTCATCAGTCCATTACAGATACATATGTATATACAACCATGTGACCGGTATGCCATATGTACATACATGGGGATGGTTCTTGCGCCACGGCAAGCGCTCCTCCTTCAATCAGCTACACGCCCGAGACATCATTATCTGAAAGACCAAACTTCCAAACTTCCAAATCATTGAGTCCAAATGCATATGTACACAAATGCAAAAGGACACAATCCATATACCAACATTGTTCTAAGTTGATTTCAGAAGATACAAATATATACAATATATATCATCTCGCATTGCTATATACATTTTTTCTAGCATTGACATCTTCTCGCATATAGGGTTTCAAATTCTTTTTAATGCTTCTCTCTACGCGCTTGATTTTTTCTGGTTCGGTGAAAAGGTACATCTCTTCATACTGATTATATTCCTCTTCATTATCTCCCACATTGTCAACCCCAACAATATTTTGCTTTCCAGAAACAACTACGTGCAACTTCTCAGTTTCTGGATCTTGAACATAAAAAACTTGTGCAACATTATCGGCGAGAACCCACAGGTCATCTTTGTAACCCACTTTATTCAAGTCTACCAGTGTCAGCCCGTAATTGTCCACTTTCAAACCATCAGGATGTTTGACCCATTGGCACTTAAATACGGGCATTACCATTCTTTCGCCATAATCGAGTTCCCATATTTCCTCTATGAACCCGAAGTATGTGGTCTTCTGCCCTTGTGAATCATAAGCCTCAATACGAACAGCACTATTTTGTGCAACACTCTTACCGTCTTTTTCTTTAGTGTAAAATGTGTAACCATTGATGTCATATGCTTGCCATGATGTTACCAAAGCAGATGGTCCACAAGCTAACTTCTTCATTGTTGCCTCTTCTATAGTGTTTCCGTATGATATATTTTTGTCCATTAACCATTTAGTGAAACATCTTCTGTGCTCTTTCATGATCTAGTCCTCTTTGCGGTCTTGGTTTTTATCACGAAGCTCAATTTGGTGTTCCTCGATGTACGGCTCAGCTATTGCGAGCTGTTGTAGTACACCAAAATGTGCACGGTGTACATTCTTGTAATCTTGAACAATAAAAGTTTTCTTACCCACTTTGCCTCTCCCACGTAGTCTACCCTCATGTACCGGTATAGGCACACCTATCGATTTTCCATCTTTGATGTAATCAGCGCAACCCTCAATCACTTCTTCAGTGGTGTATACTTCCATAATTGAACCCTCTGGGTGAGCACAGTTCCGCACATAACCTTTTAATACTCCTAAATATCTCTCCAACGAAAACATATGATGTAAATATAGTGGCCCCAATACTTTTATCTGATCAACAAGATGTATGATTAGGTGCACTTGCATATCAAAAAAGGATGGTGGGAAACACATCTCAAGCTTGCACATTGTCTCGACGATGTATGTTTTTAGATAGTCTAAATCTTCACGTGCTATCACCTTTTGCGATACTGCATTGAAGAAGTAACACAAACGTGTGATGACAACTTTTATATGCTCAGGTTTGATTACTCTTATTGCAATGGCAAGGAAAACTATCATCATCATGTGACAGTCGTGAGAATTATAACCGAATAAAGACAAGTCTTTCATCGAGACTAGTATGCGGATATTGGATGAGAAACTTGTGGGCACTTCGATCCCACGCAAGCATTCGCAAATTGCTTTTATCTCTTCTAGCGTCAAGTTGTAGCTGGCTGGGGGAAGGTAATGCTTCCCGTTCGCCTTTTCTACTGGATGAAGCTCTGGTCTCAAATCAAGATTTACTAGGTCCATACGTGAATTTAATCCGTCCTTTGTTTTCCTCTGCATGTCCAGCAAGGTCCCAATGATGCTGTCAAATACATTCTTTGTAATGTGCATCAAATCAATACTATGGCAAAATTCCAGATTCTTCCAATACGGAAGATACTTGAAAAAAATTGATTGTTTCTTGAAAGCCATGTCAGTTGTATCATCCGAAGATGTACTTTTCTTTCTATTAATTCCTTTACTCTTTTTTCCCTTACCGAAAGCAATATGAATGTTCTTAACCATTTCAAACACAAGTTTTCCACTGTAAGGTTTCGGTGCAGTATCTTTTTCGATTTTGTTATCAAATTGTTTTTTCATCTTCCTATACTTGTGTGTATCTGTCAAGAATCGTCGATGTCTCATGTACAACGTCTTTCTGGATGAAGTGAGATATAGAAATCCAGTTCTATCCACACACCTAACGCAACCTTTCTTCCCTTTCATTTGTCCTGATAATGTAAACAGTCCGGGATAATCATGCACGGCAACGAATATCATTGCTCTTAGAGTGTAATACTCCCGCATGTACTCATCCCATGTACGTACCCCTTCATTCCACAATTTTGCCATATCTTCCATTAAAGGTTCCAAGAACACATCAATTTCGATGCCGGGTTGTTTCGGACCTTGGATAAGAACAGATAATAAGATATATTTCCTTTTGTGACACAACCACGTCGGTAGGTTGTACATAGTTAAGACCACGGGCCATGTGCTGTGTATGCTCCTTTTTTCACCAAACGGATTCATTCCATCTGTACCCAAGGCAAACCTCACATTTCTGATTTCCTTTGCAAATTCTGGATATTGAATATCAAAATTTTTCCACTGCGTTGCATCACCAGGGTGTCGTATATGTTTTTCATTCTTCTTGCGTTGCTCGGAATGCCAACGCATAAGTTCAGCCTCCCTAGGGTTTGAGAACAAATTCTTCAAGCGATCAATTACCGGAAGGTACCACATCACCAATGCAGGAATTTTTCTCTTATTCTTCCCGTCTGCATCGCCAGAAGTATCGTCATCATCACCTTCACGACCAATAATAAACTTCTTATTCTTCTAAGTCTTTTTCATGTTGGTAACATACTGGTGATTGTAGTCCTTCTTGTATCTACTGACACCACAAATGGGGCATCTAGTTGCGAGCTCATGCTCTTTGCGATACAGAATACAATGGTTCACACAAGCGTGTATTTTTGTCACACCTAGTGCCATCGGGCAAAGAAGTTTCTTCGCTTTATAAGTGCTTCTAGGCAGTTTATTTGGATTTGGAAGAATTTCTGCCAGAAGATTCAAAAGATCAGAGAAACTACAATCGGACCATCCGTGCGTAGCTTTCAACTTTAGTAGTTCTAAGACTGCACGCAATGTAGTAAACTCTTTATCACAACCGTTTGATTCATCATATAAAAGTTCTGTTGCCGCATTCTGCAATGTCTCCATTTTACTTAAACCTTTGCTTGCTCCCATAGAAGTCAGTACATATGGTTCAGTGTGACGCAACATCTCCTCACAATCGAACTCATCATCATCATCACCAGCTTGATTGTCACTACCATCATCGATATGAACATTATCATCATCTGAGCCTCTCACATCATCTTTATCCACATCATGTGTATCTAACTCACCATGCTCTGTCCATATTGTGTAGTTATTTTTGAAACCTCTTTTCACCAAATGAGATTGGATTACTATAGTATCCGTCCAAGCAATCTTATTTTCGCAGTCGATACATGGACATAATATGTCATCTATCTTTTGCAAGTTCGCATGTCTCTTGGATGCTTCAATAAAATTTGCAACATTACGAATGTACATAGGATCGGGTCTTGGCATGTTATACATCCACGCTCGACGGTCCATGCTTCAATAATAGAATTTTTCGTCAGATTTACAAAATTTGGCCACAAATATTCTCTAAAGGTCTTCTATAAAATGAATTTACAGAGACATAACAAGTATGATTCGGGCGACTAATGTAGGAGACGGGCGACGTCTTGAGGCGGACGGAGTCAAAGGGGGAAACAGGCCCAGCAGCATGGGCTAGGTCTAGGTGGGATCCAGTCCGTTATATCAGGAAACAGGCCCAGATGCATCTTATATATATTACAATAGCATCTGTTAATTAAACATCATATTCATGTCACATAATAGGTACAAAAAGGAAACAATCCATATAGTCCATACATCAATATACCAGAACACAATCCATACAGTCCTTACACATGCAAAAGGACAGAATCCATATACCAGAACACACAAAACTAACAGCTTATCAGCTAATGAAAATATACAAAGAAAAAGTAAGGAAACTACATTTACCTTGCAGAGGCGTCAGCACGGTGGGGAGGCGTCAGCACGGTGGGCCGGCTGGGTGGAGAAGTGGCGGTGCGGGGTTGAGCGGCGGCGCGGTAGTATGGGCTGGGCGGCGGAGCGGCGGCGCGGCGCAGGGGAAATTCAACAGCCTGGCGGCGTCGATATAAATTCTCCACGGTTACGTTTTGACTGCGGTGAGGGGTCCTTATATGGACGTCGGTTTTTCACAAGCGGTTTTTAACTTTATCCCAGGCGGGTTTTACTTACCAACCGCGTGAGAAGATGTTTATTAATTAAGAAGTAAATATCTTCACAGGCTGTTGGTACTTAATAACCGCCTAAGAAGATTTTTATCTCAGGCGGGTATAACTTAACAACCGTCTGAGATAATGCCAACTGAACAAAATATTTTTAAAACTTGTATAGCTGACATTGTAATGTTTTAGTAAATATCAAATTAATTTCTACTCACATATTATTCACATTTGTGTATCTCATAAAAAAAAGTTCCTTCACTCAAAATTGTTGGTATGAACATATTTGTATAATTTATACATGTATGAATTTTTTAAATTTCTTTAAAAGCACTCCAACATGTCAAACTTCAAATTATCCACCAGTATTCATTGACACTTGATTGAAATATGTACAAAACACAAGAAATATGTACAAGAACACTTGATTGAAATCCTAAAAACTACACTACGGCCGCGCCTCCTCCATCCTCTCTGCCAACTTCTCAAACCACGCCAAGCGGTCCTCCTCCGACTCGTCGTCGTCGTCGTCGTTGTAGTCGTCACCATGGTGGTGGTCGCCGTCGTCGGAGGACGACTAGTCGTCGCCGTCGTCGGAGGACGACTCGTCGTCATCATCGTCGTCGTCGTCGTCGTCCTCCTCCTCCTCCTCCTCCTCCTCCTCCTCCTCCTCCTCCTCCTCCTCCTCCTCCTCCTCCGGTGACGATGCAGGGGTCGGCTGCTCCGGCTGAGCCGATTGCTCCGGCTGTACCGGTGGCTCCGGCTGCACCGGCGGTGCAACGCGCTGGTCGTCGTCATTGACCCTCTCGGGGGAGCTGCAGCGTATCCGCTTGCAGGGTGGCTGCCTTGGCGGGCTAGGTGGCGGAAGGTTGGCCATGGCTGTGGTGGTTCGTCGGCGCCGGGCTAGGAGAGGTGGAACGATGAAAGAAGAAGAGAGGAGTGCAAAAGGTCTGTGCTTGTACATAACCGACGACGCGCCTTATATATGGTCTGTGCGGAGTAGACGAGGGAGCGGTTCGTTTCCCGCGCATTGAACTCTTTGCAGACCTCGTGCGGTGCACAATTAAACCACTGTGGAAGACGATATTGAGAGATCCTTGCACGCGTCCCTGCACCACGGCTTCTCAACTTCTCCGCATACATCATGCGGCGCATTAGTTAATTAACACTTCTTAGGTCGTTAATTAACATATTGTAGTTTCAAAAATTTTTATCTCAGGCGGGTATTACTTACAAACCGCCTGAGAAAAAAGAAGTAAAAATCTTCACAGACGGTTGGTACTTAACAACCGTCTGAAAATATGTTTATCTGAGACGGGTATAACTTAACAACCGCCTAGGATAATGCCCGATACTGTTCTTCAGTTTCCTTATCCCTTGCTTCTTTTTTATTTAGATTCCAATATAAATACTCAAACATGTTTACATTCTGCAAATTGTGTTCAAATTCGATGATTCTTTCTTCTACATTTGTATTAAATTAACATCTACCAACTGAACAAAATATTTTGTTCATTGCGCATTGAACTCTTTGTAGACCTCGTGCGGCGTACAATTAAACCACTGTGGAAGACGATCTTCAGAGATCCTTCCGTCGCACGCGTCCTTGCACCACGGCTTCTTAAATTCTCCGCAGACCTCGTGCAGCGCGTCAGTTAATTAACATCTTCTCAGGTCGTTAATTAACATCTTGTAGTTTCAAAAATGATTATCTTAGGCGGTTATTACTTAACAACCGCCTGAGATAATGCCCCATACTGTTCTTCAGTTTCCTCATCCCTTGCTTCTTTTTTATTTAGATTCCAATATAAATACTCAAACATGTTTACATTCTGCAAATTGTGTTCAAATTCGATGATTCTTTCTTCTACATTTGTATTAAATTAACATCTACCAACTGAACAAAATATTTTGTTCATTGCGCATTGAACTCTTTGCAGACCTCGTGCGGCGCACAATTAAACCACTATGGAAGACGATCTTCAGAGATCCTTCCGTCGCACGCGTCCCTGCACCATGGCTTCTTAACTTCTCGACCTCATGCGGCGCGTCAGTTAATTAACATCTTCTCAGGTGGTTGGTACTTACCAACCGCCTGAGAATATATTTATCTCGGGGACGGTTGTTAATTACCAACCGCCTGATATAAGCCCATGGAGTTCCCCTTGCCGCACGATATTGCGGTCCTGATCGCGGGGTGGGTCGCCGCAACCTCCACCCAGCCCATGGACGACCTCTCCAGTCTGCGCGCCACCTGCAAGGCCATGCACGCGGCATGCCGTGATCCCACCGTGGGCAGACGTGTGGTGCTGGAGTGGGAGAGCAGCTGGGAGTGGTTCCAACGGCACGGGAACGGGAGCTACGACGCCCTCGTGGAGCGCCTGGCCAACGTGGGCAACCCTCATGCGTGCTACGTCACATGGTTCGACCTCGTCTTCAACTACGGCCGCGCGCAGGCGCAGCGGGGCACCCAGTTCCTTGCCCGGGCGGCCGCGAACGGCCACAAGGTGGCGGCCTACGTCCTCGCCATGCTCCGCTACGACGCCGACCGGGGGGACCGTGATGCCCTCGAGTATATCCGGCAGGTCGAAGGCGAGGCCCACGTCGGTGACAACACGGTCGGGTCCGTCGCGATGAAGAGGACCAACAAGGAGTGTTGCCGGTGTCGAATCAAGCCATGCAGAGGCTCGACGTTTTCGTGAGCTGGAGGTTACTGCGTAGGCCTCCTCCCGGACCGCCGCCGGTGGCGCTGCCCGACATTGACGATGGCGTTTGCCGCTGCCCAACAGGGGGGAACCAGGGGCCTGCCCGCTGCGGTAGGCGAGGGTGGTCCGAGACCGTCTTCTGTACTGAGAACTGTAGGATTGAGCGCGAGTATGACCTCTTCTCCCATAACGTGTTGTACTCTATGGGTTATATTAAAAATGTCCACTGAAAAAATAAATGAAAAATCATTATATTCATCAAGATAGAAAAATGAAAAATAGCATTTGTTGTATGTTTTTTATGTTCTGACTAATTTCAAAGGATTTATGAAGTGGAATTTAATGGTAACCTTTACTTATCAATAATATTACAAGAAAGTGGATTTTTGCCTTTTAAAGGACCACATTTAATCAAGAATATTAATTAAGAAGAAGTAAATATCTTCACAGACGGTTGGTACTTAACAACCGCCTGAAAATATGTTTATCTCAAGCGGGTTTTACTTAACAACCGCCTGGGATAATGCCCGATACTGATCTTCAGTTTCCTTATCCCTTGCTTCTTTTTTTTATTTAGATTCCAATATAAATACTCAAACATGTTTAGATTCTGCAAATTGTGTCCAAATTCGATGATTCTTTCTTCTACATTTGTATAAAATTAACATCTACCACCTGAACAAAATATTTTTAAAACATGTATAGCTGACATTGTAATGTTTTGGTAAATATCAAATTAATTTCTACTCACATATTATTCACATTTGTGTATCTCATAAAAAAAAGTTTCTTCTCAAAATTGTTGGTATGAAAATATTTGTATAATTTATACATGTATGAATTTTTTTAATTTTTTTAAAAGCATTCCAACATGTCAAACTTCAAATTATCCACCATTCTAACTAAATGCTCATATTCATATGAGACATTCATCAAATTATGAACACACATTGATTCAAAAAAATTTAAAAAAATATGAAAATTTCGTAGAGGTTGGTATGATGAGTAAAAATGTCCACTGAAAAAATAAATGAAAAAAGCATTATATTCATCAAGATAGAAAAATGAAAAATAACATTTGTTGTATGTTTTTTATGTTCTGACCAATTTCGAAGGATTTATGAAGTGAAATTTAATGGTAACCTTTACTTATCAATAATATTACAAGAAAGTGGATTTTTGCCTTTTTAAAGGACCACATTTAATCAAGAATATTAATTAAGAAGAAGTAAAAATCTTCACAGGCGGTTGGTACTTAACAACCGTCTGAAAATATGTTTATCTCAGGCGGGTTTTACTTAACAACCGCCTGGGATAATGCCCGATACTGTTCTTCAGTTTCCTTATCCCTTGCTTCTTTTTTATTTAGATTCCAATATAAATACTCAAACATGTTTAGATTCTGCAAATTGTGTCCAAATTCGATGATTCTTTCTTCTACATTTGTATAAAATTAACATCTACCACCTGAACAAAATATTTTTAAAACTTGTATAGCTGACATTGTAATGTTTTGGTAAATATCAAATTAATTTCTACTCACATATTATTCACATTTGTGTATCTCATTAAAAAAAGTTCCTTCACTCAAAATTGTTGGTATGAACATATTTGTATAATTTATACATGTATGAATTTTTTTAATTTTTTTAAAAGCATTCCAACATGTCAAACTTCAAATTATCCACCATTCTAACTAAATGCTCATATTCATATGAGGCATTCATCAAATTATGAATACACATTGATTCAAAAAAAAATTAAAAAAATATGAAAAAATTCGTAGAGGTTGGTATGATGAGTAAAAATGTCCACTGAAAAAATAAATGAAAAAAGCATTACATTCATCAAGATAGAAAAATGAAAAATAGCATATATGGTATGTTTTTTATGTTCTGATCAATTTCAAAGGATTTATGAAGTGAAATTTAATGGTAACCTTTACTTATCAATAATATTACAAGAAAGTAGATTTTTGCCTTTTTAAAGGACCACATTTAATCAAGAATATTAATTAAGAAGAAGTAAAAATCTTCACAGGCGGTTGGTACTTAACAACCGTCTGAAAATATATTTATCTCAGGCGGGTATTACTTAACAACTGCCTGGGATAATGCCTGATACTGTTCTTCAGTTTCCTTATCCCTTGCTTCTTTTTTATTTAGATTCCAATATAAATACTCAAACATGTTTAGATTCTGCAAATTGTGTCCAAATTCGATGATTCTTTCTTCTACATTTGTATAAAATTAACATCTACCACCTGAACAAAATATTTTTAAAACTTGTATAGCTAACATTGTAATGTTTTGGTAAATATCATATTAATTTCTACTCACATATTATTCACATTTGTGTATCTCATAAAAAAAAAGTTCCTTCACTCAAAATTATTGGTATGAACATATTTGTATAATTTATACATGTATGAATTTTTTCAATTTTTTTAAAAGCATTCCAACATGTCAAACTTCAAATTATCCACCCTTCTAACTAAATGCACATATTCATATGAGGCATTCATCAGATTATGAACACACATTGATTCAAAAAAATTTAAAAAAATATGAAAAAATTCGTAGAGGTTGGTATGATGAGTAAAAATGTCCACTGAAAAAATAAATGAAAAAAGCATTATATTCATCAAGATAGAAAAATGAAAAATAGCATTTGTTGTATGTTTTTTATGTTCTGACTAATTTCAAAGGATTTATGAAGTGAAATTTAATGGTAACCTTTACTTATCAATAATATTACAAGAAAGTGGATTTTTGCCTTTTTAAAGGACCACATTTAATCAAGAATATTAATTAAGAAGAAGTAAATATCTTCACAGGCGGTTGGTGATTACCAACCGCCTGAGAATATACTTACCAACCGCCTGAGATAATCTTCTTCTCAGACGTGAAATTTTAATTAACGATGAACACACTACACATTCATTCATTCACACAGTTGAAGAACACACAAGATACTCATTCATTAACAATATTCAATCCCACATCTCACAAAAGAACACACAAGATGCACAATATTTACACAAGAACACACAAGAACACACAAGATACACAAGTAATATTCAATCACATAGATGAAAAAATAGATTTCATTCATTAACAATATTTACAAAATAGAAGCAACTAAAAACAACAAAAAGAAAAACTAATTAAATCCTACTCCTACTCCTCTTCCTCCTCCTCCTCCCCGTCCTCCGGCGTCGACTCCGGCACCGGTGCAACAGGAGACAGGGCCGGCTGCACCAGCTGCACCGGCTGCACCGGCTGCACCGGCTGCACCAGCGGTGCAACCCCAAGGTTGCTAGCCGTCGCCTCCACCAGCGTTCTACGGCCCTCGGGGCCAAGAACTTGGGCCATCATCGCGAACAGAATGACGAGACGATCAGCCACCCCCGTGAGGGCGTAGAGGTAGTGGCCCATGGTACCCATTCCAGTATACTCTGGAAGGGTACCCAGCCCCAAGGCACTCATGGCGCGAGACGTATTGTTGTACGCCTCTCGCGCCATGAGGAGGCGCTACTCGGTGTTGATCTTCTCGGGGGAGCTGCAACATAGTTTCTTGCAAGGTGGCTCCCTCGGAGGGCTTGGCGGCGGAAGGTCGGCCATAGTGGTGTTGGGTCGTCGGAGTGGAGGAAGACGAAGAAAACAAGAGGATTCAAAGTGAGCTATGCGCTTGTGAGCGATAGCGCGTCTTTAAGGCCGCGCGGAGTGGAAAAGAAAGGTTGCCCCTCGGGGAAAAGAAAGGTCGCGCACGCGTGACATGGTCACTGACGTGTGGGACCGGGTCCACATGTCAGTGACCGCTGATTAAGTCAGGGGATCCTCATCCCGGTTGGTGAGGGGTCTTTATGTAGGCGTTCATCAAATTAAGAAGAAGTAAATATCTTCACAGGCCCATGTTTAACTCAGGCGGGTGTTACTAACCAACCGTCTGAGATAATTGTATCTTCTCAGGCGGTTGGTAAGTAAAATCTGACTGAGGTAACAATCTTCTCTGACGGTCGGTACTTAAAATCCGCCTGAGAAAATGTGAGTCTATATATACCCCTCGGCAGCATTGGAAAAACCTAACCCGGGCGAAACACTTAGACGCCGTTAGGCTGCCAAAATTTCGTTTGCCGCCAAGTGTTCGCCCTCGTCACTTCCAGGTACGCCGCCGAGCTTCGTCGTCGCCGCTGAGCTTCGCCGTCGCCGCCGAGCTTCGTCGTCGCCGCCGAGCTTCGCCCTCCTCACTTCCAGGTACGCCGAGCGAAGCCATTTCCGTCGTCGCCGAGCTTCAAGGTAAACCCTAAACCCTTCGACCTTCCATCCTCCTTCGCCGTGCCGCCTCCCTCCCCGCCCTCGCTGCCGCCTTGCATATCCTTGGTTAGGGTTCGGGAATTAGATAATGGTAGGCATCCTTGGTTAGGGTTCGGTGGAATTCGAAAAACTGTCAAGTTCGGTGGCATCTTTGGTTAGGGTTCGGTGGGGCAAGATTTATGTGGATGGTTATATCACGATAAATTGGTAGTTGGTTTTGTGTGTCTGAAACTGTGAAATCAGTAGCATTTCATCTTCTTGTAGTTTGCAGAGATAAAACTGTCAAGTTCGAATGAATAGGAGTTACCCCCTTCGTCGTGGATGGTTATATCACGATAAATTGGTAGTTGGTTCTGTGTGTCTAAAACTGTTCTGACACATTAGTGGTAAACATGATTCTAGACTCTAGTAACAGCAGTATATTCCCTATTTCTGTCATCGGCCTTGCATATGCCACATAATTCTCTATTAGGGGCAGGATTTAGCTATATTTGGTTAAGTTGACCAAATTTGGCTAATTTTGGCTAAGTTACATTAGATATAGTTATACTTGACTAATTTTGACTAAGTTATGCTATATTTAGCTATATTTGGCTACTTTTGCTTAGATTTAGCTATGCTAGACTAGGTTTGGCTAAGTTTGCTTTTATTTCTCTAAGTTTCATTTGAGCAATTGTAGCTAATCTGTGCTACAAAAGATGTCTGCACTTGTGGCTCCATCAGCTTCATTTGAGCAATTGTACCTAATCTAAGCTACCAAAGTTATGCTATATTTAGCTCTGAAGCCAAACAAGTTGCTGGCCAACTCATTTGTGATGCCAGGAGCATTCTCACGCCCACATCTAGGTACCACTAGGTGTGGCGATGGAGTCTGAGCATATGATGCCGATCTCTATGATACAAGAATTTAGTTAGACCTATATAACTTCAAAAATGTGTTTTGGCTAGATTTACTTAATTGAGCCAAAATTGAGAAAATTTGTTTTAAATATGACCAAATTTAGTTATGCCATTTATTAGATTCTTTGTCTTATTAGATCTAGCATGGAAAGCCCTAAGAAGACTGGTCCTGATAGTAACAACAAAGAAGACAATATGGAGTTTACTGACTCCAGCAGTTCAGGCTCCTATCACAGTCCTTCGGATCCTTTTCCGAATATAAAAATTAAAAATACTTCAGTGGATCTAGACCCGGAATATGATCCTGCCGACGAGGTATGGATCACGAATCTTAACTTCAGCAGTTCAAGTTAATGTTGGTTGTCAAGTATACAAAGTCTTATAATTTTTTTCTACCTAGATTAATCTCGAAGACAATGAGGTGACATCGGCTCCTAAAACTGCAGAAGGTTCACCAATGGATGAATCCTCAGCTTCACTCAAGCGGAAACGAGGGCAACAAGGTCCCAATAAGGGTCCATTGGACCGCATCATGTACATAATAAGGGTCGGTCCAGGTGGGCTTCCCCAAGAACCACTGGATTCAGTTACCAAGTACCGTAATGCATGCGGTTTTCTTATTAGGGAGGTTGTGCCGATCACAACCGAGAATTGGAGGAAATTACCCGAGCAGACCAAGAATGAGTTGTGGGAAAAGATAAAGAAACAATTCAAGTTCCCGAAAGGCACGGAAGAAGCTGTAAAGAAAGCAACATTGGTCTCTTGCAGCAAGAAGTTTCGATGCTGGAAGAGTGAAATGAATGCTTATGTTAAGGGCAATAAGGTCCCTAGCCCGAGGAAGATGGGAAAAATCACACAAGCTCAGTGGCAAGAGTTTGTTCGTCAAAAGAGCACACCTGATGCTAAAGCTCTAAGTGCAACTAGGTCAGTGCTTGCAAAAAAGAACAAATACCATCATCGCTTGGAAATGGAATAAGATAATAGACGAAATTCTTAGTAAGGGCAATCCTCACCCATTAGAAGGGTGCGATGAGCGAACTCAACGCTGGGTCTTTGCTCGGTCAGGTTTGACCAGCGAGGGCAAACTTGAAAAGCCCGACTCTCTGAATGAAGTAGAGGATAAAATGAAGAAGTAATTGAAAAGCAACAGAAGGGTCTCTTCAAGCCGAAGAGGGAGAATGACCAACTTATCGCTATCATAGGAAACCCTGAACACAGCGGACGGGTTCGAGCGGTCTCTTCTCAAATGTCTTGGCTAGATGGTTTCCCTAAAGATAAAGACACATATAGAAGATGTGAGAAGTTTAAGAAAACACTTGATGAAACGATTGCTCAAAAGGTCAAAGAAAATATGCAAGAAATAATGGAAGAACATAGACAATCAGGACAATTAGTGGCACCGAGTACAATAATGGTTCCGGTGCAAAAGGAGCAATTAGTATCTCCAACTGCCTACCCTAGCAGCGGTTGTTCCGTGCCAGGCTCAGGGTCAGCCCATAAGTTCCCTGTTGATGATATTGCTAACGACAAATCTTGTCGTCTTCTTGTCCCGATAGGCAGAGCAGGGAACAAAACCAAACAGGTTGCCACTGCTATGGCAAAGCCTAATCGTGACTTCAACGGGAGTCCACTTCCGTTGTATTATTCTGTGGTGCAAGTTCTTCAGATCACTGATAATGATTATGAAGATTATGAAATAGACCACGTCACACCTGAGGGGATCGCGACTCTGGGGCAGGCTGTCAACCAATTAATCCTTTGGCACCGACGCGATATCATGTTGGACGATGAGCCAATTTCTAGCCCCGTCGCATCTCCAAATACTACAACCCCATCTTCTAAGGTGAAAGTGCATTAAGATCCACTCCCAGTCCGGGAAGATCCACTCCCCCTATGTCTGAGCAAGGATGATGATATCCAAGAGCAACAAGTTGGACAACAACTTCAAGCAGTACCAGAGCAAGCTGTTGCTAGTAAAGAGCAACTAGTTGAGCAACAGCTTGAAGTAGTACTAGATCCAGCTGCTGGGAGTAAAGAGCAATTAGTTGAACAACAGGTTCAACAACAAGCCAGTGTCCAACTTCCGACGACTACTCCTCGATCATCAGTGCCTTTCAAAGTTAGCTCATACGAAAATAAGAAACCTTCATCGGAAGTGACAAAGTATTTGGAAGCTATGAAGGAAAATATTGGAAAATCAAGTGCATCTCGTTCTTCTCATGAGCCAGCATTAGAAGATATCGAGGAGTGGGAAGAAGACGGTGTCATGTATAATTGGCGGACAGCTTTAGTTAAACCAGGAGTTCCAATATACAAGCTTGAGGATGTTCCTCCTAAATTTGAGAATGGGAAGCCGTTCATGACATCCGTACAACTTAGCAAACAACCCGTCCAGCTCAGAAGAATGCATGAGTGGTACATCACTGCCAGCACAAAATTTGGTCTTAATTGCGTCACATTTCGTATTCCAAAAGAAGCATTCTGGAGCTCTGGAGTAGATAACGAGTCATTTTATTTGAAGAGTTGCTTTCCCTTTTCCATCAGGGCATGCTAGATATCAACCTGCTGCTCGTCCGGTGCTTGTAATGCTCTAATATTTTGTATTTGCTTTTCTTACTACACGCATACGCATTTCATGAGATTATAACAATTCTGGACTTCTTCAATAGGATGCAATACATGGATAATGTAAAGTTGGCGCGCAAGACAGGTATCCTTGACCCTACTAGGATTGCAAAGTCGCTATTCGACGTTCAGGCGAATCAAGAATCAAGCCAGTACAAACACATGAAAAAAAAAGATTTTGAAAGAGCAATTGCAAAACTTAAGAAGGATAGAAAGGCAGAAGTTGCAGCTTACATAGGACATGCGATGTTTAACTTTGTCAGAGACGGCAAGGACCTCGTAAAGGCTCCGTACCACTTCGAGTAAGTTCGACACATGACATTGAAATAGCAATTATTGGTAATTGTTAACATGTGTGTTTGTATATTTGCAGTAATCACTACATAATGATATTCATCAAGCCAACGCAGGGAATGGCAATAGTCTTGGACTCGGCCGATTACCCACCAGATCGTTACAAAGATTTCCTTTCCATTTTGAAAAAGTACGTTTATTCAATAATTTTAATTTACGCACATTTAGAATGTGTTGACAAGTTTTATATGACATTTCTTGTATTACAGCGCTTGGCAGTTTTACGCGGAGCTTGGCGGTCAGAGACCTCCTAATACGAATGCAATGGACATTAAAACGTATTATGCTTGTCCGAAGCAGCCTGCTGGGAGTGTCTTATGCGGGTATTATGTATGCGAGCATCTTCGGACCGCCACCGTATATAGAGTCAATCATGAGGATGTAAGTTATCCTTAATGTCGATACCTTATTTTCATACTTTTGTGTTTCATTTTCATTGTAACTAGCATAGTTTAATGCTTATATTCTCTGCTGTTCAATATTACCAGAAACATTATTTTCAAATTTTGATTCCAACTTCAAAATTCAGTTGCTCATAGTACAACTGCTCCAAAAATACCTACTAAATTCTTGTATACTCTCACTTTGATCTATACTTTGAGATTGTTCAAACCAACACATTCTAAACCTTGTTATGTGTTATATTGCAGCACAAGAAGAATCTGAACGAAGAATGACCGATTTGTAGAAGTATTCCTGACGGAGGAGCCGACAGGATTGCTTCTGAACTCTGTCAGTTCATTCGTCGCGAAATTTTGCACAAAAAGGGGAAGTTCTTTGATAAGAGTGGTTCAACAGCTGATGTGCCAGAACTTTGCGACTATGCCAATATAAACAGTTTTTAGTGAAAACTTGTAAACTTTGAGATGAATTGTATCTGTAACTTGTACATATGTATATTGTTTTAGTGAAATTGACTTCTGTGATGATAATATTGTTGACTTTTGTCCTGTGATGATTGTTGTTTTTTGTTCTGTGATTATATTGAATTGACCTGGAAATTAGAAATAACAGCTGTAGTACTGCATGACTGTGAAAAACAATTATCACAGGCAGCTAGATACAAGTAAAGAAACATCTGTGATAACCTAATTTTCACTGGCGGTGTCTGTTATGGTAGAAACCGGCTGCGTTAAAGGGTCTTCACAGACGACTGATATAGGTAAACTCCGTCTGTGATAACACCATTATCATAGACGGGTTAGTTATGCTTCAATAACCGTCTGTAAAGACACATTATCATTGACGGTTAGTTATGCTTCAACACCCGTCTGTGAAGACACATTATCATAGGCGGTTAGTTATGCTTCAACATCCGCCCGTGAAGACACATTATCATAGACGGTTAGTTACGCTTCAAAACCCGCCTGTGAAAACACATTATCATTGGCAGTTAGTTATGCTTCAATACCCGTCTGTGAAGACTCACTATCATAAGCGGTTAGTTATGCTTCAATAACCATCTGTGATAAGACATTTATCACAGGCGGTTATATATGCTGCACGACCCGCCTGTGATAAAGTATTTTCACAGGCGGCTATTCTAAGTAAAGAACCGCCTATGATAATCTGTCTTCACAGACGGCTAGCCTAAGTGAAGAACCACCTATGATAATGTGTCTTCACAGGCGGTTTCACTTCTCCGCCTGTGAAATTGCGGATTATCACAGACTCTTCGTTTCAGGCGGTTTTAAAAGCTGTCTGTGATAATAGGTTTGGAGCCGCCTGTGATGAGGCTTATTGTAGCAGTGATAGAATGCAGATTCAATTAGATGATGGGTACATGCAAGTCCCAATCTTTCATTCCGATGAGGTTATAGCCAATTTATTATAAATGAGTACAAATGCAGATACTAACAGCCTACTGTCTAGAACAAGACAACAATAACTAGATGGCTACGCACACGACTGTGAACAGGGCTTCGCAAACAAATATTATGAAAGGTTCATCCCTTCATATTTTCTGTACGTGCACCCCATATCTAGTGCTCATGACTTCCATTGTAGAGTACCTACTTTTAGTATTATAAAATTCGGATTGAAATTCGCTTCCACCTGGAATTGAACTCAGGACCTGAGTTATGCAGATTCAATAGATGAGAATGATTGTATGATCGCATCATAACTTAAATTGCATTTTAGTCATTGCCATCGAGTTTTATAACACAAATAAATATGATACTAATTGACTTGTAATAAAAAATGGTAGCATATATTTACATCGGTTAATTTTCACGATGATAAATAAGGAAAACTGGATAATCTATCGATGGAAAATGTGTAACGTATCCCGTGAATGAACAAGTAAAAACACAGAAAAAGTATCGGATGTTATGCAACACAATCACACAGACGGTCTAATGACCTGGCTGTACAAGGCTAAACCCATATTTCTAGAAGCAGAGCTGCCACGGCAACGATCAGAACCGACGTCAGCACGAACCCGGAGCGCCACCCGAGCCTGCCTGGGTTGGGAAAAAACCCAAACCTGACCACCGAACCAAAAAAAATCTCGAATCCGAACCTGAATAACCCGAAAACTGAAAACCAAATGCATTTTCAGGTAAACAATCTCAAAACCGAATTAATTTTGAGTATTTCAAATAATGGGACCCGGTACCCGAAATACCCAAAATATTCAAAAGGATTTTTTTTCTTATTGCTTAGTTTAATTACTCATTACTCCATGCTATATATTTTTATTAGATGGCAGAACTAAATTCACACAAGTAGATGGATGTCCACACATGGCACTGTGATATTACTGCCGCAAGTGACACTTCATAGAGCAGAAGCGCTTTTGGATGAGCTATTGAGTTTATTTTCCTACTCGTGAACTGTGCTGAATGCCACTAAATGTTTGTTTTTTCATGTCTATTCAAAATTATATTTGCTTAGAATATTGTATTGTTGTAATATGATTGTTTTGGATATTATTTTTACATTTTAGATGTTGTTTTTAAAGTTTCGGGTAATTTGGATAATTCTAAACCAAACCCGAATTATCGGGTACCCGAAAATTTGGGTACATATTCGGGTACGAATTCTCAAATCTCGAATTTCTAAAAACCCGAATTACCCGATCCGAAATTTCGGATATCTCGAACGCCTACCTCTACTTCTCCGTTCCCATAGCAGTACTCCTGGCCATTGCCCTCTCCTTGTCCCTCTCACCAGCGGCCCAGCCACTGCCACCTATACGGCTCCTTACTCTCCTCGCCGTAGTACCTGCAGCCGGGCACCGGCTTCTCCTGCTCGTGTTGGCTGCGGTGGTAGTACTCGTTGCTGGCGCCAACGCACTCTTTCATCTACCGGATCTCAAAGGTGCGCACGTTTCAACCAGGGACGACCAACGAATGTCAGAAAGGAAAATGATCTGAGGTCCATGGGGTAAATTAGAATTACAATACTCCCAAGAGTAGCTTCGCCAAAATGCTATCCCCAACATGCAACACGCTCAAATACCATTATAATAGTTTGAGACTTGCTCGTTTTCCATTGCATTAGGATTTCACCACTAATTAATATTTTTAACAGCAAAACACCTTCAAATAGACCAAAATACCCTTAGTTTGTCTAAAAATATAAAAAATTAGCAGAAAATACAAAAAACTCAGAAATAAGTAATAAAAAAATTTAAAATCAGAAATAATACCTGAAAAAAAAATTTAGGATATTTTAAAAATGTCGTTTTTGCTAGAAAATTATCAAAAACGGAAAACACAAAAATATAAATAGATACAGAATAAGAAAAATATTTTTAAATATGATGAAATTACCAAAAATAGGAAAAATATTTTTAAATGGGATAAAATTACTAGAAATAGGAAAATATTTTAGTAAACCGGATAAAATTAATAGAAAATAGGAAAATATTTTTAAATAAGATAAAGTTAAAACAAAAATAGGGAAAATACTTTTAATATGATAAAATTACCAGAAAATAAGAAATTTTTTTAAATAGGATAAAACTACCAGAAAATAGGAAAAATATTTTAAATAGGATAAAATTACCAGAAATAGGAAAAATATTTTAGTAAAGATAATAAAATTAAATGAAAATAGGAATTATTTAAATATGATAAATTACCCCATAAATTTAAGATGCACGCGATAATAACGATAATGTTGACATGTCACATTCATAAACATGTCATATCCATAAACAATAATGTTCACATGTTACAATTCATAAATAAAAATGTTTACATATCACAAAGTGATACAAAATAAAGTTCACATATCACAAATCATACATAAAATGTTTACATCTCATGTCACAAGTCAAAATCTCTCTTTCTTAAGTGGTGCCGTAGGACGATGTTGCAAACTAAGCTTTGGTAGTATTCTTTTTTTTATTTCCTCTTCCTACCAGGTGAAAAACAACATAATTAGATGAAGTATTCTACCTAAAACTATGAAAAACAACACACAAACAAACCTCAGGGCATCAACCCAGCTCACAAAAGTCCAATCTGAACTTTTGGTCCAGTTGTCCATAGACTCCATGGTCTAATAGAACTACAAAACAATACGCACCACTTTAGGTTCGAAATTTTACACCTAGCCAACTCTTTAAGTAAAAAGTTACCAAGTAGAAATCATTTATAACTAGAGGCACAACTTTAGGTTCTTTGATGCATGTATTCTTTACACTGCTTGCAGGATTGCAACAAAGATTGATATTGAATTACCAATAAAAAGACAAACCACCACCACCATAAAAATTTACATCCCTGTACGCTGGCAATGAAGCATAACATTTTATATGATTAATAAAGGTCCAATAAGTACAATGATGGTAACATAATGGAAGCATGATTATACTGTTTTAATCATGTAGGACGCGTAGATCCCATCACCATAGTCTCTCAACTATAATAGGACGCGTGGCGACATTCGCAGAAGCGCTCACCGTTTCGGTTGTCCAAGAAAAAATTCAAAGCATAGTGCAGGAAAACATGGAAAGGGCTCCACCTTCAGGCTCTTCACCTCCCCCAAGGTGGACCCAGGGGCCACTGTCGATACCCTGTAGACGGGATACCCTCGCACATAGGATGAAAACACCGAGGCACGTTCGGTGGCACCATGTGTCCAGAAGGTGCCAGACCTTGGCCTTCCTCAAGAACGAGTTCCAGGACTACCACGTGAGCCTTGAACATGGGACTAGGCTCCCTCGGAGAGATGGGATCCCAAGATGCCACGTGTTGGGACGGGACCTCACCCAACCTTGGGGGTGGGCTCTGGTGTAGCCACGTGGCTCAAAGCACTAGGCCAACACCCACCCCCCCCCCACCCCCCGTGGGGAAGGGCTCGGAGCTGCCATGTTCCCAGGAGAACCCAGGAGCTGCCAAGCGTCACAAAGAACCAGGACTAGCCTCCACAGCAGAGGCCAGCCCCGACGTTGCCACGTGTCCCGCAGCTTGCCCCAGATGGTGAGATGTTACAGTTAAGGGATGGTGCGCCCTGCGCAAGTCATGCAATTAAGACGTGCACCCACCTCCGGTGCACAACGCGGAGCACACTAACGGTCAGAGACCGCTGTGACCAATCATATCATAGTGAAGGCGATGTAGGCCTATCCCACTTGGCCAAGTGGGTAGCTTGCGACAACAAAACGGGCTGACGGGACACCCTCTACCATTGTGAGCAATGGTGCATGGGTTACTGATGAGAGAGACGGCAAGACGACAAGTTTCAAAAGCTATAGTCGGAGGAAGCTTATGCACGAAGCCTTAGATCTTTAGGATAAGATCGCCCCGGGACCACCTGTCAGGCCCCGGACCCCACTTGTAAGGCGTTCGACTTTGTCTAGAAAAGGACCGGACCGCCACCGTTACAAAGGACGAGAATCCAATCCCCAATACACACACACATTCACACACACTAACAATACAATCCACTGTGGAGTAGGGTGTTATGCTCCTTGCAGCCGGAACCACGTAAAAACCACCGTCTCATACTCTCTCATACACGCGCGAACAATCGGTTGAGGCCTAAGCTCCACCGAACAAGAACCTCTACGGGCTGCTCCTTAGCAGATCTGGGGGAAGTGTCGCATTAACACTTTGACAGTCGCCTAGAGGGGGTGAATAGGCAATATGACCTGATATGACTTAATCAAACGAGATTAAATTGCCTAGGTCAGACTTGTCTGGTCAGGGCCAGACTAGACCGCTCAGCACAGGGTGAAAACCTAAAAACTTGATTTCTACTAGTAATTTGTAGAATTTAGGTTCAAAAACATGGAAATAATGTCTAGCAACCTAGTATAACTTAGATTGACAAATGTAATTAGTTAGGTTGCAAGATTTCAACAATGAACAATATTAGGAATGATATGAACCCTAATATCAATTCTAGTGATTACGTAAAGTAAAGTGACAAGAGAGACACAATTTATCCCGTGGTTCAGCTCCATAAAGAAGCCTACACCCACGTTGAGAAGTCCACACAAGGACCGGGTCTCACTTGACCCTCTTCTCACCAAGCCACCACAATGGCCGACTTGGTTTCCACTATATCAAAGGGTAATGACCAAGTTTCTTGGGGCTGCTCAAAAGTTGAGGCTCCCAAATCAATACAACAAGGAGCACACAAAGCTCAACTCACAAAAGCCACAAAACACAATACCAAGTGCAAGAGATCAAATCGAGAGTCAAAGCACGATGATCTTCCTTCACTTTCGTTCACAAACCCTAATCTCATTAGATTTGGTCTTAGAGGGCAAGTAGGATGAGTGCAAGGATATGGAAGGCTCAAGGATATGTGTGGAGGTGTTAGGGTTCAAGTGTTGTCAAATAGGGGCCGGAGGTCCCCTTTTTATAGGGGTCACGACAGCTAGCCGTTGCAAACAGCCCAAACCCAGACTAGTCCGGCCCTATACCACGGACTAGTCCAACCTCTTGGGACCACTGACAATTTTACCATTGATCAACAAAACTGGTGACGTCCCCGCCAAATGTTTGAATTTCAAACAGTCATGGAAACCCGAGCTAGTTCGGCTAAAAACCAAGACTTGGCTTGAGATCTCACACGATGTATCAAACGTCTAGTCTGTACAAGAACGGACAAGTCTGAACTCAACCAGAATGCTTTGGTCCGTCCCAGAACAGACTACTCTAGGGGGGGGGGGGTCTGGACTAGTTCGGCCTCCAAAGACTTAGCTCCAAATCTGCTCACCAAGGGAAGAACGGACTAGTCCGTACCCATACAGAGAAGTCTGAACTCAACCAGAGACGTATAGGCCGACCCAAAACGGACTAAACAAGCTATCCCGGACTAGTCTGGCCTAAAGCCCCGGCATGTCCAGTCACTGGGGTTTTTCTCTCAAATGGGCTTTTGACTTAGGTTTTTCTCTCAACTACCACTTTGAGCCCTCTTAGATGATCTCCGTGCACATGATACAACCACCCTCACACATGATACAACTAGTCTAAACTCAACACAATAGAAACCCTAATTTCTATGCTTGAGTCTTCGACGCCCGTTTCAACCTTTTCTTTTTTGGGGGATTTTGTCTCATTGCAATCATCACACATGTGCTTAAGATCAACTCAGCTTATTAGTCCCTTAATTGTCGTCATCAATCATCCAAAACCCATGGGGGTGCCTAGATGCACTTTCAATGTCCCCTTTTTGGTGATTGATGACAACACATTAAGCTTCAATAAAAGGATAATAATTTGTTTTTGTAACATGTATGTGTATGAGTAACTCCCCCTCAATGTATGCATCAAGAGTATGTAAATTGAGAGAGTTATCATACATATACATTTTATGGTGGGGTGCCTAATGATCTCATAAATTGTGATAAGACAATAAATATGATTGATAAATAAGTGCATTGAAGCATCACATCAGAATTAAGCATAGCAAATTTTGTAAAGTGCATACAACCCATGATGGAGATTAAGTCTCACACAAATTGAAATGTGAGAGTTTTAAAACATAGTACAAGTCCATAAAGGATCAAAATAGACAACGACTATTAAAACTCTAAGTGCCCCCTTCCAATCTCACCCCCTTTGGCATCAAGACACCAAAAAAGAAAAGAGAGAAAGAAAGCCCGAAGATCTACTCTTCATCATTGTCGTCATCATCTCTGCCTTGTTGCCACTCACTATCACTCTTTGTGGTCTCCAAATCATCAGCATCTTCATCACCGCCTTCTTCCTTGGCTGGAGCCGCTGTGGAGGTGCTAACATCACCAAATTGAGCTAGTTCCTCGGTTGTGAACTCTGGGAATGGAGTCATCTCTCCATCACCCTCCGCGCCGGGAGACATGGGGACTTCAAGATTGTCGCACATCGCCTAGAGATACTTCTCTTGGCGATGCTCCATGCAATGTTTCCGAACTTGCAACTTCTGGCAAGAGGTGAAGATAGCCTTAAAGCACTTGAAGAAGCCACTTCCGGATTGTGATGGAGGAGGAGGAGGTGGTGGCGAAGCCACAAAGTGAGAGGATGAGGCAAGAGGGTCCGCATTCTTCCTTCTAGGTGCAGGTGGCTCTAGAGGAGGTATCTGAGGGCGAAATCTTCTATGAATAATGTCCTTCTTGAAAGTTAGCCCGGACACCTTCACGATCATGAACATAATATAAGGAGCATAACCACATGATCAGTTGGGGTGTGAGAAATATTGAAGATGTCATCAAAGATGTAATCCACCACATTGAATCGGACATCTCCATCAATGAGCACCATTAAGTGCCTCAAATTTCCTTGAATGATGCCCGCTTCTCCATCTTTGGGGGCAATTGTCTTCCGGAGCACACGGTTGAGGACACTATAGAAGGGCTTGATGTTGCAAATGTGCCAGGCCCCACAAACTGCATGGCTTGGATACATGTAATCCAAGGTCTCTCAATCAACTGCCTTGAGGATGGAATGATAATCTCATTCTCAAGTTGATCTTCCACGTAAAGGATCTGAGCAAACTCCCAATAAGTAGTGGTGTATTGCTCTCCATGAGTCATCCAAGTGATCCTCTGTAACACCCTCATTTTCATGCATAATGCTTGCATACATCCTCATACATGTTTAACATTAAGCCACATAAAAAGGAACAAGATTAAAATGAATTTAGGCTTAACATGGAATTTTTAGTGTGTCAGAGTGCGGACTTGTCTGGCCCCAACTGTGGACTAGTCCAGCCTTCAGGAATCAACTCGGATTCCATTATTTCTCCACGATTTGTTTTTGGGTAATTGTCTTAATTGGTCCCAAGAACTTCATGCCCAACCTTAGAGGAGCCCAAGAGGACCCCACCTCGGCCACTACATGTCCCCCCCCCCCCACAAAAATTCACTTGGAATTCCACCCCCAAAACCCTACCTCTACACCCCTATATAAACAACCCTCACCTCTCCAACCTTTGAGAAAAAAACCCCGCTACCGCACTTGCCTTGTGCCGACGTCAAAAAGGGGGCCAAAAGCAAGGAGAAGAAGGAGAGGAGGGAGAACAGCCAATCATGATCAACCTTCATCGACTTTTTGACAAATTGATGTTCTTCATCCAAGTTCTTCATCAACTCATCTCCATCAAGCCCTAATTGTCAAGATTCAAAGTCTCACGCCCAAACCTTGATCTTTGGATCTCTAAACACGTGGTATACCCTCTACATTCAAGTTTCTACATAAATTTAACCCCAATTCTGTCAGATCAGAAAATCCCTAATTTTGCAGTATGCCTAGTGTGGACTAGTCCGGCCGCTATATACGGACTAGTCCAACCTCTGAATCTAAACTTTGCTGAATTAATTCCAAATCAACTCAAATCAGTTCCAAACTTCTTTAAACTTGTTAGAAACTATTAGAACCAGTGAGTAAACATTTTTAACAACTCATTAACATGTTTTACCTCACAATTGCATTAATCATGCATATCATGGCATATTGAGTACCATATGAGCATTATTTGATTAAATTATATGTTTTGCATGCTTGTCGCCCGAAGTAGATGGAGTTGCCATAGAGTGTGCTTTCGAGGACCTGCATAACTTGAGTTTTGAAACCTTCGACCCAAATCAAGCTCAGGAGCAAGGCAAGTTCCCTTGACCATATTGATCCTGTTTTAAAGGTTTTGTTTGCAAAATTGCATGCTTGTATCGAAATTGATGGGAAAACCCAATTGTAGGAGTTTACTAGTTTGGTATGACCACCCTTGTCGCTTGAACACTATGTATAGAGTCGGGAAGGGTATTTTACACTTTTTGCTTTGCAATGCTCAATTGAGTTCGGGAAACAACTAAATGGCTTAGTTTTGAACTATTGAACATGTGAATGATGAGAATTGGTAATAATGATGTCTTAGCAACATGGTATCTAGGTATGTAAGCGAGTTGGTAATGTGGAATGGGTTGGACTGTTTTGGTGGTTTGCTTGCTTTAGATCTAAGGACCGGTTCATGGAGCAACTATCCAGGACTTACAATGCCACCGCAAGGCCAAGTATGAGTGCAGCTTAGCTGACTAATTAGTGAATTGCCAGTACTGTTTGGACCATTAAGAATGCTCGGGGAAGGAGTAGTTGGACTGGGTTTATAGTTGATGGTTAGACTACCCTGGGATCCAAAGGCTCAAGAGGGGGCCCTTGGCTGGATGTGCTCAGTTGGAGACATCGCCACCGGTGAAACCTCAATGGGGGTCTAAATATGCTAGTAATTACTTTGTAAAGGCTATTTCGTGATCTCTTTGCCACACACCTGAGGAAGTGTGAGACAGCATAATTGAGATTCCTTAGTCATCGAAAGGTGATGAAATCACAAACTTGTGGGTAAAGTGGTACAACCTCTACAGAGTGTGTTTAAACTATCATGATAGCCGTGCTCCCGGTCATGAGCAACCTGGACACTCACATGATTAGAATTTGGACTTTAATATGGTTTAATTGTTGGAATTGAATTGGGAACTGATATTGGTTAATTAATTGGCTTTGGTATATGAAATTGATGAAAATGAGATAAACGAGCAGTTATGAGTTGGTTATGGATTTTTTATGCTGATGTTGGTTATTTAAGTTGAAATTGATGTTCTTTGCATTATTTTGGGGAGGACCTCACTTAATAATGATATAATTGCATTTTCAACTGTTTTGAATGTACTTTTACGCAATGAGCCCATTTTATTATCATGCCTTGTTTAAGCTACATGTCATACTTCCCCACACTTGTTGAGTACGACATGTGCCCAACCTTGCTATCCCCCCAGCAAATCCAGACGCATGCAACCAGGTGGAGTACCAGGAGGTCTTTGAGGAGTTCCCGACACGTGTTACCGTCAAACTTGGCTGTGGCATTTGGAATCATTAGTGTTTAGTTTTTCTACTGCAGTTGTTTAAGAGCTTGAAATCGAGAATATTTTGTTTGTAATAAAGTACTATTATTAGTATAATTATTCGAGACACGGTTTATATCTATTTATCAATTGTGGATCACTTGTCTATGTGTGTCAAATATCCTGGGCACACATATGCATTACGCTTGGTTCATTTTTAGAACCAGGTGTCACAGATTGGTATGAGAGTCGTGTTTGATTGTAGGACGCATGCCTAGGTAGAATGGACACCACAAACCACTTATAAGACTTCTTTCCTATTCAAAATTAGCCTGTTTTACACTATTTTGCCTTCCACTAGCTATATAATGTGAAAAAATTTGTGCTTTTTGCTGCTGCTGCAATTTTTGCCACTTTTGCATCTTTTTTTTTAGCGAATGCACATCCTCTCATCTAAATTTATGGCTGCTGTAATTTCAGAACTGATATTTGTGTTACTGTATTTTTCTCATGTTTTCTTGTAGATGGCTCACACCAAAATGACACCCCGCAAGACAGCTCGTTTGTCACCCCTTGGAAGCAAGCTTAGGCCTCGCAAGGAGCCGAAGATGGAACCAGCCCAAGAGGAGGAAGAAGTGAGTTCTCCCGCAAAGGAAGCTTAGCATGAACACTCCAACACGACAGAGGAAGATCCAGAGATGGTGGAATCTTACGAAGATGAGGAAAAGGAAGATCCGGAGGTGGTGGAAATCTATGATAGTGAGGAAGAGAAAGGGTGAAGCATATTAGGAGAGTGAGGATGAACCCGCTGCACAAGAGGATGTACCTGAAGCCCAAAGGAATGCATCGCAGCGAAGTGAAGCTAGAGAGGAGGACAAATGCATAATTTATCGCGATGCCCAAGAATTCGGTTCCGATGGCACTGATGGGGGATTTGCAGCCAAGCAGTTGAAGGAGTTCCTTGATTTATGCAAGATGCACCCGGAGTACTATGTCAAGAGGATTCCTCGCCATGGACGTGAAGAATGGATGGCTCAAGTTAGTTTTCTTGCTAGAAATGAGGTGGTCACCCGACACATTGCATCCACACGGAGAGGCACCAGGGAGCAAGCTATTGATGATGTTGCTTCGGATGCACTTACTAGATTGTGCCATATATATCGGGAGAAGATTGCGACACTAGTTTGCGCTACACCCGCAACGCAAGAAGGGAACAAGGGAAGTCTTAAGGCCGCAAGATGGAGCTCAAATCAGTTCTCATGCCATTGACAGATCTCAGGCAGTATTGGTGAATTTGAGAAATCGCTACGCTGATGCTATGGAAGAGATCTGTTACCTCCATAAGAAGTTGTTCATCATGGAGAAGCAAGAGGAAATTCGTGCCACCGCGGAGGTCAATGGTGTAGCAACTTCTCCAGTGCTTACATGGACGGCCAACTCACCCGGGGTGCGCCCATGTATGCCGCGCCACCGTTGCCGTCGCCTTCGCGGCCTCACGGCCAGGATAGCCACGACTCACACAATTAAGTCTAGGTCTCTTGTTAGAAGTTAGAAAAGCGTTTAGATCTTTTAGTCATATTTGTGTGGTGTGCTGAATTTTCTTGGTGTGTGCTTGAGTTTGTGTGTGCTTGGTGCGAGTTGTAGAACGTCTAGCATTTTGTCCACATCTGCACGTAGTAGAGAGTTGTGGGATCCTTGTCCACATCCTCTAATAGGGTTATTAGTATTAATAAAGGAGTTGATTAGTTACATATACCTTGATGCATATAGTTGGGGCGTTTCTTTTTGAATTCTAAATTCTTTCGTATCTACTATTCTTTCACCAACAGATGCCGAGGACTCGCAACCAGAGGAATGCCAATGGTGAGGAGGAGAGCAATGAAGCTCCCCAGAACAACCAGGGACCTGCCCAGGGAGCTATCAACCTTGAGCAGCTATTGGCTATGCAAAACCAGCTCATGAAGACCATGATACAGACTATGGGACAACTGCAAGCTAGCAACAACAATTAGCCCCACATGCCTCCACCGCTGCCACCCCCGCCACCCCACAATCGTTTGTGAGTGTTTATGAGGACAACGCCGCCTACCTTTGCTCAGGCCACAGATCCAATAGAAGCTGATGATTGGTTGAAGTCAGTAGAGAAGAAGCTTGCTATTGTCCAGTGCAGTGACAAAGAGAAGGTTCTTTTTGCCTCAAACCAACTGGTTGGAGCTACCGCTAACTGGTGGGAATCTCTATGCAATGCCCATGAAAACCAAGAGAGAATCACCTGGGCTAAATTCAAGGAGATGTTCCGTTCTCACTATGTGCTAGAGGGAGTCATGATACTGAGAAGGCAAGATTTTGAAAACCTCAGGCAAGGAAGGATGAGTGTGAGTGAATACCTCAATAAATTCACTCAGTAGTCTAGATATGCTCCAGAAGACATCAGCACTGATAGCAGAAAGCAATATCTGTTCATGATGGGTCTTAACAATGAACTTCAAGTCCAATTGCTCAACGGTGACTATGCAAACATCCAGAAGCTGGTTGACAAGGTTATTGTGGTTGAGAACAAGATTCGGGAGATGGAGCTAGATCACAAGAGGAAGATGCTATATCCGGAACAACCGCAAGGAAGCAATGTCCATCCTCGCTATGTGCCGCCTGCTGCACCATATTACAACCTATCTGCTGATGCATATCGCCGTACTTGTCCACCGCGATTGCAACAGCCGATGCAGCAATGCCTGCTCATTCAAGCACCTCGCTTACCTATGCAGCTTGTGCCACGCTCAAATATGCCTGCTTATGCTCAAAACTAGCATGGCCCTAACTTTGCTGGCGCCAACGGAAGAAAGACTATGCTTGTGGTCAGATAGGACATTTTGCAAATCAATGCTCAAGATCAGGACAGGGTCAGATGAACAATGTTCCAAGGCAGAATGCTAGGCCCAATGGAGGAGCAGCTCAAGGCAACCGTGGACCGCATAATTTTTCTCGTAGCAAGGTGAACCATGTATCTGCAGAAGAGGCCCAACAAGCTGAAGATGTTGTGATTGGTATGTTTCTCGCAAACTCCAACCCCGCGACTATACTATTTGATTCTGGTGCATTGCATTCATTCATGTCATCAAAGTATGTTGCAAAGCATAGCATGCCTATATCATACCTGAAGTTTTCTTTGTTGGTTAAATCTCCTGGAGGAGAGATGAGGACAAATACAATATGTCCAAAAGTAAGTATTTAAATAAGGGTGGTAAAATTCGTTGCCATCCTTATAGTCCTGAATTCTCAAGGCTAGGACATCATACTTGGAATGGATTGGCGTGTGCTACTCAGACAGTGCAATTAACAAATGAGGAAGCAATCAATATAGAGTTCAAGGCAGTTCAGCCGACAACCGAGAAGGCAATGGTGAATAACGCAGAAGGAGAAACTTTGGAGGAGATTCCGATTGTTTGTGACAACCCAGTCGTGTTTCCTAAGAAATTGCCAGGTATGCCACCTGATCGTGACATTGAGTTTGTCATTGATTTAATACCTGGAACTGCACCTATAGCAAAGAGGCCATATAAGATGCCTCCTAAGGAATTAGCAGTGCTCAAGAAGCATATTAAAGAGCAGTTAGAGAAGGGTTTTATACACTAAAGCTCATCGCCATCGGGAGCCCCAGTGCTTTTCGTATATAAGAAGTATGGGTCCAAGGGAATGTGTGTAGATTACCGGTCTCTCAACGAGGTGACAATCAAGAATAAGTACACACTACCCTGCATTGAAGATCCGTGCGACCAGATGAAGGGAGCCAAAATATTCTCTAAGATTGATCTTCGGTCTGGATACTTCCAAATGAAGATTAAACCGTCAGGCATACCCAAAACAGCTTTTAGGACACGGTATGGATCTTATGAGTATATGGTCATGTCATTTGGATTGAATAATGCACCAACGTACTTCATGTATCTAGTGAATAAGGTTTTCTTGGAGTATTTGGACAAGTTCATGATAGTTTTCATTGATGACATCTTGGTCTACTCGAAGAGTGAAGAGGAGCAAGAAGAGCATTTAAGGCTGGCGTTGCAGAAACTATGACAGCACCAGTTGTATGCCAAGTTCAACAAGTGCCAATTCTGGTTGAGGGAGATATTCCTAGGTCATATCATATCTGGAGGAGGAGTGTCAGTCGACCCAGGAAAGGTTAGAGATGTGTTAAAGTGGGAACAACCGCAGAATGTGAAGGAAATCAGGAGTTTTCTTGGAATGACTTTTCCAAGATAGCGAAGCCCATGACTGAGCTATTAATGAAGGAGAAGCCTTTCAAGTGGACTCAAGCTTGTCAAGACAGTTTTGAGGAGCTAAAGAAGAGGTTAACAACGGCACCTGTGTTGGTATTGCCAGTTGTGAGCAAGAGCTTTGATATCTATTGCGATGCTTCAAGGCAAGGACTTGGTTGTGTATTGATGCAAGAAGACCGAGTAGTAGCTTATGCATCCAGGCAGTTGAATAAACATGAGTAGAACTATCCTACGCAAGATCCCGAACTTGCAGCTGTAGTGCATGCTTTGAAGATTTGGAGACATTATGCTCTTTGCCGGAGATGTGAGATCTATACAGATCATGAGAGTCTCAAGTACATATTCACAAAGATGGATCTGAATTTGTGGCAACGAAGATGGTTGGAACTCATTAAGGACTATGATGTGGGAATCAACTATCATCCAGGGAAAGCCAATGTAGTGGCCGATGCTTTGATCCAAAAGGGAGCAAGCCACCAGCTTACCGTCAGGGAGTTGCCACCCGAGCTATGCAAGGAATTTGAACGGTTGAAAATATTGGATTTGTGAACGATATGGGAGCAATGGAAGTGAATCCAACCATGTAACAAGAGATTCGAGAAGGTCAAATGAAGGATAAGGAAATCCAAGAAATCAAAGAGAGAACCCAAGAAGGGAGAGAATTCAGATTTGATGAGGATGACCAAGGTAGTCCATGGCTTGGAAAACGGATTGTTGTGCCTAATGATAAGAATCACCGACAATTGATATTGAAGGAGGCACATGACTCGCCTTACTCTATCCATCTAGGTTGTACGAAGATGTACAAGGACTTGAAGACGTGCTACTGGTGGGATGGTATGAAAAGGGACATAGCAGACTATGTGATGTATGCCAACGAGTCAAAGCTGAACATCAAAGACTAGCCGGATTATTGCAACCATTGAATATTTCAGAATGTAAGTGGGAAGAGGTTGGTATGGACTTCATAGTTGGGTTACCTCGCACTTCAGCTGGATATGATTCGATTGGGTTATTGTGGATCGGATGATGAAATCAGCGCATTTCATTCCTGTCAAGACATCCTAAAGTAGAGCCAAGCTGGCAGAATTGTATATAGGAAGAATAGTGTGTTTACACGGAGTGCCCAAGAAGATAGTGTCTGATAGAGGTTCTCAATTTACCTCAAGGTTCTAGCAAAAGCTGCACGAGTCCATGGGAACTCAATTGAATTTCAATTTGGTGTATCGCCCTCAGACGGATGGACAGACCAAGAGGACGAATAAGATACTGAAGGATATGCTAAGAGCTTGTGCGCTGAAGTATGGAGGAAGCTGGGACAAAGTCTGCCATACGCTGAATTTACCTACAATAACAACTATCAAGCAAGCTTGAAGATGTCACCATATGAAGCACTTTATGGGAGAAGGTGTAGAACACCCTAGTTTTGGAATGAGACAGGGAAACCCAAGTATTTGGTGTGATCCAAGAGGCCGAAAAGCAAGTGCAGACCATCCGTGTGAACTTAAGAGCTGCCCAATCAAGACAAAAGGTTTACGCAGATAACAGATGAGAAAGCTTATCTTTTGAGGTGGGAATCCTCGTATACCTCAAAGTGTCACCTATGCGGGTCATAAGAGGTTTAACGTCAAAGGCAAGTTGGCACCTCGCTATATTGGACCATTCAAGATTTTGGACAAACGGGGAGAAGTAGCATATGTGCTGGAGATGTCTGCACACCTTTCCAATGTCCGTGATGTGTTCCATGTTTCTCATCTCATGAAGTGTTTGAGGGTACCGGAAGAACAAGTACCAATGTAAGTATTGGAGCTTGAGGAACATTTGACCTATGCCGAGCAAGCTGTCAAAATTTTGGACACCAAGGAGAGGGTCACAAGGAACAAGGTGATTCGATGGTGCAAAGTGCAATGGAAGCATCATACAAAATCGGAAGCAACTTCGGAGCGAGAAGATGATCTCAAGAAGAAATTTCCCTATTTCTTTCCACTTGTGTCGAATCTTGAGGGCGAGATTCATTTTAAGAGGGGGGGGGTAGGTTTGTAACTTCCTCATTTTCATGCATAATGCATTGCATACATCCTCATACATGTTTATCATTAAGCCATGTAAAAAGGAAAAAGATTAAAATGAATTTAGGCTTAATCTAGAAGATTCAGTCTGTTAGAATGCGGACTTGTCCGGTCCCAACTGCGGACTAGTCTGACCTTCGGGAATCAACTCGAATTCCATTGTTTCTCCATGATTTGTTTTTGGGTAATTGCCTTAATTGGGCCCAAGAACTTCGTGCCCAACCTCAGAGGAGCCCAAATGACCCCACCTCGGCCACTACACGTCCCCCACCGAAATTCATTTGAAAATCCACCCCAAAACCATACCTCTCGACCCCTATTGAAACAACCCAATACCCTCACCTATCCAACCTTTTAGAAAAAACCCTCGCTGCAGCCCTTGCCTTGTGCTGATGTCAAGCAGGAGCCCAGAAGCAAGGAGAAGAAGGAGAGGAGGGAGAAGAGCCCATCAAGACCGACCTTCATCGACTTTTCGATGAATTGACGTTCATCGTCTAAGTTCTTCATCAACTCATCTCCATCAAGGCCTAATTGCAAAGATTCAAAGTCTAATGCCCAAACCTTGATCTTTGGATCTCTAAACACGTGGTATACTCTCTACACTCAAGTTTCTACGTAAATTCAACCCCAATTATCTCAAATCAGAAAAACTCTAATTTTGCAGTCTGCATTGTGCGGACTAGTCCGACCCCTGTATACAAACTAGTCCGGCCTCTGAATCTGAACTGTGCTGAATTAATTCCAAATCAACTTAAATCAATTCTAAACTTGTTTAAACTTTTTAGAAACTATTAAAATTACTGAGTAAACATTATTAGTTTACTCAGTAATTATGCTCATATGAGTACTCAATATGGTAATCATGCATATCATGGCATATTGAGTACCATATGAGCATTATTTTATTGAATTCTATGTTTTGCATGTTTGTCGCCCGGAGTAGAAGGAGTTGCCGTAGAGAGTGCTTTTGAGAACCCGCAGAACCAGAGTTTTGAAGCCTTCATCCCAAATCAAGCTCAGGAGCAAGGCAAGTACCCTTGACCATATTGATCCTGCTTTAAAGGTTTTGTTTGCAAAATTGCATGCTTGTGCCGAAATTGATGGGAAAACCCAATTTTAGGATTTTACTAGTTTTGTATGACCACCTTTGTCGCTTGAACACTATGTAGACAGTCGGGAAGGGTATTTTACACATTTTGCTTCGCAATGATTAATTGAGTTCGGGAAATTATTAATTGGCTTAATTGCTAACTATTAAACATGTGAATGATGAGAATTGGTAATAATGACCTCTTAGCAACATGGTGCCTAGGGATCTAAGCAAGTTGGTAATGTGGAATGGATGTAAAAGCCCTAATTTCCAAAAATTCAAAGTTCAGTTACGACAAAAAATTTTGAATGATAAATGCAGTAAAAGGAATTGAGCAAAACAAATTAATTCAAACTCCAAATGAGGAAATTCAAAAAATAAACTTAGCTACTGTTTAATTAAAGTTAACATGAAGATTTGAGTTGACCAATGGATTCAAAATATCCCAAACAGCACCCCTGCAAAGTTTCATAATTTTTGAAGCAAGTTTGCTATTTAATTCAATAGCTTCATTGAATTCAACTCAAATTCAAATTTAAATTTAAATGAAACTTTGTCAAATCAACTATGGGAATTCAAAAGCAAATTCTATATGATTAATCCAGCTATACCACAAATATCTAGCAAATTTTGGAATGAATTAGGTGGTAGAATTGATGGGGAAAGGATGAGGATGAGGTGGGTCCCACTTGTCATCCAAAGCAAAGTGCTGTTTTGGCTCTCCAAGTGACACCACATGCCATGCAGTGTCCAGGCAGCTGCTTGCACTGTTGTGGCTGACTCCAGCTGCCCCCAGCTCGCCCTGGCCTCCTCCTTATCTCCCATCTATGGCCCTGAGCTGACCACTTCTTCACCTTCAAGTTTCCACCACCATATTTGCTTCAAGGACCGAAGCAATATGGTTCAAGGACCGAATAGTTGTACCCTGAGATGTTAAGCTTCGGAATAAAATATTGGATGAAGCTCACATGTCAAAACTTTCTATTCATCCAGGCAGCAATAAAATGTATCAACATTTAAAGACCAAGTTTTGGTGGACACGGATGAAGCGGGAAATAGCGAAGTACGTATCCGAGTGTGATACGTGTCGGCGAGTGAGTGCCGACCATATGAAGAAAGCGGGACAGCTACAACCGCTGAATATTCCAGCATGGAAATGGGAGGGTGTGAGTATAGATTTCATAGTCGGTTTGCCACTCACATTCCGGAAGCATGATTCGATTTTGGTGATAGTCGACCGACTAACCAAATCAGCACACTTCATTCTGGTAAATGTCGGATTCGATGCCAAGAAATATGCGGAGTTGTACATATCAAGAATCGTGTGCCTACATGGCATTCCTCGCACGATTATTTCAGATCGAGGCTCGCTGTTCGTTGCTCGTTTCTTGGAGCAACAACATGCCTTGTTGGGTACTAAACTGATTAGAAGCTCCGCATATCACCCCCAGACCGATGGACAAACCGAGAGGGTGAACCAGGTCATTGAAGGCATGTTGCATGCATGTGCAATCCACCACGGTAAAAATTGGGACGGTCATTTGCCGTTGGTGGAATTCTTGTACAACAACGGTTATCAAGCGAGTATCAAGATGGCACCATATGAAGCTCTCTATGGACAAAAATGTCGCACCCCACTGAATTGGTGTGAGTCCGGCAAAAGAGTGACATTCGGGATTGATCTAGTCAACGAAGCCGAAGAACAAGTTAGGATCATTCAAGCAAATCTAAGAGCAGCTCAATCTCGACAGAAGGCTTAAGTGGACCAGCGGCATCGACAACTGCACTTTGATTTCGGGGATCACGTGTACCTCCGCGTGTCTCCAATGAAAGGAATTCACCGGTTCAGAGTAAAAGGAAAGCTAGCTCCCAGATTTATTGGCCTATTTGCTATTACGGAGAAGTGCGGACCTGTGGCTTATCGATTGGAATTACTGGCATCTCTCGCTGGTATACACGGCATTTTCCACGTATCTCAGCTCCGGAAATGTCTCAAGTTCACAGCTGCAGTCCACACCGACCACATCGGCAAATTGCAACCAGATTTGACGTACTCCGAACATCCGATTCAGATTCTCAACGAGAAGACTCGAACAACACAGAACCGCATGCTGTGGTTCTATAAAGTGTTACGGAGCAACCATACTGTTGAAGAAGCGACTCGGGAATCCGAAGAATATCTCCGCTCCAACTATCCGGATTCTTATCGTCTCACATCCGGTAATTTCTCTCCTACTTGAGTTTCTTCATTGTAATCTCGGGTGAGATTCTTTTAAGGGGGAGGAATGTAAAAGCCCAAATTTCCAAAAATTCAAAGTTCAGTTAGGACAAAAAATTTTGAATGACAAAAAGCATTAAAAGGAATTGAGAAAAACAAATTAATTCAATCTCCAAATGAGGAAATTCAAAAAAATAAACTTAGCTACTGTTTAAATAAAGTTAACATGAAGATTTGAGTTGACCAATGAATTCCAAATATTCCAAATAGCACCCCTGCAAAGTTTCATAATTTTTTAAGCAAGTTTGCTATTTAATTCAATAGCTTCATTGAATTCTACTCAAATCCAAATTCAAGTTTGAATTTAAATGGAACTTTCTCAAATCAACTATGGGAATTCAAAATCAAATTCTATATGATTAATCAATCCATCCCACAAATATGTAGCAAATTTTGGAATGAATTAGGTGGAAGAATTGATGGGGAAGGGATGAGGATGATGTGGGTCCCACTTGTCATCCAAGTGACACCACATGCCATGCAGTGTCCAGGCAGCGGCTTGCACTGTTGTGGCCGACTCCAGCTGTCCCCAGCTCGCCATGGCGTCCTCCTTATCTCCCCTCCATGGCCCTGAGCTGACCACTTCTTCACCTTCATGTTTCCAGCGCCATATTTGCTTCCCTCTCGATTCCTCCTCTGTCCAGCCGATTTGCAGCAAAGGTACTCTGCGTTGAGCACTTTTCTTTGCCTCTATTCACTCTTCAAGCTCTTGCGCAGCTTTGTGGTCAAGTTCTTGCACAGCTAGGCCATCCCTGAAGCTGTTAACTTCGAAACCGGGGCCGCCGGAAATCTCCCCTGTTTTTGCCGCGCCTCTGCTCATCGTAGACCCGACGATATGGCCATTATCTTGCCTCGGTCCTAGAAAGAAAAAGGTTCGCCTACTCATGTTCTAGCTGCTCGTAAAGTTTCAGCCCATGCCATGCCTCCTAGCCCCCGTATTTGCTTTTCTTCCGACGATATTCGAGTATGATTATGGTCGGTTCGCGTGCAAAAATTCTTTTTGCACGGTTGTTTATTCCTTGTGCACCTATGCTACGTTGTTCTATATGGCCAGGCGCATCACCTTGAACAAGAGTCATCGATTTTCATCGGGTATTCACACCGGAATCCCATTTTTCCCCATCCGCGGATTTTTCCCTCCTCAGTCCATAGTCGCCACAAGTTTCCAAGCCTTTTCTCTCCCTCTTACGGCCGGATTCTTGTTCCCCATGCTTCCATGAATCTTCCCGAGGTCTTCCCGATAAGTTTCTCCCACCGGAGGGCTCGGCCGACATGGCTGAAACCCTAACCACCGCCGCTGCCGTCACGCTGCCATTTCCGGCCACCTATGGCCGTCGAGGACTGCACGACCGTGTTCCTCGTCTGATTTTAGGTGGGGGTGGCAAGATTGGAGTGCCGCCGTGCCCCAGAGATGTCTGCAGCGAGGGGCCGCCGTCGGGCGTCGCCGCGCGCCGTTGGAACCGATGGTGCCGCGAGGTAGAAGACGAACCCCACCGGCCCCGGCTGTCATCCAAAGAAACAGCGCGCCCGGATCAGCTGCGGCTTGGGGATCGTTTGTGACCATGCGGTTAACCCAGTAACCCTCCGTGTTGCCGCCCAGGATTGGTCCATTTTAAACTCGTGGGCTCCCCCCTGGATTATTCAAACAATTCCCATTTGAAATTTATTTCAGATTTTGCCCCAACTTGGAAAACCTATAACTCCTAGGATACTTGTCCAAAAATTCACAAATAATTTTTTTAGAACCAGCATGAAGAGTACTTTCCAGTGATGCAATTGGATTAATATGAAAGTCCATATGAATTTCTCCATAATTCAAATAAGCAAAATTTTTATAGAATTAATACCTATAGTTCTGCTCTGTGGAAAAATACCAAATTTTTCCAGAACCTTCATTTTAATACCCTTGAACTACAGTAAAAACTTCAGGGTCATTAGACTTCATTTAAATGGTCTTACCACCTGTGTAGTCTCTATGCACATAAAAATAGTCAAATTCATTTGGAGTTTGGACAGAAACTTGTGGAAAATTCTAAATTGAATTACTCTCAGTATAAAGCTTCAAAATTTGTCAAACAAATTTTATTGGTTTGCTTTTTATCCACACTCACCCGAACTACAACTCAATCTTCATGGAAATCCCTAGATTTTCCTGTAGAGCCGTTTAAATCAAAATCATGTTTGATTTTTATCTGATAATTCACTTCATAGAAAACTACAAAATTTTGCCAAAATGTTCTTTGGTAATTTTCGGAATTCTTGTAAAAATTTTAGCTTCATTGGACATTAATAACCTAGTTCAATCTGGAGATTTTCCTAACAGGTCATAGAATGCCCAAAAACATCAGAACTATTTCAGAAATTTATCCAAACTTCTAAATTCAATATCTCCCAATAGGAAGCTTAGAAATTTATGAAACAAATTTTCCTAGAACCAGTGAGAACCCCTATATATGGTACGACTACTGGTAGCCATGATAGACCTCCAGAATTACATCCAAAATTTAGAGAAGGCTTTTACTTGTTAGAATTTTATAGACAACAAGCTTCCTTGAACATCTCCAATTTTTGGTTCACCCACAGTACCTAGTGTCCCCTGTAAAATGTCCAGAACCATTGGGCTTAAATTAATATACTTAACTATCTTTCCATTAAACTAAATCATAATACCGGTATTGATTAACTTGCATAATTTTTTGCATATCGATTAGTTGCCGAGCTCAAGCGGATCTCGGAGCTACTTGAGGTCATCCCTCTGGAGATTAACTTTGATACCGTCTTGCAACCAGTCAAGCCCCAGTTTGCATTTAAGCGCTATTACAAAATTATTATTTGTATCACCTATGTCTAGGGTGAGTACTGCGTATTAGGGCTAAGGTGATTGAAAACCCACTTGCATGACCAGATCAACCTATGGAGTATTTGGTTAGTTGTCAAGTCATTGTGTAGACTATGCTATGCTAAATGTCGTATAGGATTCGGTAGAAGTCGAGTAGTTGGAATCTACTCGCACGGCTAGGACTTTTCCACACGGGAATGGTTCAGAAAAATGGTGTAGTAATCTGAAAATGAGACTGGGCAGGGGCGTAGGATGCATCAAGACGTGGTCTTGGGTGCGTAGCCCTGTCTGTGTCGATTAAGGACTGATCCATATGCCGCCCTGTTGAGCAAGTTTGAACTGTACCGGAGTCATACTGGATATATGGGGTCCAGGAAACCGATGTACCTTGGGAAGCTTTTGTTGATACTTTTTCGGTCATGTCAGGCTTTCGGCCGTAGCACAGTAGATGTAAACTCGCTCACAACATCTTCACAGTGGAAGGGTGCACCGTGAGTGGGGATAATGTCCTAGACGATTGAATCGATTCAACTTGGGCGGAAGTTGAGAAAGGTGGCTGTGTATGATGTCCGTGGAGTGCACCAATGTGACTTCCAATACAGGCGTATGTGTCGTGTATTCTGGGTATGATTGACTCGAATCACCATCCCTCGCGAATATGAGTACCACTTGTTCACTGAGTTGTGACGTAGTTAAATACTTGCACTTGAAATGAGAATTAATTGCTGCTGTTATGAACATTATATTATCATGGTATTGCTATGTTGTATGTATTAGTATAGTTCTCACTAAATTTAATTTCCACCTTGGGCATGCAGCATTGTGATGATGCGTTTCTTGTTCGATTGTGGAGTTACGATGTTGCCCCGCACAAGGTTTAAGCTGCTGCTATAAATCTGAAAATAAGGACCCACATTTAGGCGAGTCCATTATGCAAATCTGCCATCCTATGTTTATGTCTTTACCGTCATGTAGAGTTTCATGTTTAGGTGAGACGGTTAAGTCTTGCTGAGCCTTCGTGCTCACGGTTGCTATATAAGTTGTTTTGCAGGTACTAACCTTTATGCTTATGATTATGGTTGTCCGATGAGACTCGAGACTCTCCGAGTAATATACTCATGTGGGGACCATGCCACTACTGTTTGGTTTTCATGGCTAGTGAGGAGCGTACGTGGGCTGGACGGCTTCTCTTTTGCTTATTAGACTGGAGTACGAGAGTTGTAATCTTATCTTCCACTGTAGTTTATTTTTATAAACTATTTTTAAACTGGATATCTTTGTAAATTTCAGCAAATGATATATGTAATACGCGTTCCTTTACATGTGTGTTGTTGGGTGTCGCATCGCACAACACCACCCAATGCGATTCCTGGAAAGTGTGGACTCCGGTCCCCATGATGGGTTGGACTATTTCGATGGTTTGCTTGATTTAGATCTAAGGACCGGTTCGTGGAGCGACCATCCAGGATTTACAGTGCCACCACAGAGCCAAGTATCGGTGCGACTTAGGTGACTAATTAGTGAATTGATAGTACTGTATGGACCATTAAGAATGCTTGTGGAAGGGGTAGTCAGACTGGGTTTATAATTGATGGTGGGACTACCCTAGGATCCGAAAGACTCAAGAGGAGGCCCTTGGCTAGATGTGCTCAGTTGGAGACATCACCACTGGTGAAACCTCAGTGGGGTCTAAATATGCTAGTAATCACTTTGTAAAGGCTATTTTATGATCTCTTGGCTACACACCTAAGGAAGTGTGAGATGACATGATTGAGATTCCTTAGTCATCTAAAGGTGATGAAATCACGAACTTGTGGGTAAAGTGGTACAACCTCTGCAGAGTGTGTTTAAACTATCATGATAGCCGTGCTCCCGGTCATGAGCAACTTGGACCTTTACATGATTAGAATTTGGACTTTAATATGGTTTAATGGTTGGAATTGAATTGGAAACTGGTATTGGTTAATTAATTGGATTTGGTATATGAAATTGATGAAAATGAGATAAATGAGCAGTTATGAATTGGTTATTGATTATTTATGCTGATATTGGTTATTTAAGTTGAGATTGATGTTATTTGGGTTATTTTGAGGAGGACCTCACTTAATAATGATATAATTGCATTTTCAACTGTTTTGAATGTACTTTTATGCAATTATCCCATTTTTATTATCATGCTTTGTTTAAGCTACATGTCATACTTTTCCACACTTGCTGATTATGACATGTGCTCACCCTTGCCATTCCCCCACCAAATCCAGACGCAGGCGACCAGGTGGAGTACCAAGAGGTCTTTGAGGAGTTCTAGGCGCGTGTTACCGTCAAACTTGCCTGTGAAGTTTGGAATCATTAGTGTTTAGTTTCTCCGCTATAGTTATTTAAGAGCTTGAAATCGAGACTATTTGATTTGTAATAATGTACTATTATTAGTATTACCATTCGAGACATGGTTTATTTCCGTTTATCAATTATGGATCACTTGTGTGTGTGTGTGTTAAACATCCTGGGCACACATATGCATTAGTTTGGTTCATTTTCGGAACCCGGTGTCACATCCTCCGATCTCTGTCGGTGTGAAAGTAGACAGTGGAGTAGAATTTTGTAATGACTTCAACATTCCAGTCATATTAAAATGCCATAAGCTTCTTCAATCCATGGCGCTCTATGGCCTCAATCACAGCATTGAAAGTCAAGTGATCCTTCTGTGCCATATAGTCCCAATCAATCCATTGGGCATCTCTGTCACTAGAGTCTGCTTGGACATATAGATTGCCTTGTAGTAGTCACAGTGGAAATCATACCAAAAACGAGGGTCTACGGTGATCCTTTCCCGTTGATACACATTTACCATCCTCAGTTTTCTTGCCTTCTCAGCCCCTTTGCATTTGAAAATGTTAGCTTCGAAAGCAGCTTGGTGATTAAGGTTCCTTGCGGGTGAGGACATCCTCAAGAGGCCTATGGGTTGAAAGGGTCCCTTCTTAGCCTTGCTTGCAGGCTTCCTAACACCATGAGCCTTCTTCTTGTGTTCCTCCTCAACTGGCGCTTTTCCCTTGTCCTTGGTCCTTCTAGCCTCTTGAGTTTTTGCTTTCTCACCCATGGTCATAAGTCTTTTCTTTTTTGGGGCAACCTCTGCAGTAGCTGAGTTGTGAGCTTCTCTTTGCTTCTTCTTCGCTCTCCTGGCTTCAGACTGCGATTCGAGGAGAGCTATAGCAAGCTCTCACTCCTCCCGATCCCGACGATTGTGTTCTTGCCTCCCTGCCTCGGCCTCGGGATTGGATAGGGGCGTGTAGTCGGAATCCGACATTGTCCTTGAGAAGTGATGTAAAAGAGAGCATATGAGTCCAAGGAAGTGGAATATTGCATTAGATTTCAATGAATTGATCAAGATTGTAATTTTTGCTATGTAATTCGGACTTGTTCGCCAAGGGGCCGGACTAGTCCGCCCTGCGGTCGGACTAGTCCAGTGCACACAATAAGAACTCTAATCTTGAGGATTTTTGCAAAAATCTACGGATCCAACCACAATATTACAGGGAAATGATCACAATGATATAGAGAACAACTTTTGTGAAGAAGTTTCTATCAAAAGACCTAAAAGAATTGAATTTTGAAGGATTTAGGGATAGGTCAAGAATACCTCTTCAAATGTTTCGATTGGCGCATTGTGGATGAAGAATCGACCTAGGATGCTTGGGGAAAAGTTCCCACACACTTTGGGGCTTCAATCCACAGATTGGAATCGAGATTTGGCGGAGGGAATCGAAAATCGCCGATTTTGGGTTCGGTTTTCGTGTTTCGAGGAGAGAGAGTGTTTGGGTGAGAGTGAGGATGTCGTGGTTTCCTTGGGGATGTTAAGTCCCCATTGGCCGCACTAGTCCGGTTGGGAACTCAGAATTGTTCGGCATACGAACTAGGTCCGGACTTCTCTGATGGGCCAGACTTGTCAGGTTAGAGGGGCGGACTAGTCTGGTCTAAAGGCTGAAAACACATATATATTGAGTTTTCATCGGAGATTGATCCTTTTGGACTAGATTTTCACAAAAGATCTTTGCAACCATGGTCAGTAAGAAATCAACAACCAAACTATGACCATAATTCACAAAGATTCAGTAATTTCAAAATACTTTTGTAGAAAATTGAGCGAGAAGAGTTTTTAGTAACAATCAGATGTGCAAGACTCAAGAAACATTTCGAGAATCTAATATATTGAGCTCACTCCTAATTTCACAAAATATTCTCTCATCTAGGGGCTTGGTGAAGATATCGGCCAATTGTTTTTTGGTTCTCACATGGGAAACTGCTATGTCTCCTTTGATGGAGTTATCTCTTAAGAAATGGTGGCGGATATCAATGTGTTTGGTCCTTGAGTGTTCAACTGGGTTGTGGGCTATTTTGGTCATACTCATTGTCACATAGGAGAGGGATATGGCGCAATTTTATGCCATAGTACCTAAGAGTTTGTCGCATCCAAAGAAGTTGTGCACAAAAACATCCGGCGGTGACATACTCCGCTGCAGCTGTAGGAAGAGCAATGGAGTTTTGTTTCTTTGAGTACCAATACACTAGGGATCTAAGAATTAAATATCTTGATGTGTGAACTAAATATCTCAGAATTCTCTTAACGACTGTCAAATGACACACCTTAGGAGCAGCTTGGAATCGAGCACACATACAAACTCTTAGCTTTATATTGTGCCTAGATGCACATAAGTAAAGCAATGAACCTATCATGGACTGATATACCTTCTGGTCCACACTTGTACCATTTTCATTAAGGTCAAGGTGTCCATTGGTTCCCATTGGAGTCTTGATGGGTTTGGCTTTGTCCATGTAAAACTTCTTGAGTATATCTTGTGTGTACTTTGTTTGACTGGTGAACGTGCCTTCCTTGAGTTGCTTCACTTGAAAACCTAGAAAAAACTTCAACTCCTCCATCATGGACATCTCAAACCTCTCAGTCATTATCTTGGAAAACTCATCACAAAATGCTTTGTTAGTAGAACCAAATATAATGGCATCGACATATATTTGGCAAACAAACAAATCATCATTGAAATGCTTAGTAAATAAAGTGTTATATGCCTTCCCAATTTTGAAACCATTTTGAGTTAGAAAGTCTCTAAGGTACTCATACCAAGCTCTAGGAGCTTGTTTGAGGCCATAGAGAGCCTTACGCAACTTGTAGACATGGTTTGATAATTCTTGATCTTCTAATCCGGGGGGCGGGGGGGGGGGGGGTGCTCCGCATACAACTTTTTTTTGATTGGATCATTGAGAAATGCACTCTTGACGTCCATTTGGTACACCTTAAAATCATGGTGAGTAGCAAAGGCAATTAATATACGAATTGATTCAAGCCAAGCTATGGGAGCAAAGGTTTCATCGAAATCCAAACCTTCGACTTGTGAGTACCCCTTGGCCACAAGTCGTGCCTTGTTCCTTGTAACCACCTTGTGCTCATCTTGTTTGTTGCAGAACACCCACTTGGTGCCCACGACATTCGCATTAGGTCTCTTCACGAGCTCCCATACTTGATTTCTTTCAAAATTGTTAATCTCTTCTTGCATGGCCATCACCCAATCCGGATCTCGTAGTGCTTCTTCAACCTTGTGAGGCTCCAAAGAAGAAACAAAAGAGTAATGCTCACAAAAGGTTGCAACACGAGATCGAGTAGTTACCCCCTTGGAGATGTCTCCAATGATGTTGTCAACATGATGATCTCGTTAAACAATTTGATGCACTCTTGGCTAAGGTGATTGAGGTCTTGGACCTTCATCTTCATCTTCCTCATTTTCTTCGTCTCCCCCTTGATTGATGCCTCTATTTTCATCTTCTTGGAGCGCATCTTGGAGGTCTTGAGCCTGATTATTTGAGGAAGAGTTTGCTTGATGTGTGGGATGATCAATTGAGTCTTGAGGTTCTTCTTGTGGTCAAATGTCTCTAAGTGCCATCCTTCCTATCACCATTTGTGGAGCTTCTTCTTGATATAGCACATGATGATCAACTTGCTACACTTGGGAGCCATTAGTCTCATCAAATACTACGTCACGTGGTACTTCAACAATTCTAGAGGATTTGTTGAAGACACGATAGGCGTAAGTGTTTGAGTCATAACCAAGCAAGAAACCCTCATAGAAATTAGAAGCATACTTCGAAGTCCTAGGCTCCTTGTTGAGAATATAGAATTTGCTCCGAAAAACACGAAAGTAAAAGATGTTGGGTTTGTTACCAGTTAGGAGCTCATAAGACGTTTTCTTCAAGATGCGGTGAAGGTACAATCGGTTTATGGCATGGCAAGCGGTGTTAACCACTTCTGCCAAAACTGGTCCGACGTCTTGTATTCGTCGAGCATGGTTCTTGCCATATCAATGAGGGTCCTATTCTTCCTCTTGGCCACCCCATTTTGTTGAGGGGAGTAGGGGGCTGAGAACTCATTTTTGATGCCTTCTTTATCCAAAAACTCTTCAACTTGAGTGTTCTTGAATTTGGTGCCGTTGTCACTCCTTATGGGCTTGATACTTAAGGAGAACTCATTTTGAGCTCTCCTCAAGTATTTCTTGAGGACACCTTGAGTCTCACTCTTATCATGTAAAAAGAACACCCATGTAAAACGTGAAAAATCATCTATAATGACAAGGCCATATTTGTTACCGCTAATACTTATGTAGGCGATTGGACCGAAGAGGTCCATGTGTAGAAGCTCCAATAGTCTTGTTGTCATCATGATGTTCTTGGATGGATGTTGAGATCCAACTTGCATTCTAGCATGGCATGCACTACATGGCCTATCCTTTTCAAACACAACATTCTTCAAACCACGTATGTGCTCACCCTTAAGATGTTTTTGCAAATTCCTCATCCCATCATGGGCAAGTCTTCTATGCCAAAGCCATCCCATGTTAGTTTTTGCAATTAAGCATTTATCAAGTTGGGCTTTATCTGCGAAGAAATCGACAAGATAGAGCCTTCCCTTGAGTACACCCTTAAAAGCAATTGAGTCATTGCTTCTTATTGTTACGATCACACCCTCGTTAGTAAAGAGACAATTATAACCATTGTAACATAGTTGTTATATTGACAAGAGGTTATAATTAGGGGAATAAACACGTAAAACATTGGAAAGAGTATGATTAGGGGATACAACAATTTTACTGGTGCCAAGGATTTTCCCTTGGCTATTGTCCACAAAGTAGATCCCCTCACTTGCATCTTCATTTTGCTCATACTCCACAAACATCTTCCTGTCTTCTGTCATGTGATTTGTGCATCCACTATCGAGAACCCACTTGGTTCCACCAGAGGAGTATGCCTTCTTTCTTCCCTCCTTGGCCATGAGGCAAGTTGACCTTGAGCTCTCCATGTTGGGGAAGAGCTTGTTCTCCATGGTTGACTTCTTCATAGCAATAGTTGCTATCTTTTCTTGTTCATAGGAGGAGGATTCTTCATTTGAATCCCACTCCTTTCCAAGGTGGGCATGTCCTGATTGCTTATTCTTCTTGAAGTGTTTCTTCTCTTGAGACTTGCCCTCCTTCTTCTTCTTGTTCTCTTCATGTGGGCAATCCACAATGAAGTGGTCGTATTCCCAACAATTGTAGCAAGCCCTCTTTGATCTTGTCTTGGGCTTGTCTTTTCTCTTGCCTTCACGAGTGTAGCTCCCCCTCCTCCTTCTAAACATCCTCTTGAAGTTGGTTATGAAGAGTGCCTCTTCTCATCGGTGTCGGGGCTCTCTTCATCACTCTCGCCTTTTCTTGAGATCTTGAGGATGTTGCCTTGAATGCGATATCTCTATTCTTAGAGGAGGAAAGATTTTGTAGATCATTGTAGAACATAGACTCTTGCTCCATGTTATCATAGTTGATGATTCTCCCTAGCACTTCTTTAGGAGTCATCTTATGGAATCCCAAACTTTCACGAATCAGTGAGCAAAGAGTGACATTTCCAGGCATGAATGCCCGAATCATCCTCTTCACCACTTCGTGGTCCGTCCACCGGGTGATTCCATAAGATCAACTCTTGTTGATAAGGATCTTGAGGCGGTTGTACATGTCTTGGGGAGACTCACTATCAATGATAGTGAATCTCCCAAGTTCTCCTTCAATCATCTCGATCATGGCCTCCCTAATGACACAGTTGCCCTCATGTGCCGTCTTGAGCATGTCCCATGTTTCTTTAGCCACCTCCAATCCTTCAATCCGGCAGAACTCCTCTCGAGTCAATGAGGAGGTGATCACTCCAACTGCTTGAGCATTGTGGTGGAGTAGGACCGCTTTCTCTAGGGTAATGTCTTTCTCATTATTGGGAAGATGAACACCTATCAAGACAATTTTCAACAAGTTGGGGTTTAAGGAAATGAGATGCATCTTCATATTATTCTTCCACATAGAGTAGTCATTTCCATCAAATTGGGGAGGTTTCCCAATAGGAATAGCTAAATAATGATTACTAGCAGTTAATCGCTCATAGTTGTAAGGATATCGGAAGTAGTCTTTTGAACTACTCTCATTGTTGTTGTTGATGTGTTCGACCGCCTTGGTCTCCTTCTTGGGAAGACCCAGCTTCTCATAAAGTCGCGCGTTGAGTAGGGGCACTTCCTCATCATCATTGGGATCATCTTGAAGAACATCGATGTTCTTCATCTTGTCGTCATCGACGATCACGGGAACCTCATTGTCACCCCTTTTGTCCATCTCCTCTTCGAGTTGTTAGACTCTTGGTGGAGAGTCCTGCTCTGATACCAATTGAAAGTCGCCTAGAGGAGGGTTGAATAGGCAATATGACCTGAAATGACTTAATCAAACGGGATTAAATTGATGAGGTCGGACTTGTGTGGTCAGGGCCAGACTAGTCCGCTTAGCACAGGGTGAGTACCTAAAAACTTGATTCCTACAAGTTATTTACGAAATTTAGGTTCAAGAAAGATGGAAACAATGTTTGGCAACCTAGTATAACATATATCAACAAATGTAACCAGTTAGGTTGCAAGATTTCGACAATGAACAATATTAAGAACAATATGAACCCTAATATCAATTCTAGTGATTACCAAAAGTAAAGTGACAAGAGCGACACGATTTATCTCGTGGTTCAGTTCCACAAAGAAGCCTACATCCACATTGAGAAGTCTACACAAGGACCGGGTCTCACTTGACCCTCTTCTCACCAAGCCGCCACAATGGCCAACTTGGTTTCCACTATATCACCTCACACAAGACAAAAAACACAACACAATGTGCAAGAGATCAAACCGAGAGCCAAAGCACGATGATATTCCTTCACTCTCCTTCCCAAACCCTAATCTCTTCAAGATTTGGTCTTAGAGGGAAAGTAGGACGAGTGGAAGACTTTGGAAGTCTCAAGGATTTATGTGGCTGCTCTAGGGTTCAAGTGTTGTCAAATAGGGACCGGGGATCCCCTTTTTACAGGGGTCCCGACAACTAGCCGTTGCAAACAGCCCAAACCCGGACTCGTCTGGCCTCTTAGGACCACCGACAATTTTACTTCACCGATGGACAAAACTGGTGATGTCCCCACCAAAAGTTTGAATTTCAAACGGTCATGGCAACCCGGACTAGTCCGGCCAAAAACGAACTAGTCTGAAGTAGGACAGAATGCTTTAGTCCGGCTGAAAACAGACTAAACTGGGTTGGATCGGACTAGTCTGGCCACAAGGGCAGACAAGTCTGGCCTCCAAGGACTTGGCCTTGGATCTCACACTAAGTCTCAAACGTACTAGTCTGTACAACAGCATACAAGTCCGAACTCAACCAAAATGATTTGGTTCGTCTCAGAACGGGCTACTCTGGGGGTTCCGGACTAGTCCGACCACTGTGTCGGACAAGTCCGGTCTCCCAGGACTTAGCTCCAAATCTGCTCACTAAGGGAAGAATTAACTAGTTCGTACCCATACGGACAAGTCCGAACTCAACCAGAGACGTTTAGTTCGACCCAAAACGGACTAAAATGGCTACCTCGGACTAGTCCGGCCTGAAGCCCGGACAAGTCCGATCATTGGGGTTTTTCTCTCAAATGGGCTTCTCACTTATGTTTTTCTCTCAACTACCACTTTGAGCCCTCTTGGATGATCTCCATGCACATGATACAACCACCCTCACACTTTATACAGCTAGTCTAAACTCAACACAATAAAAACCCTAATTTTTATGCTTGAGTCTTCAATGCCCATTTCAACCTTTTCATTTTTGAGGGATTTTGTCTCATTTCAATCATCACAACTGTGCTTAAGATCAACTTAGCTCATTAGTCCCTTAATTGTCATCATCAATCATCAAAAACACACGGGGATGCCTAGATGCACTTTCAATCTCCCCTTTTTTGGTGATTGATGACAACACATTAAGCTTCAATAAAAAGGGTAATAATTTGTTTTAATAACATGTATGTGTATGAGTAACTCCCCCTCAATGTATGCATCAAGAGTATGGAAATTGAGAGAGTTATCATACATATACATGTTATGTTGGGGTGCCTAAGTAATGTGCTCATAAATTGTGATAAGACAATAAATATGAGTGATAAATAAGTGCACTGAAGCATCACATTACATTTAAGAATAGCAAACATTATAATGTGCATACAAGCCATGATAGAGATTAAGTGTTACATAAATTGAAATGCGAGAGTTTTAAAACATAATACAAGTCCATAGAGGATCAAGATAGACAACGACTATTAAAACTCTAAGTGCCTCCTTCCAATCTCTCCCCCTTTGGTATAAAGACACCAAAAAGGAAAAGAAAGAAGGAGATTTCGAAGATCTACTCTTCATGACTATCATCATCGTCATCTCTGCCTTGTTGCCGCTCACTATCGCTCTCCATGGCCTCCGGATCATCGGCATCTTCATCACCGCCTTCTTCCTCGGATGGAGCAGCCGTGGAGATGCTAACATCACCAAATTGAGATAGTTCTTCGGCGGTGAACTCCGGGAATAGAGTCATCTCTCCATCACTCTCCGCGGCGGGAGACATGGGGATTTCGAGCTTGCCGCACATCGCCTTGAGATACTTCTCTTGGCAGTTGTCGGTACCCTGCATACCGGATACTCCTTTGGACTACAAAGATCACAAGAAAACTCCTTCTACCAGATTTGAAGACCTCCGGAGGCCCCACATGTCAGTCGTAACCGGACCTGCTTCCCGGACATGGTTAGTCCCAGGGCTGCCACGTGTATCATAAGACCAGAGCTATCGCCCACACATGGGAAAGCTCCGGACTGAATACCAGTTTGGCACCCCCGGACCTAACCCCAGACAGAGGGAAGCTCCGGTACCGACACGTGTCCAACAGCACCGGACCTACTCGTCCACGACGGTAAGATCCGGAGCTGCCACGTGTATGAACTGTCGGACCTTCAACCTCAACAATCAGGCTGGTGGACCCCCAATGGCTCGGACCTTCAAGGGGCAATCAAAGGCTTCAAGACCCGATTAAGTGTCATTAATACCATATTAATGACACATGATCAGAAGGCCCTTAATACCAGTAACGGCACTGTTAAGGCCCGTTACCACGCTATTAAGGGTAATTAACCCCATCTATTATGTATTAAACATTTGTAACTGCCAGGGCCACATGTCGGTTCAGGCTAACAGTGTAACGACCAGTCCTTGTGTATAAAAGGACTGGTTGATGATACACATGGGGACATACGCGAGACAAGCTCTCAGACACACTCAAACACTCTTAGACGCTCAGTACAACAGAAACACACCCCGTGGAGTAGGGTATTACGCTCAGGCGGCCCGAACCACGTAAACCTCTATGTCAATTTGCCACCATCTCTTCAATCTCTGCGTGCCCATTACCGAACTACAAACTCCATGAACTACTAACAGTAGTGTTTGGAGATCTGCCGGATTTACCCACCGACAGTTGTCGCGCCAGGTAGGAGAGCGCCCGAGATTTCAAGAATGGTGAACTCAGCTGCTGGATCGTCCAACGGCAACCCCGCTGCGCAACCTGCTGGAGGCAACCTCTCCAACATGCAGCAACCAGCCGGTGTCGTGGCTCCAGCAGTAGTCATGCCACCGCCTCCACCGCCTGCACCAGCAAATCAAGCTGGACAACAAGATGGAGCATCCGCATTGGCCACCGCATCAGCGAATAACAACAACCCAGAACACGCGCTCCATGCAGCGCTTGCCCTTCTCCAATGCCCACCACCCCCGGGTGCATCCAGGGTGCAATGGAGCAGTAGATGGCTGATGTGGAACACTTGGTCGCAGCAGCAGCTGATCGCATCAGCAACCAAGGTCCTCCCCCTTCGGAGCGGGCCCCATCGCAGCATCAGACTTTGACGGGCAGACTTGGTCCACACGCTTCCCAAAATAGGAGGCGTGCTGCATCTCAACAAGTGACGTCGATGCCTCCCGGGGCGCGACGCACCCATACGATAACCAGGCTCTCAACTCACGTCCTCTGGGTGGATCTTGATCGCCGTTACCGTCAACAGGACGGCCACATCCATATCGAGCGTGCTCACAAAAGGTGAGAAACTCGAGACAGTCCTGCTCCCGAGGGAGTAGGAGGAGGCTATTCTGCCCTACCCATGCACCTGCGCATGGTTAGATGGCCACAAAAGTTCCGGCCTCACCTGCCGGAGAAATGTGATGGGACTGTCAATCCCGCTGAGTTTCTCCAGATTTACTCCACTGCAATCCTTGCAGTTGGAGGTAACGAGGCCGTAATGGCCAACTACTTCCCCATCCCTTTAACTGGGACCGTCGGGTCCTGGTTTATAAGTCTTTTGCCCAACTCCATCAATAGCTAGGCAGAATTGTGCCAACAGTTCACCGCCAATTTCGGGAGTTCATACACTCGACCAGGCACCAAACAGGACCTTTTTGCTGTAACGCAGAAGGGGGGAGAATCCCTGCGTTCGTTCATCCGGAGGTTCTCCTAGGTACGAAACACTATTCCTTCTATCTCCAGTGCCTCTGTTATTGTGGCATTTAGATAGGGCGTACGAGACAAGAAGATGCTGGAGAAGCTGACGATCAAGGAGATCACTAGCATCACGGAGCTCTTCAGCTTGGCAGACAAGTGTGCTAAAGCTGTGGAGGGCCATGAAATGCACTCCAAACCACCTCTGGAGGATAACAAAAAATCCTCCAAGGGCGAAACCACTACCTCCGGGAGTGGCAAAAAGAAGAAAAAGTCCAACGGCAAGAAAAAGCCGTTGGCTGGCGCACCTATCGCTGCAGCTGCTGCAGCTCTGGGTGGTTGAGGGCCACGTCCCGAGAAACGACCTCGACTTTCATCTAATGATGGCGACAACTCCAAAATGTGGTGTCCTATCCATAAGTCGAACGACCACAACTTGGAAGACTGTCGAGAGGTCCAGAACCTTGCCGAGCGCTACAACAAGCATCGGGAAGAAGTTCCTTTCCGACAAAGGGAAGGAAAACAGAGAGTCGACGAAGCTTAGGCTGAAGAGGAGTTAGGCTTTTAGGACCCAAAAAAGGTCCTGAAGGTTGTATACACCTCCGTCGACGACGACTCTGACGTCTCCGACAATGAATGTCGGAAAACCATGAACACCATCTTTGGTGGTTCATGGGACATCACTTCCCGCCGTGTCCTCAAGATCATGTGGCGGGACATGGCTTCGGTAGCTCCCACTGCCAGGGTGGAGCCGCACCGGAAGTGGATGGATACCACCATCACTTTCGACGCGTCGGACTGCCCTCAGAATATGATTGGAGCTGGCCAACTCCCATTGATGGTATCTCCAACCATCAACAACATCCAACTCCACCATGTATTGGTGGACGGAGGTTCGGGGCTTAACCTCATAAACTTCGAAGCTTTCGTTATGCTTCAGCTCTGACCTTCGCCCCTCCAGACCTTTCTCCGGAGTAGGTCCGGGGGCCATAACCCCACTTGGTGCCATTATTCTCCCCGTGACCTTCGGGACTCGGGAGAATTATCGCACCGAGAAGTTGGTCTTTGACGTTGCTCAGATCAACTTACCCTTCAACTCCATTCTGGGCAGGCTAGCCTTGTACAAGTTCATGGCTGCTGCTCATTCTGGCTACCTGGTGTTGAAGATGCCAACACCAGATGGTGTTCTTCGGATCCGCGGAGACAGCACCACCGGAGTGACTGCTCTGGAAGAACTTCATGCGCTTGCTACAGCGTAGGAGGAAGAGTCCAGGCAAGAACAAGCTCCGAAACCACCGAGCATTCGTCAACGAGGCTCAACCTCCGCACCTCGCGTGCAATCAAGCAGCGACACCGACATCCCCGTCAAAATCATCCAAACTGGTTCTGACTCCACTCAGACCAACCGCATATCGGGAGGTCTAAATGACAAATAGGAACTCACGCTCATCACTTTCCTCCGGGCTAACGTTGACGTGTTTTCCTGGCAACCGTCGCAAATGACTGGGATCCCTAGGGAAGTGATCGAGCATAATCTAAAAATCTATCGTGACACTCGGCCTGTACATCAGAAGCCTCGGAAGCAATTAGTAGAGCAACAGAACTTCATAAGACAAGAAGTGAAGAAGTTGCTCGAAGCTGGATTCATCCGAGAAGTCTTCCACCCAAAATGGCTGGCAAACCCAGTCGTTGTACCCAAGGCCGGTGGGAAGCTTCAGATGTGTATCGACTACACAACACTGAATAAGGCATGTCCAAAAGATCCATTCCCACTACCTAGAATAGATCAGATAGTGGATTCCACCTCTGGTTGTGAATTACTGTGTTTCCTAGACACATATTCTGGGTACCATCAAATCAGAATGTCTAGGGAAGATGAAGAGCATACCTCTTTTATCACACTAGATGGATTGTATTATTATACTGCCATGCCATTTGGTCTCAAGAATGCAGCCTCTCCATTTGTACGAGCTATGTACAAAACCTTTGGAGAGCTCATCAGAGATGTAGTGGAAGTGTATGTTGATGACATCGTCATCAAAATCAAGGACAAGGAGTCACTTCTGGACACCTTGCAAGCCGTCTTTGACAAGCTGCGGATCACCCGCACAAAGCTGAACCCAAACAAGTGTGTCTTCGGGGTTAGCTCCGGAAAGCTTCTTGGTTTCCTGGTAAACCACCGGGGCATAGAGGCAAATCCGGCAAAGATTAAAGCCATTGAAGATATGCGGCCACCAGCCCACATCAAGGACGTCCAGAAGCTGACTGGATGCCTAGCTGCCATCAGCTGGTTCATCTCAAGACTGGCGGAATGGGCACTTCCTGTCTTCAAGCTGTTGAGGAAGTCCGGACCATTCCAATGGTCTGAAGAAGCAGAAAAGGCGTTCCAGGAGCTGAAGCAGCTCCTCACCATACTACCAACCTTGGTAGCTCCGAACCCTGGTGAGCCTCTACTGCTTTACATTTCGGCAACTGACGAAGTTGTTAGCATGGTCCTGGTTGCGGAGAGACCAGAATCCTCACAAGCTCAGGAATCTAGACCCCTCCGGGAGGGTCAGGAGGTTCCTGAAGGCGAGTCTGGGTCCCAGCCCCCAGACTTGGATCTACAAGGAGTTACTCTTGTTGAACAAGAGGATCCGGACCCCTCCGGGAGGGTCCGGGTCACTCTAGAAGAAGCTTCGAGTTCCTTAAGCAAGGACCCGACGGTCCCCAAAGAAGGTTTGGACCCCTCCGGGAGGGTTCGGGTCGACGAAGAGGAAGCTTCGGGCCCCCTCGGGAGGGTTCGGACAGTCCAACGCCCAATGTACTTCATCAGCAAAGTACTCCATGACGCCAAGACTCGATACCTAGAAGTGCATAAGCTGCTCTATGCAGTTCTTATCGCCTCCAGGAAGCTTCACCATTACTTACAAGCTCATAAGATCTCAGTGGTGACCTCTTATCCACTGCGTGCGATCTTGCATAATCCCAATTCCATTGGGAACATTGCAAAGTGGGCAGCAGAATTGGCTGAATTCGATCTTGAATTCATCCCAAGACAAGCGATCAAGAGTCAAGCACTGGCGGACTTTGTGGAAGAATGGACCCCCTCTCCATCAAACCCTGGGGGCCCTAATGAGCAGAAGCCGGAACTCAAGGCTCCAGTCTTCACAAAGCCCCACTGGACTCTCTACTTCGACGGCTCCATGCACAAGTAGGGGGCCGGAGCTGGAGTCTTTCTCCTCGCTCCAACTGGGGAGAAGGTAAAATACATGGTCTACCTTGACTTCAAGGGGACCAACAACATGGCGGAGTATGAAGCACACATTTATAGAATAAAGGTGGCACTATCATATGGTGTCAAGCAGCTGTTGGACAAGGGAGATTCATAGCTCATCATTAAACAGGTGAAGGGTGAATGCTCCTGCAACAATCCCCAACTAGCTGCTTATCTCCTTGAAGTCCAAAGGATTCAGAAGGACTTCGAAGTCCTGGACCTCCACCATGTCCAGCGTCTCCATAACGCTGAAGCTGATGAACTCTTAATGAAAGCGTCAACCAGAGCTCCAGCTCCCGACGGAACCTTCATCCAGAGGTTGTCAAAACCCACAGCTCAGCCCGCCGAACTGAGCGAAGGGGGCAAGACTAGCATCCCGAAGCTGGCGGTCCCGATGGCCCCGTTACCATGGTAGCCATCAAGGGTCGTAGGTGCTGCCGGAAGCTCCGAGCAACCCAGCACGCATGACTAATATGCTCAAGCAAGCTCCGATGCATGGATCACGGAGATCTGGAGCTACTTGAAAGACAATATCCTTCTTGACGATGATGTATCTGCTGACCGGATAGTCAGATTGGCTAAAGGATACACGTTGGTAGAAGGGGATCTCTACCGGAACGGTGCCAACTGCATCCTAATGCGGAGCATCACAAGGGAAGAAGGCTGTGAGCTCCTCACGGAAATCCATGGAGGCGAGTGTGGGAACCACGCGTCTTCCCGCACGCTGGTCGGTAAAGCCTTTCGGCATGGCTTTTACTGGCCTATAGCGCTCCAGGATGCAACTAAGCTGGTGAAGAAATGTGAAGCATGAAAGTTTCATGCAAAACAAATTCATACACCTGCTCAGCCTCTACAAATGATACCTCCTACATGGCCTTTTGCTGTGTGGGGGATGGACATATTGGGACCTTTGCCAAGAGCCGTCGGAGGTTACAAGTTCCTGTATGTTGCCATTGACAAATTCACCAAATGGCCGGAAGCAACTCCAATTGTGACAATAAACAAGCAATCAACTATCAACTTCTTGCAGTCCATCGTATGCAGATTTGGAGTCCCCAACAAAATCATAACTGATAATGGGACCCAGTTCACAAGCTCTGCTTTCCAAGGATACTGTGAAGACCTCGGCATCCAAGTCAGCTATGCTTCCGTAGCTCACCCGGCAAGCAATGGCCAAGCCGAGAGAGCAAATGCAGAAATCCTAAGAGGACTCAAGACGCACACTTATGAGCACCTGAAAAAACATGGAGCCAACTGGATCGAAGAGCTTCCGCCCACTCTATGGGCCAACAGGACAACTCAAAACCGGTCAACTGGAGAGACACCCTTCTTCCTGGTGTACGGAGCCGAAGTAGTCCTTGCTCTGGAAATCACCTTGGTGTCGCTCCGGGTCTGGACCTTCGACGAAGCCACGCAGGACCATCTCCGGCGTGAAGACCTTGACCTCCTTCAAGAGGGAAGGTGCCAAGCAGCTGTTCGGAATGCCCGATACCCCCAAGCTCTTCGGCGCTATCACCAACGGCATGTTCACAGCCGACAGCTCGAGGAAGGCGATCTGGTGCTACGGAGAATACAATCCAGAGAAGGGTTAAACAAACTCTCCCCGGCTGGGAAGGACCCTTCCGAGTGATCAAAGTATCCCGTCCTGGATGCGTTCGCTTGGCAACCGAGGATGGGACACCTCTCCCTAATCCTTGGAACATCGAGCACCTCCGTAAGTTCTACGCTTAATATCATGGAGGTGAGTCTGTAATTACATGTGATGTATGTTATAGAGTCATTGTACAGAGTTAGTTAGCTCCTCCGGGGGACAGCCGGACCTACCTTGTTAGGTTCGCAACGTCCATGCAACACTTGTCACAGTCTCAGAACTAAAAGTGTAGCTAGCTACCTTGGGTCAAACGAGAAACGAAACACACTTATCCTGGTTCCGTACCCTAAGAGTGTACTTGTATCCCCTGTACCCCGGACCTATAATGAAAGACATCATTGTGTTAAAACAAACTCCCCGTGCATTTATTTTGTACAGGCTCAACATTTTTTATTTTTCTCTTTCTTGTCTATAACAAAGTTGTGCAGTTCTTAAGAAACTTCAGCTCGACCAGTTCATGTACAATTCGAGTTGCATTGTATATTCTTCTGGGTCCAGACATTGTTGATGGTCTACTCGTCTGAATGCCGCCAAGCCAATCTAGGGTCGGAGTGTGCTATCGACTTATCTCGGTCATGCACCCTAAGTATGCCACTCTACCTACACCCCGGCACGCCGAAGTAAGGCGAGTCCAGAAACGATCGGATCTGAAGGAAACAAGGCAGTGCACTTGATTGTATTTAGAATTGTGTTCGACCTAAAAATTTCTCGGGAATAGTAAGTCACTATGAAGTTATAGATAGGAAAATGGATTTTACTATTTTTCTTGACTTTAGTGTGCAGGAAAAATAAGTATTTCATAATGATGGTGAATAAAGTCGGAGCTACCAAAGCTCCGACATCCTCTAGGCGGCTTGTGGTCGATGTTCAAACATTGATAGCGAGCATCGCTGGAGCTACTCAGCTCCGGTAAAGCTAGGGGGCCAGCCGTCAACGTGAAGAAAAGATGGTGGGGAGACTCTATAGTGGTGTCTGTTGTCGACACACCACTTGTTGATAGAGGTCACTGCCGAAGCCACCAAGCTCCGACACCCCAGAGGACTAACCGTCAATGCTTTATGCGTTGATGGAGACTACTGCCGGAGCTACTAAGCTCCGACGATGGTCAATGCCGGAGCCACTAAGCTCCGACAACCTCAGAGGGCCTTCACTATCGAAGACTTCGAACCTACATTCTACAAGTTCGAAGCGCGCAAGTCCTCAAAAACTGTTACATCCTCTGGGTACATGTTCACAATCAAATTGTGTACATCTACCAGGGGGCCAAGTGGGACAAAAGGTGTTGAAGACAAAAAAATGAAATTCACAAAAAAATTGGATTTCATTCATCTGGAGACAAGAGATTATAAAATTGGAGAAAAAGAAGAGAGGATACAAGTGGGAGCTACAAGGAGATGGTCCTAGACCCTATGGAAGAACGAGGCGACCTTCTGGGCAGCCTCCGATACGCCTGCTTGGGCAGCTTCTCCCTCTCCTTCGATGGGGCCTTCAAGCACTAGGTCTAGGGGGGAATTAAGGGTTCCGGCTTGTGTAGCACATCAGTACAAATTCTGCAACGTCCTTCGCCAGGGATTCTCCCTCGGTCTCCAGCTGGTCCGCAATAGCATTGCCCATCTTAGTGAGCTTGTTGCCTGCCGAACTCAACGCCTGCAACGCCAGGTCCAGCTCTAGCTCCGGATCATCCGGACGCACAGGACTAAAACCCATTGGCGTCAGCGCGTCGTTGGCTTTGCCCAGGAAGTCCCAAACTTTGGGACTCCACAGTTCTTGAGCCTCGCATCTCCTCCAAGGACCTTCTGGTCGCCGCAAGTTCCGAATTCTCACGGGCAAGGCGCTCAACCTCTTTGGCGCTCTGCTGAATCTTTTCAGCAACTTGCCTTTCGAGTTTTCCGAGCTCTTCCTCCCGGAGGTGGATCTTGTTTCGGCGGTCGACCAGGTCCTTCTCCCAGCCCCGCACTTTCTTCTCCCTGGCAGCAACGACATTCTCCCTCCGGTGGAGTTCCTGCCCTCGCTCCGAGGCCTTCTTCTCCTCTCTCTCGCAGCTCCATTCAGTGCTTGACCTTCTCCAACGCCCACCACCTCCGGGTGCATCCAGGGTGCAATGGAGCAGTGGAGGGCTGATGTGGAACACTTGGTCGCAGCAGCAGTCGATCACATCAGCAACCAAGGTCCTCCCCCTTCGGAGCGGGCCCCATCGTAGCATCAGACTTTGTCGGGCAGACTTGGTCCACACGCTTCCCAAAATAGGAGGCGTGCTGCATCTCAACAAGTGACGTCGATGCCTCCCGGGGCGCGACGCACCCATACGATAACCAGGCTCTCAACTCACGACCTCTGGGTGGAGCTTGATCGCCGTTACCGTCAACAGGACGGCCGCATCCATATCGAGCGTGCTCACGAAAGGTGAGAAACTCGAGACAGTCCTGCTCCCGAGGGAGTAGGAGGAGGCTATTCTGCCCTACCCATGCACCTGCGCATGGTTAGATGGCCACAAAAGTTCCGGCCTCACCTGCCGGAGAAATGTGATGGGACTGTCAATCTCGCTGAGTTTCTTCAGATTTACTCCACTGCAATCCTTGCAGCCGGAGGTAACGAGGCCGTAATGGCCAACTACTTCCCCATCCCTTTAACAGGGACCGCCGGGTCCTGGTTTATGAGCCTTATGCCCAACTCCATCAATAGCTGGGCAGAATTGTGCCAACAGTTCATTGCCAATTTCGGGAGTTCATACACCCGATCAGGCACCGAACTTGAACTTTTTGCTGTAACGTAGAAGGGGGGAGAATCCCTGCATTCCTTCATCCGGAGGTTCTCCCGGGTACGAAGCACTATTCCTTCTATCTCCAGCGCCTCTGTTATTGTGCCATTTAGATAGGGCGTACGGGACAAGAAGATGATGGAGAAGCTGGCGATCAAGGAGATCACCAGCGTCACGGAGCTCTTCAGCTTGGCAGACAAGTGTGCTAAAGCTGCGGAGGGCCATGAAATGCACTCCAAACCACCTCTGGAGGATAACAAAAAAATCCTCCAAGGGCGAAACCACTACCTCCGGGAGTGGCAAAAAGAATAAAAAGGCCAACGGCAAGAAAAAGCCGTTGGCTGGCACACCTATCGCTGCAGCTGCTGCAGCTCTAGGTGGTCGAGGGCCACGCCCCGAGAAACGACCTCGCCTTTCATCTAAGAGTTTGACCACCTCCTAAGAGAGTTTAGAGCTCATCCTCGAGGGCCTTGCTGTCGTGGTAGAAAGCAAGCTGGACCCGACAAAGACTGGAGCAGGCGTTGTCAATAGACAACGACAGGGGGATCAGGTCAGGACCTGCCGGGGTCATCTCCGCTGGTTCCAGCGGGTTCTCTGTGACAAAAATCGGGTGCCACTATACAAGAGTGGTCCCCTGAGCTTCCACGGCACTAGGGATGTCCTTCGGGATAGCCTCAGCCGCCGCCGGGGAATGTCCTGCAATAGAAGTTTCGACCTCCGAAATTGGCTCCGAAGGACCCGCCGCCAGGTCATCAACAACTGGCCCCTCAAGCGGTGGGCCAGCAGCTTCATCTTGGCACACTGGCTCAGGTGCGGGCACCTCCGGGACCACTGCTTCCAGGGCGGGCTTAGAAGATTCTACCGGAGCTGAAGCCACGTTCGGCTCCGATGTTGGCGCCTCCTCCACCCCCGGTTCCGGTGCTGACGCATCGACCACCATGGGCTCGAGGGCCGGCACCTCTACAGCAACTGGCTCAAGTACCAGTACTTCTTCGACGACCGACTCTACCGTTGGAACTTCTGCAGCAACCAGCTCTACCACCGGAGCTTCCTCGACAACCAGCTCAAGCGCCGGAACTTCATCAATACCCGAATCTACCGCCGGGGCCTCATCAACCACTGGCTCGACTGCCAAGGCATCAACAAAATCCGACTCTAGGGACAGAATCGCAGCTTCCTCCGGCTCTGAGGCTGGAGCGTCCATCATTTCAGCATCCAAGCCCGGAGCTTCAACCTCCGGGGCTGGTGCCGCTGGTACATCTTCATTCATGTGGTCCGGCTCTAAGACAGGAGCTTCTAGGGATGAGTCGAGGTCCAAGAGCACGATAGCCGACACTGGAGCTACCGCAGCCTCAGCCACCTCCTGGGGCGGCGCTGTAATTGGAGCCAGAGCTTCCGCCTGCACAGCCTCAACTGCTGTTGCAGGAACCGGAGCTTCAGCCCCTTTCTTGGGCACTCTATGGATGAAGGACGAAGAAACTCAAAACACAGTTACAACAAAAAATAATCAACTGAGGTAAAAATTCAAAAATTACCTCAGAAGGCTTCTGCACCAGTTAGAACAGAACCTTTTTTCAGACGCTCGGAGCTGGACTCTGTCACCACTAGCGTGGTGGCTCCGGAAGCTTCCCCGGAGCTCGGTGCTGCCGTCGGCGTCACTGGGGTTGAGGTCCCCCTCGACCGGGAAGGACCTCCGGACCCAGAGCCTTCAACTGGCCCTGGTACTGGAGCCACATGGCCGGAGCTAGCACCACGGCGAGATGCTGATGCTGGAGTAGTGGCCGCCGATGAAGACCTTCCCCTCTGGGGAAAAGGAGTCACTACGAAAGGAGCAGGCCTGATGGACCTCCCGTTGGCATGCTTCAGCTTCCTCTTGCGGCTCGAGGGCTCAACCAACTCTTTGACCTTGCCCACGACTTCAACTCTTTGTTCTGAGACGGTAGGGTGACCACACTCGGACGCTCCAAAGATCGCCAACCCGGTGATCGAGCGCCTCTCGATGACACCAAGGTCATCAAGCACTGGCATCGTCTGCTAGAGCTCCCTGCTGGGATCTGCCTCCATGTTTAGAGGGAGAAAAGCCGCTAACGGAGTCAAGTCGTCACCCTCGACATCGATGCCGTGCTGAAACTTCTTGAGGTGAAACTACAAAGTTGCACCCTCCATGTTGGACTTCAAATCGGTCTCAATCCGGTCGTCGTCCAGCACACTGTTGAGAGCCCAAGCAAGCTTCTCCCTCTTCTTCAGCGGAGCCCACCTGTTGGTCAGGAAGTTGCAAAAAATACCGCCTGAGGAGTCACCCCTCCTTCCACACACTGGCGGATCCTGGTTAGAGCAGGGTTGAAGCCATCTGATAGCACCGGAGCTTCACTCCAAACTGCAGTTTCGACGTTGGGGAGGCCTTCGGGCAACTCCAGCTTCTTATGCTTCTCCACCCTTGTGACAATCCAATCCTTCTTCCAGTCGTCCCACTTCCCAGAAGGGAATGACTGCAAGTACTTGTACGAGCACTTCTTGCGCTTCACAAAATAATAGAAGCCAAGGTACTCGTCACTTTTGCCGGTGGTCTGGACAGTGAAGAAGGTGCGGAAGATCTCAACGCGGGGAGGGAATTCCCACCCACATATCGCAGAAGTGGACAAAGATCGACACTAGAAGAATGGAGTGGGGGCCAAGGTGGTACAGCTGCAAATCATAGAAGTCTAGCAGCATCAAGAAGAAAGAGGAGAAAGGTAGGATCAGTCCCACCATAGCGTACGCGGAAAAGTACACCATGTGTCGTTGAAGGACCAGGTGGTTGAAGAAGTCAGGGGACCACCCCATGAGGGCCCGAACCTTCTTCAAATCACTGTTAGTCTTCAGCCGGCTCTGGCGAAGACCCAACTCCATCGCTGCACAGCGAGGCGACAGATGAAAGGCAAGCAAAAGTTTGGAGGCTTTGAGTGAAAGTTCAAATGAAAGGCGTAAAGAACACCCAAACGGTGCATGCTTTCCTTCATAAGAAAGCCTCCGCAACGCTTGGATGGAAACCGCGGAGGAGCCGACGATACCATTCAAAAACTTCACCCTGCCAATGACAAGGGGGCCCAGGACCACCCCGACGATCAAGTCGAGGTCCTTATGCCAGGCGAACGGTTGTCATCATGAAAGGCGGGAAACTCGAAGGTGGCGGCCTGACAGGGCGCGTGGAACCGATGCAATTTTCGTATCGGGAACCGGCGACCTCCATTGTGTGTGATCAGCACGCTATGATCTAACCTGCCGCATCCAGGATATGCCACGCGGCGGTGGTTTAATTGTAAACTACCGCCAATGGCACATCCGAAGACCCTTGAAGACACGGCTCAAAAACCAAAGAATGGACCCACCTCCGGCAGAATGACTTCATCCAAAAGGTCTCTCCTAGAGGTGGGCCCAGGGGCCATTGTCGGTACACTGCATACTGGATACCCCTTGGGATTACAAAGATCACAAGGAAACTCCATCTACCAGATTTGAGGACCTCCAGAGGCCCCACATGTCAGCCGTAATCGGACCTGCTTCCCCGACATGGTTAGTCTCAGGGCCGCCACATGTATCATAAGACCGGAGCTATCGCCCACACATGGGAAAGCTCCAGACTGAATACCAGTATGGCACCCCCGGACCGAACCCCAGATAGAGGAAAGCTTCGGTACCAACACGTGTCCAACAGCTCCAGACCTACCCGTCCACGACGGTAAGATCCGGAGCTGCCACGTGTATAAACTGTCAGACCTTCAATCTCAACAATCAGGTTGGTGGACCCCCAACGGCTTGGACCTTCAAGGGGCAATCAAAGACTTCAGGAACCGATTAAGTGTCATTAATACCATATTAATGACACACGATCGGAAGGCCCTTAATACCAGTAACGGCACTGTTAAGGCCCGTTACCACGCTATTAAGGGTAATTAACCCCATTTATTGTGTATTAAACATTAGTAACTGCCAGGGCCACTTGTCGGGCCAGGCTAATAGTGTAACAACCAGTCCTTGTGCTATAAAAGGACTAGTCGACGATAGACATGGGGACATACGCGAGACACGCTCTTAGACACACTCAGACACTCATAGACGCTCAATACAACAGAAACACACCCCGTGGAGTAGGGTATTATGCTCAGGCGGCCCGAACCACGTAAACCTCTATGTCAATTTGCCACCATCTCTTGAATCTGCGTGTGCCCATTACCGAACTACAAACTCCACGAACTACTAACAGTAGTGTCGGGAGATCTGTCGGATTTACACATCGACATCGGTGCTCCATGCGACATTGCCGAACTTCCACCTTCTGGCAAGAGGTGAAGATAGCCTTGAAGCACTTGAAGAAGCCACTTCCGGATTGTTATGGGGGAGGAGGACAAGGTGGCGAAGCCACGAAGTGAGAGGATGAGACAGGAGGGTCCGTATTCTTCCTTAGGGTGGGTATCACGGCAGTGTTGTGCGTGGCCTCCGTCGAGCTCCGATGGTAGGTGGGCGGCGGCCTGCTGGCAGGGCAGGTGGTGGATGCTGGATCAGACATTGCATAGGAAAAACAATGGGCATGAATGAATTAGGGTAAAGAAAATAATCTTAGACAGGTATGGAAACATGGGGGTATTTTGGCTATTTGCATTTCATTTAAATTTAAGAAATCTCATTACTATTGACATACCATATGAAAGGGGGCTTGTCGTAGTGGTTAAGTACTCTGAGTAGCACTACTCAGGTTCTGAGTTCGATTCCCAGTGGGAGCGAATTTCAGGCTGAATTTACAGTATTAAATGCAGGTACATTATAGAAGAAGTCATTTGTGCTTGATCTGGGGTGCACATAAGAAAAATGTGAAGAGATGAATGTGCCGTGATATTAGCTTACGAAGTCCGGTTCACAATCGTGTGCTTAACCATCCAGTTATCGTCGCCGTGTTCTAGACAATAGGCTATGAGTGTCTTCATTTGTACTCGCTTGTAATTAATTGGTCATAACCTCCTCGGAGGGGAAGGTCGGGACTTACCCATCATCTAAAAAAAAGTAAACAAGCAAGCAAGACTCTATTATAATGGTATTCTGACATATCGCATGTTGGGAATAGTATTCTGACAAAGTTCACTGTTGGGGATAGCAAAATTGCAATTGTCTCAGGTCCATGCACTACGTAAGAAAGGCTCATCCAAAATGCGTCCGAATGAAGAAGGGAAACGAACAAGCTGTGCGTCTCCATCGTCACGTCTCACATTACGTTGTCATCAAAGACTTGCTGCATGCGCGTCGTCGATCAGCCAAAGTCTGAGACATGCTCAAAGGTAGTGTGTCTCCTTTCTTTGAGTCATAATCGACATTTTTTATGGTGTCATTGGAGACGTGATTCGTGCGTGTCGCCCATTAGCATACATCCGAGACAAGCACTAACATAGCGCGTTGCAGATTTATTGACTGATCCGAGATGTGCTTTATTGCAGTGCATCGCAGATTTGTTTACAGATCTGAGACGTGCTTTAAGGAAGTTTGTCTCCTTTATTTAGGTAATCCGAGACAGTCTCTGTTATAGACATGGTCTCCTATTAGGTGTCCTGCACCCTTGATTATCCTGGTTGCCGGCTGCATCTTGGAGCTAGCCAGGATTTGGCAGCCGCATTGCCAGTGTCAGCAACATACACATATATGAACATATGTATAGCCAAAAAGATCACACCTTAAATTATATTGACCAATCAAATATTAACAAAGTGTCAATCGTGGTTATCAAGTATATAATTACACAACAAAGAATGTCCCCCTGTTCATCCTGATTACAAAATAACTAATTCCGTACATCAATACTGTCATCATTTAATCTTATATACCGTAATGAAAATTCTCCTGATCAATAACTTCATTAATGACGAGCCTTTATAGCCTCTAATGCTGTGACTGAGACATCGTCAAATTCAATAAAATCACTGAAATCATATAAAACATTATCAAATTACAGTCACATTCGCTTATATAGTCACATAAGGGATCAAATATCTGAAGGCTTAGGAACAAATTAGTATACAAATTATAATAAACATATAAAATGTTAGTGAATGGAGAACCGAGCTTACTTGTAGCAAAAGCAGTTGGTGAGCATCTGCAAAGCATCAACAGAGAAATTGTTCTCATCATAAAGGATATGGTAGTGAGCTGGTGTGCTGGTCCCCTAAAAACAAACAATTTACATTCCTTTGATGCATTAATAGCTCGATATCAAAAACTAATGAGAGAAACACCAATTATCACATAGGTACCTTGATTCCAGCATGGCTGTAGAGGTAGAAATCAAACTCACTAGGATGGCAAATGCAAGTGACAACCACAGTTCCTATAGTTTCAATGGTTTGCGAAGCAGAATTCATTATATACAACATTTATTCTACACTGGACATAAATAAGGAAGATGATTGTATACCGTAATGAAAATTGTCCCTTTGATAAATGACTTTATTAATGATGAGCCTTCATTGGACATCTCCAAATTCAATAAAATTACTGAAATGCACACTCAGAGGGCAGGGTCAAGGTGGCGGCGTGCTCCAAGACGAGCTGACGGAGACGCCAAGGCGGCGGTTCCTCAACTCTCTGATGGCAGCAGGCCATCGTGCTCCGAGGTCAGGGAGAACATTTCCACTTATGTGAAGGCGGCGATGTGCTCATATCGATTACTGAGGTCGGGGTCGAGGTAGCGATGTGCTTTGGGGACAGGGGACGAGGCGATGTGCTCCAACATGATCAACTCTCTAATGACGAAGGTCGGATATACGGGGGGTTCGGGGTCGACGAGGGCAGTGCGATAATGATGAAGAGTGAGTTGAGGAAGAGGGATGGTGGCGACGTGCTCAGAAGCTACAGATTCTAGGTCGAGAGAGCGTGCGAGTGCTTAAAATTTTTGCCAAGTGTTGGGAAAGAGCGCACGAGAGATAAAAATAGCAAAACTCGGAGACGGGCCTATATAACACTTGTCTCTCATTTCAGCGTCTCCCTTTGGTCAAGATAGCTTGAGTAAGTTTTGCCCAAAAAATTTCGCCAGAGAGCGCGCGAGAGCTAAAAATAGGTCAAAAATTGGAGACATGCATATATAACGCACGTCTCGCATTATTTTGTGGCCAAATGGGCACGCTGTATGCAAAGTGCGCCATGGTGTGCTAAAGCCAGGAACAACATCTTTGCATACGGGCATGTCCAACTGAAAACTGTGTGCAATGCCTTTTATGATCGTTGCAACGCGCTTAGCTTTCCGTAGTGGGACAAAAGATTTTGGCATGAATCGGAGACGAGGTCAGGTAAGGCGCGTCTCCCATTATTTTTTGGCCGAATGGGCAACCCGTATGCCAAAGATGTGCCACGGCGTGCTGAAGCCAGGAACAACATCTTTTGGTATTCGGGCATATCCTACTCGGAACTGTCCGCATTGCTTTATATGATCGTTGCAACGCACACAACTTTTCGAGGTGGGACAAAAGATCTTCAACACGAATCAGAAACGTGCCCGACTAATGTGCGTCTCCCTTTTCCGGATCTCAAAAATCGGAGACACACCTTTTGAAAGTGTGTCTCTCATGTGCTCGTCTTCCTATTGACACTCGCACAACATCGTGAGCGTCCGTTGCAGGGATAAACAAACGCAATGACATTGCAATTAAAAGATATAATTGGAATTTAGGTATAATTAAACGCAATAACATTGCAATTCAGAGATAATTTGCTGCTCAATGAATTTCATAGTTCATACACATTGCTTGCTCTCTAAACTAATTTCAACTCTAAACTTATTCCTATGAAGCTCCGATCGATCAATCTAAATTGTACCGCCGAGCTTGCTCCTGAACACGTCTCTTATATTACTCTAGATCCTGAAAATATTTATATTCTTTGAATTAACAAATGTCAAATAAAGAATGAATAATTAACGTTGGTCACTAACACAAAGTTACTAACCTTGATAAGTAGATTATAGCAATCATTTTCAACATCAGGCGCATTTTGCTGATGAAGCAAACGCTGAACTTCAAGTAGTATAGTTTTGAATGTAAAGTCAGTCCACCACCCCTATGAAAAAACAATTTAAGCAACATAAGAATATAGTTCAAATAAGTTCCGCAACAATTACTAATTACTTGAGCAAAATAAGTCTATCTTACAGTCTCTTGATCAAGAATACCAACGCAGAGTGCTCCTGAGCGATGAACATTAGGGTGGAAGAAACACGATGGAAAGGTGCATCTTGCAGGCACCAACGGATAGTCCTACGAGAACGAGATTGTCAGGGGGTAGTAACAACCTTCCAAGTCAGTCTACAAAGAAAATGCATTCACTGAGGACGATGTACTGCCACTTCAATAAATCTCCCGACTCAGGCTTCGTGGAGAAACCCTATGCAGAGAAATTGTAAATACAAAAAACAACTAGAGGGAAAAATAAAAGTACAGTTAAGTTCATCAGTCCATTGACGAGGTACATATATACTACCATGCGACTGGTGTGCCATATATACATATATGGGGACGGTTCTTGCGCCACACCAAGCACCCCCCTTTAGTCGGCTATGCACCAAGCTGATATCTAACCGAACCATGAATAGTGATGATGATGACGAGGACGACGACGACGGCGGCGGCGGTGGTGGCGATGGTGAACAAAGGCGACAGTCGAACTAGAATCGGTCGAACAGAGGCGGCGGTCTCACTGGAGTTGGTTGATTAGTAGAGGAGTGTTGGTCGATTAGTAAAGGGACACCGTAGGCGGAGAGATGATATAAACGCAAGACGCGCGAGACTAAAGCGATCATAGGCGATGCACTTCGAGGAGACGGAGACGTCGAGAATAGAAGATGCAGTTCTTTGCTAAGTACGTCTCCATTTTGTGTCTCCGCACAGACCTTATATAAGGCGTCATCAGTCTCTCCTCTTTTCTTCGTTCGTCTTCTCCGTGTAGACAACCCACCATGACCAACGTTCCGCTGCCAAGCCTACCGAGGGAGCCACCCTGCAAGAAACAGTGTTGTCGCTCCCCCGAGAGGCTCAGATGCTGTTCGACAGGGTGTTCGACCAATTCCACCATGGCCAATGAATGAATGTGTTCATCGTTCAGCGACAATCTCATTCCTTTTTCAAATAGGAGATGCGCTTTGTTAGATGAGCGTCTCCTATTTGTCATAGAGGAGGTCGCGTCTCCGGTACCTACTTAACTAAAACGAGTTGTATTGTAACTCGTCTCTTTGTACGTTTAACCGAGTCATGTCAGATCCTAGCTGAAGCGGACTTGTCTCACTTAACCTTATCAAAGATGCTCGCTTTTGAATTAGTCGTCCATCTTTATCTCCTATTTGAGATTGTTACTTAGTGATGAAGAGCGACAAAGTTTAACCGGCTGCTGCTGTTACCTCTTTAGACCGTAGCTGCACCCAGTGCCGAGCGCTTGTCTCACTGCCAGCACAGATGCGCCGTTGGAAAACCGGAAGCCCTTGGCGGCCATCTGGTCCACGCACTGACGTGCAAGCTTCGTCTCTGTTAGGAAATATCAGTACGCTACTCTAGCAACTCTACCGCATCACCCAGGAAACATGCGAGTACAGAATTCATGGATCATTACCACTAGACACACAGCGCAGCGGAACGTAGATGCGCGTTGGTGTAGGGGAAGTAGACGATCTCGTTCATCTCCTCCTCGTCCTCGTCACAGCAGCAGGTAGACGATCACGATCGTCGTAGCTGATCAACGCAGCAGTAGCAGCAGCGCCTCCACGGAGTCCACACGTACGGAGAGGAATGCCGTGCGCCAGTGTGCTAGCACCGCGCGCGTGGCAAGGGTCTCAGCATGAGGCCTTCGAAGGGGTGGCGGCTAGGGCTGTCACATGGTGGGATGATTAGCCCCTAACCCAACCCCTCATATTTATAGGCGTACTAATGGGCTTTTAGGTTGCAGGCCCATTAGTACCCTAATTGCTTATGGATCAAATATCCAATAGGCCTCAACCTGAATTGTTATCATTGCCTCTTGGGCACATCACCAACAATCTCCCACTTGCACCAGAGACAATCATCTAGCCAAGATTTTTGATATTCCAACTCCTTAAGTGTGTGACCCGTTAGGTTCATGTGCAGTTGGTTGTGAATGAAAACCATTTCCAACCACAAGTCAGTAGAGGTACCTAGCAAGACATACTGACTCCTGAATGTACATAAAGATCATATCGGCCGAACCTAGATACATTCAACATGCTAATCCATTTGCCTAACGATACCAGCCAAGCTCAAGGCGAGATGTGTGCCATCCTTGTGATAGCTCGACCATTGACTCAGTCAAATAGTGGATTCATTCCTTGACTAACTTTTAGTCATTGTGATTAACCTTTAATCACTCTGGCATGGCCATGCACTTTCAAATCCAACTATCTCGAGGGGCCCAAAGATATCTCTCCTGTTATTAAGGAGGGGCAAATCCCATCTTGATTCGCGCACATCCCATTCTATGTTTCATTATGTACCCGAAGACTACTTTTATGACTACCCAGTTATGGAGTAGCATTTGGTAGTATCAAAGTACACAACTACACATAGTGAGAAACAATGGCGATCTCAGGTCTAAGGATCTAGCAGGTGTATCACTCAAGACCAACTGATGGCACATATGGAAATAACAATTCCAACAATGTCTTGGAGTGGGTCAATCCAACACCATGTTCACTAAAATGTGTTCACATTATTAATTTGATATCTCCATATCTATGATCCGTGAAACGTGGTCATCAATTAATACATGTGCTAGTCTGTGTGACATCATTATCTCATATAATGATATAGACTAGGGATCATTTAGAGTAACATTACTATTAACAAAGAGTTCCACGAACAAGTCACATACTTGATGATCAATGTGAATAATGATTACTCATATAACAATTTATTAATAGTACATAAATATAGCTGTGACACAAGTCTCCCACTACACACTATGATCACTGATGTAAGTATCTAATACCCATAGATCTCGTGTGTGCCTCATGCTTTGATTGTGGAAGAGGCTTTGTCAATGGATCTACAACATTCAAATTCGTGTGCACCTTGCATATCTTCACATCATCTCGCTCGATGACCTCTCGAATGAGGTGATAGCGTCATAGTATATGTTTGGATCGCTTGTGTGATCTAGGCTCCTTTGCCTGTGCTATGGCTCCACTATTGTCACAGTAGAGATCTACAGGACCGAACGCGCTAGGAACAACACCCAACTCAGAAACAAATTTTCTGATCCTAACATCTTCCTTTGCAGCTTCAAAAGCTGCAATATACTCCGCCCTTGTCGTTGAATCTGCTACTGTATCTTGCTTGGAACTTTTCCAGCTCACTGCCCCTCTATTGAGGCAGAATACAAAACTGGATTGCAATCTAGAATCATCCTTATCAGTTTGGAAGTTGGCATCGTTGTAACCTTTTACAACGAGCTCTGATTCACCTCCAAACACTAAGAATGCATCCTTAGTTCTTCTCAAGTACTTAAGGATATTTTTGACAACGGTCCAATGAGCATCACCATAATCTTATTGACACCTACTCGTGATGCTTAGAGCATAAGATACATCTGGGCGTGTACATAGCATGGCATACATGATGGATCCAATAGCTGAGGCATAAGGAATCGCTCTCATCCTCTTTTGTTCATCAGTTGTCGAAGGACACTGACTCTTGCTTAGAGTAATGCTATGTGACATTGGCAAGAAACTTTTCATGGAATCTTGCATATTGAACCTATTCAATATCTTGTCAATATATGTATCTTGGCTTAATCCAATTAGCCTTTTAGATCTATCTCTATCGGTCTTTATGCCCAAAATTTATGCTGCCTCTCCTAAATCCTTCATTGAGAAACTTTTTCTTAATGAGGATTTAACATCATCAAGCATTGGAATGTCATTCCCGATCAATAATATGTCATCTACATATAGGACCAAAAATACATGTGTGTTCCCACTAAACTTCTTGTAAATACAAGGTTCTTCTACATTCTTGATGAAACCAAACCCTTTGATCACTTCATCAAAATGTAGATTCCAACTCCGAGATGCTTGCTTCAACCCATAGATGGACTTTTGAAGCTTGCATATTTTACTAGCATTTTTTAGGATCGACAAAACCCTCAGGTTGTGTCATGTACACACCCTCAGTCAGACTTCCATTAAGAAAGGTTGTTTTGACATCCATCTGCCATATTCCATAATAAAAATATGCAGCAATTGCTAGAAGAATCCGAACAGACTTAAGCATTGCAATGGGTGAGAAAGTTTCATCATAATCAACACCTTGAATTTGTTTGAAACCTTTCGCCACCAATCGCGCTTTATAGATGTGAACATTTCCATCCATATCAGTCTTTTTCTTGAAAATTCATTTACAATCGATAGGTCTCACACCTTCGATTGGATCAACCATGTTCTAAACTTGATTTTCATGCATGGATTCAATTTCGTATTCCATGGCTCCAAGCCATTTTTCAGAGTCGGGTCCCTCCATTGCTTCTACATAGGTCGTAGGCTCATTATTATCCAATAATACCATGTCATGCTGCTACGTGGTTAGAAGCATTAACTTTTCAGTTGCACGACGTGCCCTCGTAGACCTTCGTGGGGCTGGTGTTTCATCAACTGGTTGCACAACATCTTGTACATCCTGTATAGGATCAGTGGATGCCGAAACATTTTCAGGTATTTCTTGAATTTCTTCAAGATGCAGCTTGCTCCCACTAACTCCTTTTGAGAGAAACTCTTTCTCCAAGAAGACACCATTGCGAGCGGTAAACACTTTTTCCACTGTTTTATTATAAAAATAATATCCTTTGGTTTCCCTAGGATATCCCACAAAGAAGCATTTGTCTGACTTTGGAGTGAGTTTTTCTGACGTCAAACGTTTGACATAAACATCACATCCCCAGACTTTGAGGAAAGACACTTCGAGATGTTTCCCGGTCCACATCTCATATGGTGTCTTTTCAACAGACTTAGTTGTGACTCTATTTAGTGTAAACGCAGCAGTTTCAAGAGCATAACCCCAAAAGGATAGTGGAAGATCTGCTTGGCACATCATCGACCTAACCATGTCCAACAAGGTTTGGTTCCTCCGCTCGGACACCCCATTCCATTGAGGCATTCTAGGTGGAGTCAACTGTGGAACAATCCCACATTGTTTTAAATGATCATAAAATTCATGGCTCAAATATTCACCCCCACGATCAGATCGTAGAAGTTTAATTGTCTTGCCCAATTGATTTTGTACTTCATTCTGAAATTAATTGAACTTTTGAAAGGATTCAGACTTGTGCCTCATTAGGTAGACATAACCATATCTACTAAAGTCATCGATAAATGTGATGAAGTACTAAAAACCACCTCTGACAATTGAACTCATTGGTCCACATACATCTGTGTGTATAAGTCCCAACAAGTCAGTCACCCTCTCACTTTGACCAGTGAAGGGTGCTTTGGTCATCTTCCCAAGCAAACAAGATCCGCATGTGTCAAGTGATTCAAAATCAAATGAGCTTAGTAAACCATCTTTATGGAGTTTTTCAATGCGTTTCTCATTTATATGACCTAAGCAACAATGTCAAATAAAAGTGGGATTTAGATCATTATGACGAGCCCTTTTGGTATTAGTGTTACAGACAGTTTTATCCTCAAGATCAAGAATATATAATCCATTCACCAATGGACATTGAGCATAGAAAATTTTATTGTAATAAATAGAACAACATTTGTTCTTTGTTACAATCTCATAACCATCAACGTCTTCTAGACACGAAGAAGAGATAATGTTCTTGCTCAAAGTAGGAATGCAATAATAATTATTCAATTCCAAAACTAATCCTGAGGGTAATGACAAGTGGTAAGTTCCGACAGCTATGACCGCAACCTTTGCTCCATTGCCGACACGAACATCCAACTCGCCTTTGCAAATCTTCTAGTCTCACTTAGACCCTGCAACGATTTGCAAGTGTGAATCATCGATCCGGTATCAAATACCCATGATTTACTAGAAGATAATGCAATGTTAATTTCTATAACATTTATACCTGAAGTGGAAGTCTCACTTCCCTTCTTCTTCTTAACCTCCAAGTACTTCCTGCAGTTCCTAGACCAGTGCCCCTTACTATGACAGTGAAAGCATTCATTATCAGGAGAAGGGCAAGATTTGCCCTTTGGCTTAGACTTTGAGCTTGAGGGCTTATCGGGAACCTTTCCCTTTCCTTTACCTTTAGGATGCGTCACACGCTTCCTCTTTTTATTCTCCTTTTGCACCATCATCACATGAGTGGCGTTTTTCTTAATGCTTTCTTCGGCTGTTTTAAGCATCCCATGCATTTCAGCCAAAGTTTTCTCCATGCCATTCATTTGAAAATTCAATATGAATGGCTCGTAGCCCGGTGGGAGCGAATGAAGAACAACGTCAATAGCCAGATCATCCTTGAATTCAGAACCAAGTTTGCCCAAAGTTTCAATGTAACCAATGATCTTGATTACATGAGGGCTGACCGGGCTACCCTCCGCCAGCTTGCATGAGAACAAGGACTTTGAGATGTTGTATCTCTCAGCCCTTGCTTGATTCTCAGACATTCCACCCAGTCCCTCAATCATAGAATAAGCATCTGTATGCTCATACTATTTTTTGCATATCAGGGGACATAGTGGCGAGCATGAGGCAACTTACATTAAGCGCATCATCGCAGTGCTTCGTATAAGCTCTACGTGATGCATTAGTTGCATCAGCTGGGAGGTCATTATGGTAAGGCTGCAGAAGAACATACTCGGTTTTCTCTTGCCTAAGAACGATTCTCAGGTTGCGGTACCAATCGATAAAGTTAGCTCCATTGAGCTTTTCCTTTTCAAGCATAGATCGCAAATTGAAACCGGAACTGTTACTAGCATACATTATCTACAATGGAAAATAAATATGAAAGGTTTAGCACTATGTTATGTACCAATCTTCTATTAACTGTTTAATAATAGATTTCACCACTATATGATCATCGTCTTCCCTCTAACGACATATAGTGGTTCAAGATCCATATTCACTAATTCCTAGTGAGCTTTGGCTTCACTGCTAGAAAATTAGTGATATAGGTAAACAACCATTGTTAATCATATCTCTATATGACTCTTGTTTGTTGGGTGACATCCAATGCCCCGGCTCCCAACTCTATGCCATAAAGCCCAAAACCGTTTTGATAGCTTTGTTGAGTAAACCAACACTATGCATGTGAATGTCCAACATTCACCCTGTGAATTATAATAGATGATGGTACTTTGCTTTGGCAAACCTACCACACAACGATCAAAATATCATAGGTGCAGCTATTGATAAATTGCATCAAATGCTCAACTTTTGTGAGGGAAGCTATTCTATCATGACAAAACATCTACCATATGAAAAGCATGAAAAGAATAGTAATAAGCATCACAGGTATATGATCATATCACATTGTGAATAGTATGGCCTTTAGAATCATAATGGTCTCCATCGCCATGGTCCCATCAAGATCTGAGCTGTCATGTCTCCCTTCTTGTGGTGATCTCCATCTCCACCATGTTTGAAGACACCTCTATGATAATAAAAGAAGCTAATACAACTAATAGCTACCAAATAAATTACATGAGAGATCAAGCATCACAGGTCGACACGCAGGTCTGTATACAATTATGTGACAACCTCAACCCGGTTGTGTTAAATTTGCAACACGCAGGCTGCATGAATTTACACACAGATCATCACATCACATTAAGGTCGTACCATTCACATCATCCCTGCAAAAACGAGTTAAGCGTAGAACGATTTCTAGCACAAAACTATGTTATGTAATCAACCTGAATCCGAGCCATTCAGAATGCCTCAATTTTCAATGTGACTGATTATTCATGAGTAGATCACGACTCATGACCATGGTCTGTTGGCTCAATCTGTTAGCTATGTACGAGATTAGTCCCGATAGTGATTCCAGCCGGTAGGGACAGGTTGCGCACACAGAAGAGAAGGAGCACGAACTGACCCTTTAGTCATATACGATTGCAATCTACTCTAATCAATTCCAAACCCCAAAAACCATGCGAAAAAGTCATCGTATGAATATGTCTGTAGTAGATCCCATCTACTAGTAAGATCCAGACCAAAAAACAACGCAAGTCGACTCTGATACCACTGTTAGGAAATAGCGGTACACTACTCTAGCAACTCTATCGCATCACTCAGGAAACATGCGAGTACAGAAGTCATGGATCGTTACCACTAGACGCGCAGCGCAGCGAAACGTAGATGCGCGTTGGTGTAGGGGAAGTAGACGATCTCGTTCGTCTCCTCCTCGTCCTCGTCACAGCAGCAGGTAAACGATCAAGATCGTCGTAGCCGATCAGCGCAGCAGTAGCAGCAGCGTCTCCATGGAGTCCACACGTACGGAGAGGAACGCCCTAGATGCGCATCGGTGTAGGGGAAGTAGACGATCTCGTTCGTCTCCTCCTCGTCCTCGTCACAGCAGCAGGTAGACGATCACGATCGTCGTAGCCGATCAGTGCAGCAGTAGCAGCAGCGTCTCCATGGAGTCCACACGTACGGAGAGGAACGCCTTGCGCCGGTGTGCTAGCACCACGCGCGCGGCAAGGGTCTCGGCGTGAGGCCTTCAAAGGGGTGGCGGCTAGAGCTGTCACGTAGTGGATGATTAGCCCCTAACCGTACCCCTCATATTTATAGGCGTACTAATGGACTTTTAGGTTGCAAGCCCATTAGTACCCTAATTGCTTATGGATTAAATATTTAATAGATCTCAACCTGAATTGTTATGATTGCCTCTTAAGCATATCACCAACAGTATCCTCCACGCACGGTCGGCCACAGTACTCGTCGACGGTGTCCTTGTGCACGTGGAAGGAGCCCTCCGCGTTCAGCCTGAACTCCTCTTCGCACTTGGCGTAGATCTGCGAGCATATGCATTTTGGGTGCCATTAAATTCATTCACCTCTTGTTCTTAATTATCTTAGAACGTAGCAGCTGATTGCCCTGTCTTGCGCTGGGGTCATCCAAGCAATGGCACGCTCTCTCGAACAGTTCCACGACCTCTTTGCCTGCAAAGATCGAGAGAAGACGTGTCAAAGTCGCTTCAGATTTCCATGCAGGTTTAAGAATTCCTTTCAATTCCTAAAGTAATTTCAGCTCAGGATATCCACGGAAAAACGAATAAAATAAAACTTCAACGATGCACTCACTCGATAGGCAACACGGGCTTAACATGCAAATGGCGAGGGCGAAGGCAAAAACGCTGCCACATCTCTGAGAGGGGTGAGACATTGCTATTGCTTAGATTAGGGCTTACTCCCTCCAATTCAAAAAAAATCTTTTTGGATAAGACTCCGCATACCAAGTGATTAATTTTGGAACAATTTACAATTTTTGTCCATAATAAATATAATAAGTATTATTGATTGATTAGCTGAAATACAATATCCTAAGAGCAAGATGTAAATAGCGAGTGGAACGAAGCAAACCATATAAGCGCATATTCAACTAAAATACATTGGAAAGTGAAAAAATGATATTGTTTACAGAACTCTGAATAGAAGGCTAAAACTATATTATCTTTGGAACCGGAGAGAGTAAGCTAATTAACAGTAGTGGTGTTATGTCTCTCAGTTGCTTCCGAAATAGGCTGTGCGTGGTTGATTATTTTTATATGCCCATTCAAGCATGCATGTTGATGTTGAGAATACTATTAAGATTTAGCGACTTAGTCCGGCTCATACGTCAAACTATGCTCAATTACACTCTTTGCTAAACTTTTTTAGAAAGATCTTGTCGGAACTTGGTCTGTTACCTGACTTATTTATGGGCTGATGCGTGTGGGCCATGTATCCTGTTGGAAAAGCCAAATATGTGTGGAGAGGTGGATGGAGACTTTAGTCTCACATTGCACACCTAAATTAGTGTATTCAATATATATAGTGGTCCATTGTATTGTTCTCAACATGAGAATAATAAGAGATAAAGGTGGCTGCTGCTATCGACACAAACAAGCGCGCGTGTTTTCGCGATTTTACGCGTGTTTATTATGTGACTTGTGAGAGTTGTGTTCTACCAAGCGGTTTTATGTTTCTGCCACACGTATAAAAAGAGATACTTCATCAACACTTAGATTGTTATGTCAACATGAGAACTAATTTGAGATATAACTGCAGGCGCACATCTACTGTGCGTAATGCCTCACAACTACTCATATTGGTTACAAGTAGAGAAGTTTCAGAAGGTGGTTTTCTTGGAACTATGACAGATCGAACCTGAGACAGTTGACAGACTTAAGTATAAAAAGATGTCCTGTATAGTGGAGACAAAACACATACAAAAACTCGACTCTCTTTAACAACTGCTCCTGCGCTGCCATTTTTATCATGCCATCCCTTTGTCTGTCATGCAGCGGATCGAGAGGGAGAGTAGTGTCTTCGAGCCGAAACTGGTGATCCAAAGATCTGCACAGGTGTATATGATCTGGTTTCATGAAAGTGTGCTCGCACGACCACTCACTGCACTTCCATTTTCCTCAACATCTTCATCCTCTATTGCTTCTTCATGTTCTTCTCATCCTCTACTTCATAGCGGGACACTCCAAAAGTAAATCACTCGACCCGCAATTACATTGATACAATGTCATTCATGTTGAGTGATCTATTCGCATATGGTCATTTCTATGGTTTAATTAATTTTTTATAGTACTAGCACTCTTTATTTTGACTGCTAGTAGAATCTATTCTAGTTGTTTTCCTATTTAAGTTCATCAAATTAATCGCATACCATGTAAATTTCTCAACAATTTGAAACCCAATCAAATCACCATGACTAGACTTACTTATGCATTAAAACCCGAGCGATTTGCCGTGGTGGCAACTTTAAGAGATGGTAGACACGGGTCAAGTTCTGGCTCATATCGATGAAGATCTGGTGGGTGATTTCTCCGGTTCTTCCTCCCATTGAGGAGCAAAATCGTGACTATGACCTGCACAACTCCACTTTGTCTCGGTTTCCTGTTGTCGCTCTTGTCATATCAGCTTTGTGATATTTACATGAACCACACCTAGACTAAGGAATTATGGGAGGTCGTAGACCGCAAATATGCAAAGTCAGATGCTGGAGTTGAACTATATGTTCATGACCACTCCCACGAATACAAGATGGTCAATGATTGATCTATCATCGAATAGGCTCATGAGATCCAGCTTCTGGTGGGGGAACTTGCACATTTTGATAATATCATGTCTGACAAGTTTGTAGATGGTGTAATTATTTTGAAACGTACCTCCGCTTTGGAGGAGTTTTTCCACGAGCCTTAAACACAAGAAAGAGGTTAAGACTGTTAAAAGTCTGGTCTCAACTCTTGATGTTGAAGAAGAAGAGAGAAGAAGAAGAAGAAGAAGAAGAAGAAGAAGAAGAAGAAGAAGAAGAAGAAGAAGAAGAAGAAGAAGAAGAAGAAGAAGAAGAAGAAGAAGAAGAAGAAGAAGAAGAAGAAGAAGAAGAAGAAGAAGAAGAAGAAGAAGAAGAAGAAGAAGAAGAAGAAGAAGAAGAAGAAGAAAGAAGAAGAAGAAGAAGAAGAAGAAGAAGAAGAAGAAGAAGAAGGAAGAAGAAGAAGAAGAAGAAGAAGAAGAAGAAGAAGAAGAAGAAGAAGAAGAAGAAGAAGAAGAAGAAGAAGAAGAAGAAGAAGAAGAAGAAGAAGAAGAAGAAGAAGAAGGAAGAAGAAGAAGAAGAAGAAGAAGAAGAAGAAGAAGAAGAAGAAGAAGAAGAAGAAGAAGAAGAAGAAGAAGGAGAAGAAGAAGAAGAGAAGAGAAGAAGAAGAAGAAGAAGAAGAAGAAGAAGATGAAGAAGAAGAAGAAGAAGAAGAAGAAGAAGAAGAAGAAGAAGAAGAAGAAGAAGAAGAAGAAGAAGAAGAAGAAGAAGAAGAAGAAGAAGAAGAAGAAGAAGAAGAAGAAGAAGAAGAAGAAGAAGAAGAAGAAGAAGAAGAAGAAGAAGAAGAAGAAGAAGAAGAAGAAGAAGAAGAAGAAGAAGAAGAAGAAGAAGAAGAAGAAGAGATTTGGCAAATTTGAGGTTCCTGATGTGCACGTTAACACTGTGATTAATCTCGTGATGCCATATTTTGAGTTTTGCTCTTGATTCTTTCCATACCATATATCATTATTACACTAAAAAACCCATTGAGGATGCTAGATCAAATATTTCTCCTAAAAGGAGCAAGAGATAAAGGATTAATTAAAAATCCTCTTTGGTGCAAACCTGTTGAGTGTAAGTGGATATTCCAAAAGAAGCTTAATCAGATGGTACAGTCCATAAATACAAGGCTAGACTTGTAGCCAAAGGATTTACCCAAACGGAAGGCGAGGATTGTTTTTGATACTTATTCACATGTTACTAGGATAATCACAATTCGTGTGCTTGTTGCACTAGCTCATTCCATGATCTGCTCATCTATCAAATGAATGTGAAGATGGCTTTCCTAAATAGCTAGATCGATGTGGAGATCTATATGAATTTGTGGTTCATGAGCAAGAGAACAACGTGTGTAAGTTACAAAAATCCTTGTATGGCCTCAAGCATGCACCAAAGAAGTAGCATGCGAAGTTCGATAGAACTGTGACCTCAGCAGGTTTTGTGATAAATAAAGCCGACACATGTGTGTACTATCAGTTTGGTGAGTGTAAAGAAGTAATACTATGCTTGTATGTGGAAGTGCATCTAGGCAATCCCTTGTGGGTTTTGGACGATTGATGACAAGCAAATGGGATCCTAATGAATTTATTGAGATGACTACAGGATAAGCAAAATGAGATAGTTTGGTGCACTCAAAAAGGTGAAAAATGAAGTGGTGTACAAAAGAGAAAAGCCCAACTGTAAAATGAAGCGCAAAGTAGGTTTAGATGTATAGGATGTGTGTGAGAGACACATCCCAAGAGCCCAAGTTTTTGCGTAGGGGTAAGGGCTTAAAAACACCTAAAAATTTACTGAGAACCGGACTAGTCCATTTAACTCTGTGTTGTCCAAATACACTGTGCACCATACTAGTCCGTCTATGGACTAGACTAGTCCGTTAACCTTTTTGGAACCCAATAACACAGTGCACCGGACTAGTCCGTCCCTCGGGATTTCAAACGATAACTTTTAGAAAACCATATAAATAGGAGATCCACGGCCCCACAGATATAACTTTCAATTCCTACTGTCAAAATCATAAACCCTAGCGTCGCAACCTGTCCCAAGAGCCCAAAAACACATCTACCAACACATCTAAAGTCCAGAAAGGTGAAAACCAATTGAACACTTATATTTGAGATTGGGAGATCGTCGTCTACACGTTGTGAGCTCTTGGGGTTTGATCTCTTGACACTCGTACTCTCTATTGTAATCTTTTCGAGTGTATTTGGTCATCTTTTCATTGTAATTTTCGAGGGAGCCCTCAACGTGTGAGGTTGCCCCACAAACTCAGTGATTGTCCGTGATAGTGGATTCAAGTCGGCCTTGTGTGGTGACTTGAAGAGGGAAAGGGTTTCAAGAGACTCGGCTCCATGTGGGCTTCCTTAATGAGGAGTAGATCTCTTTGGTGAGATCGAACCTTGGTAAAAATTGGTGTCTCGTGTGCTTCTTTACTTTTGCACCTTGATTAGGGCACATAGTTGATAAATCTCATACATTGAATTGCTAATTGTTTTTCACGTGAAAATTCACGATATCAATTGCGAATACAAGTAATTTTATCTGTCATTCATATTTCCGCTGCTTAAAAGAATTTAAATTTTTTATAGATTCTTAATAAAATTGGCACACACCAGGCACACCGGACATGTCCGCCCACACAACCGGACAAGTCCGGTCAATCAAGTTTTTGACCGTTTGATTATGTTTGCAGGAAATTTTCAAATCCTATTCACCCCCCTCTAGGCCACATTCAATTGGTATCAGAGCCAGGTTCTCTATCAACGAGACTCACCGCTCGGAGAGATCAATGGCCTCTGAGAAGAACAACAAGATCTCGAAGGTGCTCAACACTAAGGAAGAGCAAGAAACTAAAGCCTTCGATGTACTAAGAGAAAATCCACATGATGATGAAAAAGTACATCAATTGAAGGCACTTCTGAGGAAGAAACTGCTGGCACAAAAAGGAAAAGAAGAAGAGAATACGACAGAGAGTGTCCATCACGACTACTCCCGATATCCTTACAATTACAACCGTCTTAATTCAAATAACTATTACCTTTCTATTCCCTGGGTAAGCGTCCGCAATTTGTTGGAAACAACTACACCATGTGGAAATACAATTTGAAGATGCATCTAATCTCTTTGAATCCTAGCCTTTGGCATATTGTGTGCATAGGTGTAGATATCCCGGACACGGACGAAGAACTCACTCCGGAACAAGAACAAGAAATTCACCGCAACGCACAAGCCGTTGCAGTGATCACATCATCACTGAGCAGGGAGGAGTTCACCAAGATTGATGGATTGAAAAGTGCAAAAGAGATCTAGGATACAATTAAAACAGCACATGAAGGAAATCGGTCAGTTCGAGAAGCCAAAATTGAGATGCTTGAAGGAGAGTTGGGGAGACTTGCTATCGAGGAAGGCGAATCACCTCAAGACATGTACAACCGAATGAAGGCGATGCCATAAAGTAAACCCAAGAGTATCAAGAATAATCATCAACAATCACAAGAACATACCATTTACCTCCGAAGGACTGAACACGTGAAGGTCCTACGGTGTCAAGGTGCAAAAGTTGACACCGTTCAATTGTCATGATCGTTGTGAGAGGAGTATGTGAACCTGCAACCATCTTAGCATGTCTACAAGAGGAGCACACAATTTCTTTGTCCCCTTTAAGCTTAGGCAGCCCACGTATGCGATCAAGAGAACTAACACACGTGAGATGATCAAAGCCTACGTGACCAAGTCTACGATGCCAAAAATATATATCTTTGGAATCATTAGCAACTAGACACCTATACTTAGAAGGAAGACATATCAAAATCAGCTTTAAAAAATCTTCCAAATCGAGACACGTTAAAAATAAGCTCACTATTTGAATTTGCAACTTTACAATAATTTTTACTGAAAATAATTTCTAGATTTTCATCTAGCAGTTGTGAAACAAAAAACAAGTTGTATTTCAAATTTTTCACAAGTGCCACATCCTTCAAAGTGTAGTGATTATTTACTCTAAGTGAACCCTTAGCAATTATAGGAGTTGAAGAATTATCGGCAAAAGTAACATTCTCTACATGTGACACAAAAGAGAGGGAGGAGAACCATTCTTTGTTACCGGTCATGTGGCGTGAGCAACCTGAATCCACAATCCAAATGATCTCCTTCCCCAAGCGTGTAACCTACATAGAAGCACAATAAGTCGATGACTCAATACTGGGATTAGTCAACAGGCATTTAAGAATCCAGTACTGAGTCACACAACCTCCAGCAGGAATAACACGCGAAAGCTGAGATAAAATAGCAGGTTTATGAGCCAAAGCTTTAGGATTTTTGTACCCAACTACTGTCTTAGGAGATGCTACATGTGTAGCACAAAAAACAGTAGGTTTGAGAACAAAATTTGCATGTTTTCGGCTCATTACAGCAGGTTGCATGTTTATATCATTCGGTTTAGCATGAGCAGCAAATTTTGCATGAATGTTATGAGACCTAGCAATCATTCTTTCCTTTTCTGTTGTTTAGGTAGTCTATAACAAAAATCTATGACATGACCATCTCTACCACAGTAGGTACAACGAAATTTAACTTTGTGTTCATGTCTAGATAAGCAAGCAACATTTTTATTTGAAACCGAGTGAGACAATACTCCTGCAAATTTGAAAACCACTTCTTTTTGTTTAGGAACTGTTTGAGTCAAACCACTTCCCAATGAATTTACAATTTTAGGTGGATGTGCCTTTGCATGAGCATGAGAATCAAAACCTAAACCAGTTTTATCATTGCAAGACTTGGAAGAATTCAACAGCAAGTTTAGGTTCTTATTCCCATTACAAACCGATCCAATGTCCTATGCGTGTTATCAAGTTTATTGGACAGATCAAGGCAATTTTCACATTATTTTTTTCCTTTTAATTTGCAATTGGAGCAAAATTTAACTTTATGAGAACGTAAAGCATTGTTCAATATAGAAATTTCATTCGTAGCATCTTGTAGTTTCTTATCAATATCATCACAAGTAGAACAATGCAAATCAATTGTAGAACAACTAGCATCCTTCAATTTTTTATCATTAAGTGCAGCAAGCTCTCTATTCTTTTCAGTTTCAAACTCATGTTTATCAAGTGTGGAGGAGTGCACACTTCTTAATGAGGACAATTGTTCATATATTAAATCACATGAGGGACATGCATCATCACTAGGAATCAAAGTTTTTAAACGGTTGATTTCAGATTCTAGCGATTCAATTTTAGCAGCACTATCTCTAAGCTTTTTGTCCTTTCTCTTAACTATAATAGTGGCACGAGAAATAGCATCACACATTTCTTTGCAAGTAGGACATACCTCTTCATCGTCGCTGTTGTGTTCTGCATCCTCCATACTTGATCTTGATTTGCTTGCCATGAAGCACAAGTTTTCCAAATCATCTTCATCTTCATCACTTTCAATGTCCACATCGCTTGAGCCAAGTTCTTGAAGTGCAGAGATAAAACTGCTCACCAATTGACATCCTGTAAAACCCTTCTTTTTCTTTTTATCGCTTGCAGAGGAGTGCTTCGTCCTTGTTTGCTTTTCATCCCGGGAAGTAGGACCTAAAAGGTTAGGGCAATCTGAACGAAAATGTCCTGTCTTACCACATTCGAAACATCATTGAGGTCCGGAGCTTCCTCTTCTTCTAGTTCTACCATTTTGCAATGCTTTTAAGAACCTAGCAGAGAGAAGTACTAGCTCCTTCTCCTCCTCTGGAAATTCCTCAATCTGTTCAAGGGTTAGAGAGGACAACAAAGCAAGTGTACAACAAGATGAAGATTGACCGGAGCTAGGCATGTCACATTGAGAAACAAAAGCAATAGACTTGTTGGGGTTCTTACGTGATATTATGTCAATTTCATGAGTTTTTAACTTGGAACATAGCACATCTAAAGTAAATGTACTCATGACAGTAGATTCTTGAATAGATATGGCTTTTATCTCCCAAATTGACATATCTAATGCACTTAACAATTGCCTAGCATTTGCAGCATCTGAAAAATTAACATTGACACCAGGTTGCATCAATAGACTCACCAGGTTGCATCTCAAAGCACATGTATTCTTTCTTGAACATGTTTTGCCTTACCTCCTTGATCGTGTTGGATCCTTCGTGGTAGTCACAAAGTGCTTTCCACACATCGTATGCAGATCGGAGGTGTGCAACATGGTCGAAGTCGCTTTGAGTTAGTCCTTGAATAATCAAGTTGTAGGCTTTGTTGTTGTTGTCAACGTCCCATAGGTTCACAGTCGTAACTTGATCGTTTGATGGCACTTCGTAAAGCTTGTACACCTTTTCCCATATGGCAAAGCCTTGCGCTTGGATGAAGGCTTTCATACGTGTCTTCCAAACATGAAAATCAATACCACTAAACACACAAGGTTTGGTGGAGTATTTCTCCTTGATGATTAGTCAAAAACACGTGCAAATCACAAAGATTAGAGCACTGTGGCTCTGATACCAATTGTAGGATCAAAGATCACGTGAAAAGCTTCCAAAGGGGGGTGAATGGTAGATTAAAAAATCTTACGCAGTGGAAACAATTAAATCCCAACCCCTTTGGCAGAAAAAGGATCTGTTAAAGAAATCATGTGTGAGACTAATATAAACGTGTTCCACCATGCAAAAAGTGATATATATCAAAGAGAATCAAGTCACGAAGAAGACACAACAAGAATCACTCAAATCCGTCGAGAGAAACTCAAGTTACGATTGAAAGATCGAACAAAGATCAATCTGTCCTACCTGAGAAAAAATGTTCTAGAACGCTGCAAAGAAACTCATGTAGATCAGAAACCACAGATCCAATGACCGTGAAATTTTGACAAATGATAGATAATCAAGTTGTGAAGACAACTCAAAAAGAATCATGCTAATTGGATCTGTAAAATTCGAGTTATGATAAAACCACTGAAAAAGGTAGTGCTGTGCAGAAACTCGACGAGAAAAACTTGTCTGGAACAAGTCGGATGAATAAGGCACAAAGTTCTTTCAAACTATGAATTTTATTCATCAAACCACAGGAGGAACAGACCCAAAGTCGTGCACCACGAGCTCTGGCCTCCCTTTCTTATATAACCATCCCTTAGGCCAACCCTAAACCAACTAGGACTCTAATCCTACTCAAATCATGAATCGAAATTTTCCATAACCGCTTACGATTCTTCTATACGCAGATAGAAGCAATCTTAAGACTTCCAAACACCTTAGGAATGTATCCCACATTCCTAAAACAACTCAAATTCGTGACCCACACGAAATCCTATCATAACCAACTCAAATCTTTCCATATTTATGTCAAACACGACTCAGCCGCAGCTTGAGTCCATAACCTATTGAGTCAGGTTTGACTCAAATATGGAAAGATTGAGTTGGTTATGATAGGAATTCGTGTGGGTCATGAATTTGGGTTGTTTTAGGAATGTGGAATACATTCCTAATGTGTTTGGAAGTCTTCAGATTGCTTCTATCTGCGTACAAAAGAATCCTAAGCAGTTATGGAAAGTTTCGATTTGTGATTTGAGTAGGATTAGAGTCCTAGTTGAGATTGGGTTGGCCTAAGGGCTTTTTATATAAGCAAGGGAGGCCAGAGCTCGTGGTCCACGACTTTGGGGGTTGTTCCTCTTGTGTTCTATTGAATAAAATTCATAGTTGAAAGGAACTTTTGTTCCTTGATCGTCCGACTTGTTGCAGACAAGTTTTTCTCGTCGAGTTTTCTGCACAACACTACCTTTCTTCGGTGGTTTTATCATAACTCGAGTTTTACAGATCCAATTGATGTGATTCCCTTTGGGTTGTCTTCATGACTTGATTATCTATCATATGTCAAAATTTCACGGTCATTGGATTTGTGGTTTCTGATATACACGAGTTTCTTTGTAGCGTTCCACAACTGTTTTTCTCGGGTAGGACAGATTGGCCTTTGTTTGATCTTTCAATCGTAACTTGAGTTTCTCTCGACGGATTTTTGTGATTCTTGTTGTGTTGTCTTCGTGACATGATCCTCTCTGATTTGTATCTCTTTTTTAACACCTTTAGATTAGTCTCATACACGATTTCTTTAACAGATCGTTTTTCTGCCGAAGGGGTTGGGATTTAATTGTTTCCGTTGCGTAAGATTTTTTAAATCTTCCATTCACCACCCTATAATAGATTTTCACGTGCTCTTCGATGCTACAAAAACTTTTCATCATTGTCTGGAAAACAAAGATGCCAAGAGAAGGACCTCGTACTTAATTGGGAAAAGTGTCATTTCATGGTCCGTGAAGGCATCGTTCTTGGACACTTAGTGTGCGAGATAGGGATAGAGGTGGACAAAGAAAAGATTGAAGTCTCTGAAAACATCCACCTCCTATCAACATTAAGGGAATCCGCAACTTTTTAGGTCATGCGGGGTTCTATCGGCGATTCATCAAAGATTTCTCAAAAGTCATTAGACACCTCACTAACCTACTAGCTAAGGAAGCTCTCTTTCATTTTGATGATGAATGCCTTAAATCATTTGATACAATAAAAAAGGCACCCATCTCAGCTCCAATCATTCAATCTCCCGATTGGACGATGCCATTCAAAATCATTTGTGATGCTAGTGATTTTGCTGTTGGTGCGGTCTTAAGCCAAACCAAAAATAAAAAGTATCATGAAATAGCCTATGCTAGCAAAACTCTGACAGGAGCTCAACTCAACTATGCCACAACATAAAAAGATCTCTTGGCTGTTGTTTTTGCTATTGATAAGTTTAGTTCCTATTTGGTTGGAGCGAAGGTGAAAGTCTACACAGACCATGGTTCCTTGAAGTACTTGCTCACCAAAAAGGATGCTAAACCAAGGATAATCCGATGGATTATTCTACTCCAAGAGTTTGACTTATAAATCAAGAATAAGAAAGGAGTAGAGAATTCTGTGGCAGATCATCTCTCACGTATGGATGTCACTCAAACCATGGACATTTCTATCAATGACTTCCTACGAGATGATATGCTTCTCAAGGTGACTGTCTCTCACCCTTGGTATGCGGATATCGGGAACTTCATGATCACGGGATACGTACCACTAGAGGAAAACAAAAAGAAACTCATCTGTGAGAGTCGAAGACACCTATAGGATGACCCATACCTCTATCGAGTCTGTGCCGATGGCCTTCTTAGAAGATGTGTCCCATCAATCGAAGGCACCGAGATTATTGAAAAATGCCATGCTAGCCCTATGGTGGCCATTACGGTGTTTACCGTACCCAGGTAAAGATCTGGCAAAGTGGATTCTATTGGCCTTCTATGTATGAAGATACAAAATAATTCATTTGTAGAGGTTGGAAATGCCAAAAGCATGGATGAATCTCAGCTTGCAATGCGATGCCCCTAACATATAATCTCCAAGTGGAATTATTTGATGTGTGGGGTATTGATTTCACGAGACCTTTCCCTAGTTCCTATGACTGCGAGTATATCCTGGTGGTAGTAGATTATGTGTCAAAATGGGTAAAAGCTTTGCCATGCAAAAATGCTCATTCCAAGCAAGCTAGGAAAATGTTCCACGAGATCATTTTCCCACGCTTTGGCACTCCCCGTATGGTCATAAGTGATGGAGAGTTTCATTTCATATATAAGACCTTCTAGAACTTTTTGAGGGAGTTTGGTGTCCATCATAACATTGCTACCCTATACCACCCACAAACAAGTGGTCAAGCAGAAACATCTAATAAGCAGATTAAGAACATTCTGCAAAAGACCTTCTTTGAAATGGCAACAGGATGGAAGCATAAGCTACCTGACGCATTGTGGGCATACCGTACTGCCTACAAAACCTCCATAGGCATGTCTCCTTTCCAACTTGTATATGGGAAGACTTGTCATCTTCGTGTAGAATTGGAGCATAGAGCCTATTAGGCCATCAAGCGGTGGAACATGGACATTCACGTAGCAGGAAAACACCAACTGAAGCAACTTTTGGAGTTGGAAGAATGGAGAGATAAGGCATACCATAGTGTCAAAATCTATAAGTAAAGAACCAAAAGATGGCACGATAAGAGGATTACGCCTAAAGAGTTCAAACCTGGAGATAAAGTCCTACTCTTCAGCTCTAGGGTTAAACTCTTTGGACATGGGAAGCATAGAAGTAAATGTTATGGACCCTTCACTGTAGTAGAAACCTCATCTCATGGAGCAATCAAACTCCAAGGTGATGATGATCAACTATTTAAAGTGAATGGGTAGTTACTCAAAATATTTCTTGAATCCCAGGAGGAGGAGGCGGAAAAGAAATTGACATGATAAATCTAATTGATTTTCATGCCGTTTCTTTAAATTCTGTCTAAATTTTATGCGTCCAATTAATGGGCCCATACAATTAATCATCCATGGGGCCCATTGAGCCAACCCACGGAATCCTAGCCCGAGCAGAGCCAAGAAGGGTTTGGCCGAACCCTAAGGTCGGCCGACTCCTCCCTTGCACCATCGGCGTTCTATTTTCTCGTCCGGACTCTCCCGACATATCCCAAAAAGACTTTCGGTGCTATCGCACTTTCCCCGCTTATTTTTTGACGGGAACAAATTTTTCCCAAAAAGATGAATTCGACTGGTTACGCCCAAGGTTCATATCCAAATAAATTTATTTCCTAATTAAAATTTTAGTTCAATGATGGTTGAAAATTTTACTTTCTAACATGCAAGTATGAAAATTCAAACATGCAAAATGCAAATGGAAAGATCAATGGGAATTTCAAATATGCAATTGGGAAATCAAATATGAGATAACTACCAATGAAGCTATTGGCAAGGACTCACCAAGTTTTTTGAAGTCTAATGAGTGGGACTTACCTCCATCCTATTTAGTGCGATGATTTATTGTCCAATCCCGAAGTTGTAGATGTGGACAACTTCTCTTAATTGACATGCCAAGTCTTCTTTGGCTTGTTGGTTGGACATGTGGAACACATGATGGCCCTAGCCTCTCCACCATCTTGATGAAGAGATGTTGATGTAGTGACGACTTTTCCCTCTTGAAGATATTCTCTCATGAGCATGGTGAGGCTTGTCCTTCTTTAAATGTGTCACTTCGACTATTTGATATTCCTTAAGGTCCGCCCATACATTGGTCATGGATCAAATGCTTCCTTGGGCATGATGACATGTGGACTCCACAATCAAACAAGAAATTATTCATCCACAATGTCACTTGCCCTAGGTTGCATGGGCTTGGTCGGAGTGTAGGAATCCCAACAAGTGATTGTAGGATATCTTGGATTTTGAATGCTCTTTAATTTTCTTGTCCTAGGCCAATGGCTTCATCTGGTCTTTATTTCTTGCTTGGCCATGGACAAGAAACTTCAAGGTAGGCTAGTTTAACTTAAATCCCTTGAAATTCTCATAGCCTCCTTGATTACAAGGGTGATATTGATTCAACCCATGACCTCCTTGTGAATAGTAGCCATTGGAGTTGTTGTTTGAAAGAAAGAACTCTCATGGGTCTTAGGGAAATGATTCCCCAAGTGTACCATGTTGACATGGATTTTCACAAATCACGTGAATATCCATGGCTTGGATCATCCAAACATTTCTCCATTGGCTTCATCCGTCATGATACTTCAATGGGAGGTGTAGTTCTATAGATAGCATGTCCACCTTGCTAAGTGGTGTGCATGCCAAGCTAAAGGAACTAGAGCGCTCTTCAATCCACCCCTTGAGTAGAGACCATATTATCATCCATGATGAATGCGAATAGGACTCCTTCAGCTCTAGCACAAATGTGGTCATAGATTGGTGAACCAACCCATGACATGAATGTTACATCACAGATCATCTCTCGAAAGAGATGAGGTACGCAATTGCACGGAAACTGTCGTGTAGCATTTCACCCAAGAGTATTCCCAAGGGTATCATATTTATCCCAAAGGAAGGCAATAGAGTAAAGTAAACACTACTCTTATGATCAAGCTATGGGATACTAATCAATTATCAAGACAGGGGTAAGTTGATAATATATAGGTAGTGTGACACACACCTAAGCAATCTATTCTAAGGGGTAGATGGGTCCTAATGGAGGTTAGAATAAAATTTGGGGAGTTGCTCCTAAAAATGCTTCTAATATACATATACATAGCCTAGGTTATATACTAATTTGTATGTAATGGTGAATACTTATGCTAAGTTGTTCAACACATCGGGCACGGGTTTACCCCTAGCAATACTAGGACGACTCCCGCCAAGATCCTGTGGCATAGCCGAACATAGAGGATTACAAAGGACAAATAGGGCTGTCACCACCTACTGCCAACCTCTTCAATCCGTGGGTCTATGAGACATTCAACGCTACTTAACTATCCTAGCACCATGCTAACATATTAATTAAATACCTTAGGAGCCCGGGCACAAGCCAACCTAAGGAAATGAACTAAATCATCGTTGAACCAATGTTGATACATAGCACAAGTGATTCATATTAACATGATCATATCATAACTAATTAGAATATAGTGGGGGTTTGTAGTGTTTATGATCATAGTTTAAGAGAGATATGACATAATCATAAAGACTACTCCTACCACATACATGGAATCCACAATCAAACAAGGAACGCTTCATCCAAGTATATGAATAAAAGAAGACTAAAGATAATATCTTTATTATGAATAAAGTCACAAATATAGGAAAGATACATGAGCCATACCTTTCCCAACTTGGACTTGGTACTAGAGGCTCTCATCTCTATTGCCTAACTCCACTAAGGACTAAGAGAACTAGTGTATACAATAGAATAATGCTCAAGTGGTGTGTGTTGAAGTGAGGGGTGAGAGGTCCTATTTATAGGTGGAGAAGGGTCGGTTCGAGTCACCAAAAGCGCGCAAATCAGTCACCACCGACTTCTTCAAGCCGGGAGGAGCCAACATGTGGAAGCTGACCAAGTTTGGCGCCAAGACCAAGTCGGCCGACCTAGTCTTTGCACCATTTTGCGTGTGCTTTCTCCATGTCACTGCCAGGTGAGTCCCATCCCTTGATATGAGTGCTACACTGTTGGATGACCTCGGATACTTCCGTTTGTGGGCCATTTGATCCATGTATTGCCACATGTTGGCGCTTGATTGGCTGGGATGATATTTTATAGGATCCATCTCCTTGTTTCACTCCAATTCTATATAAAATACCTGCATGCACCTATTTCTCCAAGTACAAGTGGAAATAGGTTAAATAGAAATGTGATGTGTGCAAGAGATGATATTTCCTTCACATAACTAAGTTATATTGACGGGTGAAATTGGTACATAATAGCCATCAACAAACTTCCCCAAGCTTATCCTTTGCTCGTCCCTAGCAAAGTCAAGACTTTATATTGATAATCAGGAGTTGCTGCAATGTTCTATTTTTCAAAAGTACCATGCACACAACAAAATAATCTACCTAGTATTGCAAAAATTGGCATGGTACTTCACCCATCTTAAGTCATTATGGGGCTTATGCCATCTCCTATTCATGGGTGGTTGAAAGATAGAACATCAAATGGAGCAAACATACCCTAGAGATCAATTTCCAGTCAAATTTTGGAGAGTTCAATTTAGATTTCAAGTATCTCAATTTGATTCTCTTGATCTCTCCTTTGTGTGTAGTGGAAATATTTCCTCACCAAGACATTTTGCCTACACTCATCCTACCACTACATAAGGCTTGTATGTGGAGCTTGGTAGGGAATATAGTAGGCATATTTGCAACACATAATATTCCTAAGTCAAAAAGCAAGCCTAGGGATAAATAAATTAAAAACTATTTGATTCAAGACTTGTGCACGTTTGATGGAATGAAGTGGATGTGGATATTTGATATGACTCCTTTTTTGAGTGGACTCTCTTATGTTGCAGGGATGAAACATGGCTACTTTTTGTTCTCATGCTTTTGATGTAAGCATGCATTTTCTTCTTTTTTTTCTTTTTCTTGTATCCATGTCTTCTACTCCCTTCTTATGCAATAAATTTGGAGAGAGTACTAAGCATGAATGGTATGGAGTTTCTCTTTTATCATGGAATGGTGGTATGATGGGAATTTGCTTACTTCTAGTGTAGAAGTACAGCATGTGCAAGTGAAGTCTTGAATTCAAAAGTAATGGATGAAATCTCACATAGGTCTATGCTAGTTTGACAAAGCTCAATGTGAAGACAAATAGCATATGCATAAGGTCTATCAATGTAATGTATCATATGGCTTTGGTAGGTATTTCCAATCAAATGAGAGTAACTTAAATCTTTTTAGAATTTCTCTGGAAATCAAAGTTTCACTTTCAAACTAGGAATAACAGCCCTATCACTACATCATATCTCACAACAACATAGAATTGGATTAAGCTTTTGCTACCTACAATTTCTACATCCAGGCAAAAGTAACTCTAGCCAATGAAAGCAATATTTGTGAGAGTAGTAAGTGGTAAACTAGGGACTTAGAAAAATTAAACAGAGCAACTATTCATCATTTCATTTATGTGAATTCCAAATCATTCTTACTGCACATATTTTATTTTATTTTAAAAGCAAATCTACTCTACTATTTTCTTTTTTTTTAATATGCAAGGTGGATGATGGGTGAATGGAAATAAATACGCAAGGGGTGTGATACAAGTTGCCTCAAGTGGGGGTCCTTCCCCAAGGTTGTTCTTGTTCAAGGTCTGCGCTAGGGGCTAAAACCCTAATGACGGATGTAGGCCATCAGGTTGGCCTAACCTTGTTGAAGCATGGCTTTGACATTGGAGGGTTGAGTGTCAATGTTGGGTTGTCTTCTATGGGTTCCACGAGTGTGGTCGAGGAGAGTGTTGTCGATGTTGCTCATCCACACCTCAAGGTTCCCATAGGTTGGATGTACTTGGTTATTTCGTGGCTAATGTAATGATAACCCTTAGCTACAAAGGAATGACGTGCACTCAACATGGTTGAGTGTGTTCCATCATTCTTTGGCTGAGGTGTATCATACATTCTTGCCATAAAGAAATAACTTGTACCTCTCATGCATTGGTTGTGATCAATCACTCCTTGGCTTAAGTTAATGATAACCCTTAGCCACAAAATAGTGACATGTACCCAACATGTGTTGAGTATGATCTGTTATTCCTTGACTAAGGTACAACATACTTATAACCATAAAGGGATGATGTGCACTCAACACGGGTTGAGTGTGATCCGTTGTTCCTTGGCTAAGGTATAAAATATCTTCTTGCCACATAGAAACAGTTTGCATCCAATATACATTGGATGTGATCTTGTCATTCCTTGGTTAAGTTACATCATACCTTTTAGCCACAAAGGAATAACTTACACCCAATGATGGTGGGAATTCCCTTGAGCTTGAAAGAGTGTTTAGAATAGTTGAGAGCATAATGCTCTCTCATATTCACAGTAGCCCATTGGTTGCTTATGGAGGGTTTCCATGTCAAATCTACGGCCTCGTATAGTTATGGTTGACCTTCGGGCTTAATTTCCAATAGGTGACAACCATCCTAATTTACTCTTTGGCCAAGAGATGTTGAAATGGAATCCTCTTAGGGTTCTAACACTCGGATCTTTGAATGCCTACATAGTAATATTACCCCTGCAAACTTCCCCTCTATGATAAAGAGGTATGGTTAGCTCCCGATACTTGTACAACTGAATTTTCGGGTTAGGTAACCGAATCTTCATTTGTACATACGGGGAAGAACAAAATCAAAGATGAACTGACTCCAATTTCAAGTGTATTCATGAACAATATATGAATCATTGATAGGAGTGGGGCTTTATGAATAAATCAATTTGCACATTTTTCTAAAGCTACAACTAATAACAATGCAAGTGATATAAATACACTATATGGATCCCTTCACCTTGTAAATTTTATAACCATCATAGTTTTTTACAAGAGCAAATATTTATCATTTGGATCATGGCAAACAAGACTCTCAATTTTATCCTCCTGAAATTTTTAATTTCTTGCCTAGGAATTTGAGATTTAGTGATTCATGCATGAATGAGTTTCAAATCAAAATTATGGACATCACTATTCCTAGGTTGCTACATACAAATTCAACCATTAAGTCATTCCATAAGCATTACCTAGGCAGAAAATGTCTAAGTTAGTTTTAGCAATACTTATGAAATTCTAGGTACTCGTTTAAATTTATTCCCATGTAAGGTGACATTCCTTTTTGAAGAATCAAAAAGAGTAATTGCAACACTTACTCTCATGAGGATGCATAAGAATTGAATGATGTGAAGGTGTAAACCTTCCTAACCAATGTAAGAAAAAATCATTCAATCCTAATGGAATTCAAACAATGAAAAATTTGAACTTGTACCTCAATTGAAGAGTAGTCTTGGTTGAATGTCGTTAAGTGAGAAACTCATGACCATGGATTGTGGTGTAGCCTTCATGTTCAATGTCTCCTGCCAAGTTGAGGTTGGAGTTGAATGCGCTTCATCTTGTTCCTCTATTGGACCACCATCTTGAGCATTCCTCCACCATGAACTCAAAATGAGATTGATGGAGGGATTTGCGCTTGATGAGGCCTTCCAACCTCTTTACAAATTTTGTCCTGCCTGCACTAAAATCAAGAACAAACGAAACAACTCGAAAACAGGTTATGTTAGCTCAAAAAGCATATTTTACCCTTTGTCAAATTGTTTTGCCCAACTTGAAACAACTTGAAAATGCATTGAATATTAAGGGAAATATTTTTGGTTTCAATTAGGAGGATGAATTCAAGTGATTACACTCAAGGTTCATATCCAAATACATTTATTTCCTAATTCAAAATTTTAGTTTTATGATGGTTGGAAATTTTACTTTCCAACACGCAAGTGTGAAAATTCAAACATGCGAAATTCATATGCAAAGACCGATGGGAATTTCAAATATGCAATTGGAAAATCAAATATGAGATAACTACCAATTAATCTATTGGCAAGGACTCACATAATTTTTTGAATTCTGATGAGTAGGACTTACCTCTGTCCTGTTTAGTGTGATGATTTGTTGTCCAATCCCATAGTTGAAGATGTGGACAACTTCTCTTAATTGGCATGCCAAGTTTTCTTTGGCATGTTGGTTAGACATGTGGACCACATTATGGCCCTAGCCTCTCCGTCATCTTGATGAAGACTTGTTGATGTAGTGACAACTTTTCCCTCTTGAAGATATTCTCTCATGGGCATGGTGAGGCTTGTCCTTCTTTAAGGGTGTCACTTTGACCTTCTTGATATTCCTTAAGGTCAAACCATAATTTGATCATGGATCAAATTCTTTCTTGGGCATGATGACATGTGGACTCCACAATCAAACAAGAAACGCTTCATCCACAATGTCACTTGCCCTAGGTTGCATGGGCTTGGTCAAAATGTAGGAATCCCAACAAGTGATTGTAGGATATCTTTGATTTTGAATGCTCTTTAATTTTCTTGTCCTAGGCCAAGGGCTTCATGTGGTCTTGATTTCTTGCTTGGCCATGGACAAGAAACTTTAAGGTAGGCCAGTTTAACTTTAATCCCATGAAATCCTCAGAGTCGCCTTGATTACAAGGGTGATATTGATTCAACCCTTGACCTCCTTGTGAATAGTAGCCATTGGAGTTGTTGTTTGAAAGGAAGAACCCTCGTGGGTCATATGGAAATGATTCCCCAAGTGGCCCATGTTGACATTGATTTTCACAAATCATGTGAATATCCATGGCTTGGATCATCCAGACATTTATCTATCGGCTTGATCATTCATGATACCTCAATGGGACGTATAGTTCAATATTGCTAAGTGGTGTGTATGCCAAGCTAAAGTAACTAGAGCACTCTTCAATCCTCCCCTTGAGTAGAGACCATGTTCTCATGCGTGATGAATGAGAATAGAACTCCTTCAGCTCCAGCACAAATGTGGTCATAGATTGGTGGACCAACCCATGACATGAATGTTGGATGAGGAGCCAACTATGCACCCTATGGTGGAGGCAAACCAAGAAGAATTCTTGGAGCCTCCCCCATGCTTGGGGATGGATGACTTTGGCTCCTACTGGAAGTTGAAATTCTTCTGCGAAAGGAAATGGTGTTCCCTAGCAGACATTTGTTAAGTTACGCCTTGAATTATCTTGCAGTTGAGAACTCGCGTCCTCGTTGCCATCCCATGAAATGGGTTAGCCAACACTACCCTGTTTCACCACAAAAGGAGAAAACAAAATAAGGGTAATCCTGTCTAATAACTATTAGTACCTATAGCTTAATCACAAGTGATAGCTATCCTTCACTTCCTTTGCCATCCTCGGCAATGGCGCTAGAAATGACTGTTGACATTTCTTACATCGCAGATCATCTCTCAAAAGATATGATGTCTACAAGGCACAAAAACTGTCGTGTAGCATTTCACCCAAGAGTATTCCCAAGGGTATCATATTTATCCCAAAGGAAGGCAATGGAGTAAAGTAAACACTACTCTTATGATACAGCTATGGGATACTAATCAATTATCAAGACAGGGGTAAGTTGATAATATATGGGTAGTGTGACACACACCTAAGCAATCTATTCTAAAGGGTAGATGGGTCCTAATGGAGGTTAGACTAAAAGTTGGGGAGTTGCTCCTACAATTCTTCTAATATACATATGCATAGCCTAGGTTAGATATTAATGAGCATGTCAATGGTGAATACTTATGCTAAGTTGTTCAACACATCAGACACGGGTTTACCCCTAGCAATACTAGGACTACTCCCGCAAAGAGCCTGTGGCATAGCCGAATGTAGAGGATTACAAAGGACAGATAGGGCTGTCACCACCTACTGCCTACCTCTTCAATCTGTGGTTCTACAATACATTCAATGCTACTTAACTATCCTAGCACCATGCTAACATATTAAGTAAATATCTTAGGAGCTCGGGCACAAGCCATCCTAAGGCAATGAACTAAATCAACGTTGAACCAATGTTGATACATAGACAAGTGATTCATATTAACATGATCATATCATAACTAATTAGACTATAGTGGGGGTTTGTAGTGTTTATGATGATAGGTTAGGAGTGATATGGCATAATCATAAAGACTACTCCTACCACATACGTGGTATCCACAATCAAACAAGAAATGCTTTGTCCAAGTATATGAATAAAAGAAGACTAAAGATAATATCTTTATTATGTATAAAGTCACAAATATAAGAAAAGATACATGAGCCATACCTTTCCTGACTTGTACTTTGGACTAGAGGCTCTCCTCTCTATAGCCTAACTCCACTATGGACTAAGAGAACTAGTGTATACAATAGAATGATGTTCAAGTGGTGTGTGTTGAAGTGAGGGGTGAGGGGTCCTATTTATAGGTGGAGAAGTGTCGATTCCCACCATCAAAAGCGCGTGAATCAGTCACCACTAACTTCTTCAAGCCTGAAGGAGCCAACACGTGGAAGCTGACCGAGTTTGGCGCCAGGACCAGGTCGGCGGACTAGGGGGGTCGGCCGACCTGATCTTTGCACCGTTTCGTGTGTGCTTTCTCCACGTCACTGTTAGGTGGGTCCCATCCCTTAATATGGGTGCTACACTGTTGAATGGCCTCGGATACTTCTGTTTGTGGCCCATTTGATCCTTGTGGTGCCACATGTCGATGCTTGATTGGCTAAGATGATATTTTATAGGATCCATTCCCTTGTTTCACTCCAATTCTGTATAACATACCTGCATGCACCAATTTATCCAAGTACAAGTGGAAATAGGTTAAATAGAAAGGTGATGTGTGCAAGAGATGATATTTCCTCCACATAATTGAGTTCTATTGACTGGGGAAATTGGTATATAACAGCTGTCAACACCTCTCGCCATGATCCTGCCACCGACGACGACTATGCGTGGGTGTAGCACCACGCCTCATGGTGTTGCACGGTCGCTCTACCCTCGGAGGACGCCCATGAAGTCGATGACACCTGCACGTCCTATGACTTTGGATGGCCTTAAGTCAGTCAAGACTCGTCTTTTTCCTAGAAAAGACGAGTCTCTCCCAAAGCTGCAACCTTATGAGGAGTTCATGTACACTCTGAAGACCAAGGACGGTGACGTAGTGAGCCACCACTACAAGTCACCTACGCGTACCTTGCCTGAGCGTGTGGGAGATCGCCTCATTATCCACGGGGTGCGCAAGACTAAATGGGGCTATGCAAAAGGCTTTTTGAAGCAAGAGGATAATTTGGCGATGGAGGAATCGACAGACTCATCAACCTATAAGATTAGGCGTCACCTCTCGCCACCTGCCATCAGAGGGCCACCTGGCCAATTTGAGGACAGCGACGGGAAATCTCCTCGTGCCCCTAATGTGGCACAACTTTCTAAGAAGTTATCTTTTCTCTGTTTGGAGAACAAGAAGCTATCAGACTTAGTGGCTGAAGGGCGCATAGAGAGAACGTAATTGAATGATGAGCTCATATCCCTCAAGAAGGAGATTAATGGTGTTTGTTGTGGCATGGGCGCCAAGCTGCGACGCGTATGCAATGCCGTCGGGAAGCACGGCATCTACAATGCTCCATAGTTTAGATGTCCCGACCGCATAGGATTCTTACTAGTTTAGTTTAGTTTTATTCCAAATTTTTATTCATTAAATTTAGATTGAATAATGTAAGCATCCACAATATTTTTAGTTCAATAAAGTGAACTTTGTGGTTCATCTACCCCGATAAAGTTCCATCTTTAGTTTATTTTTGTTGAATAAAGAATTCAGGGAACCAGTGTGGGGGAGGCACCGCAAATTCGCAAAATCCAGATGTGCAAAAATAGTGCTGCATACCGAAACACATTGCAACGGAACATACGACTCGACATGTCAAAACAGAGCAACAGAGAGGCCAGAAATGGGTCGGCCGAAGCCCTGGTCGGCCGACTTGGTTTGGGCCCCACACGGCTCCATTTCACTCCAAAAATTCAGTTTGGATCTCCTACCCTTGAATATGCATGCTACATTACTATTTGAGTTGATTTAGTATTTAATACTAAAAATTTGAAAGCAATTCAAATCAACAATTAAAAATTTAAAACTTGGTAGTCAAAATTTGCTTGAGCTGAAAATTTGAATACTTTATATTTCGATTTATTACCTTGTTTATGATTCCCACAAATAAAATAGGAACAACATGTCATCTAAGTATTTGACTAGTGTTATATGGTAAATGAGTTATTCGAGGAGATATCTCCTTTCTTGAAATTGATTTTGATGTTTGCACAATTTGGAGTCTCGAACTTTGCCTGATTCTCTCATTGGAAATTTAAATACCCACGACGGCCATATGATACAAATTCCTGAAAACAACATGCATATGCCACTTTGCTTTTCATTGAACATTGTCAAACTCGTGACCCAATTGAGTGATATGCATGAACTTTTGACTTAGAAATTCTTGTGCACCCTATTCATGCAAAATTTCTCACATTGAGAATTTGCATCCATAATTACTCCATCCAATAAAGAAACTCCATACATTTCCATCATCAAGATCTTGAAAAATAAAAAGGAGTAGAAGACATGGCTACGAAAAAATAAGTAGTAGCCATGTTTCATCCTCAAAGAGAGAAACCCATGGACTCCACATTTATCCAGTCCATTCATGTGCACAAGGATTTTTCTTTGTCAAATTGTTTGTTGAATAAGTCTCTCATAGGATCAAGTTTTTTACTTAGTAATATATGAAATGCAATGCACTACAGGAATCACGATAATAGACGACGGCCAAGAACCGTAGTCTATAAGGACATTACCGTTGTCTATTACTTATAGACGACGGTATACACTTATAGACGATGGTTCTTGACTGTCTATGATAATTTGTCGTCTGTAACCTTATAGACGACGGTAACTGTCGTCGAATAGTTTATTGACGACGGCCGGACTTAGCTGTCGTCAATAAGTCAGCTCAGCCATGTGGCAGCGTGGAAACAATATAGACGACGGCCGCCTGAGGACCATCGTCTATAAGGTCCACTATTGACGACGGTCACAGAAAACCGTCGTCCATTAGGACCCCAAGTGACGATGGTTTTTTTTTTTGCCCGTCGTCTATAAGAGTTCCTTATAGATGACGGTGTGTGTAAAACCGTCGTCTATAAGTTTTGCTTTTTAAAAAAAGTAGAAAATAGATATTACACAGATATCACAGTACAAATTTTATAGAATTCATAGTAAACAGAACCACAGTAGACAGATCACAGATTTCACATATAAGAGTTCACACATCATAGATTTCACATATAAGAGTTCACACATCACAGATTTCACATATAAGAGTTCACAAGAAGTGCTAGAAGTGCCTCGTCCCTGACCGCAGCGCGTCGTCCCACGAGATTGCCATCCCGGCCTCCGAGTGCTCCAATGAAGCAACACTGGTCACACACCACAAAAGAAGAATCAGCAGGCTCAAGTGTTTGAGTAAAACTTACAGGAAATGTGATAATCAACAATCAATAGAAAGCATGTCAAAAGAAAATATAGCACAGAATTGTATCGGCAACATCCTAGGTGAAAAAGTTTATTCCATGGTCTTATGTTTGACAGCATATAATAGTTAACTATACCTGTAAACTGAGTACTGAAACTTGTCCACTTTTGCAAAATTACAGTTGTAAGCATCGATCACTACTGTAAAAATCTTCGCATATAGCCACCTGTGGTTGTCTATGTCCAAGCTAGAATAAAATATGATGGTGTGGCTTTTAACAGAACTATGAGAGAGTGAATGTTTCGGGGCTAATGATCTCATGGGTAGCCACCATCTGTACATGCAAATTTAGCATTCATTCAATTTTAAAACAAGAAAAAACTTGGTAGTTTGGATGTTCATTGTTTCCTGACTAGGTAGATGTGATCTCATGGGTATTTAGAAATAGTTATGCACCTTCTTGCATTGCGATACATAATATCAAAAAGTTAGAAATATCTCTGTAACATATGGATGCATTAGTGCATTATGGCTTTCAACATTTATGGAGTTTTCATTGCAGGTATAAGGCTGTTGGTATTAGGTTAGACTCTGGTGATTTAGCATATCTATCTGTTGAGACCCGCAAGTTCTTCCATGCAATTGAAAATGAATTTGGAGTTGTTGGCTTTGGGAAAATGAATATTACAGCAAGTGTATTACAATTGAAAAAGGATGCAAATAGATTTCAAATCGGCTAACCTGGCTATCACACGCTACCCCGTCCGCTGCCGCCGGAGTTCAGAAAATCTTCCTCCGGCAGTCGTCCAAGCGCCAGAATCTGGGGCGACGGAGTTTGAGCCTCCGTCCCTGATCCCTGTGATATGCAAGTGTGGTTAGACAAGTTATAAGTATAAAAATGCATATTTTACTAAATTTGAACAAGTTTAACTAGTTTCAGTTATTTTGAATAATTTTGTACCTGTGCTCCTGTCGTTGGCACCAGTGACAGCTCCGTTGATGGCGGCGCCCACTGCACAAACACGGCCGGTTGTCCTGCGCTCATAGCCTGCGAATACAAATCAAATCATTATAACTGTCATTTGTATATTACAAATGTTAAGTACAACATTCAGAACTTACCTGGAAGGCAGCTTGCCACTGTAGCATGTACAAGTTTTGATACTCGTTCCTAGCCCTAAGCGCCGCTGCCTGCATCTCGTCCCTAGTCCGGAGCGCCACTGCCTGCATCTCGTCCCTAGTCCGGAGCGCCACTGCCTGCATCTCGTCCCTAGTCCGGAGCGCTTCTTGCGTCCTCTGGAGCTCCTCCCGAAGACTCTGGAGCTCCAGATCTCGTCCCGTACGGCTGCTGCTGGACCTGCCCTACTGCGATGAAGAGGCTCTCGAGGAAGCCCGCGCCTGCCTCAAGTCGACCACTCCATCGAAGATGGCCAACCTGCACAACAAAGTAAGATGATTAAATTTTTGTAACTCAAAGTTCGTGACAGTAAATTAAAATTAACAAAACTCACCGTCCGTGAGGTTTCCTGCCACCGATTGCATACGCGGCTTCTGGTACAATTGGCGCGCTCTGCCAATTAAACTCTTCGCCTCGAAGCCTCTGTGCCTCCTGCCCGTACTTTGACTGGAAACACAGTAAAATAAAATTATTAAAACTATTAAAGAAAATTCAATTAAGTTAAGTAAATAACTCACCAACGTCTGAGTCGCCATCTGAGAAGACAGCTTCTCAGGCTGCGACAGGTCACTTCCCAAGTGACCCCTCTTCCACACCTCAATAGGTGACGGCTCCTGACCCCTCTCGTGCTCCTATCGATACATGTTAGCACAATGAAAGATTATAAAATTACTTGAATAGAATTCAAGTCACACTTACCATCCGTTTAGCGAGACGTATGTAGCCGTCCCCACCCATACGGGGTTTTCCGTCCGTCCCTCTACTCTCTCGACGGGTTTTAGACACGCCCTGGAAGTTTTGGCTCCCCCAACGAGCATAGAAGGCACAATATGCGTCCGGTCGGCTATCAAGCCACGCTACACCGACCTGCACACATTTTATTATTAAATGAAAGCATTGATCACAATTTTATAATGAAGTAAAGTACAATAAACACTTTACCTCTGCGTACTGCGCCTCCGTCAAGTACTTGTCGGCCCCTTCCCTATACTTCCCCGGCTCACCCTCCTCCGGATGCAACTTGAAATACGCCTTCGTAGCTTGAATGCGAGCCGTCGATAGTGACTGAGTCACGAGCTTCCTGGCGCAGTTATGGAAGACGAGATGAGCTTGATCCGTCTGCTCGGCCTCGTTCTCCAAACGGTACCGAGCCTGGAAGAACAAATATACAAGTAAATATATTTAATTTATAATAAATATGTATTACACAAATATTTGTTCATACTTACCATAAAGTCGTGCCACACAGCCTCCTGATGGTTGCTGTAAGCAAGGTCCTTGGCCATAGCGTAATGGTCCCAAGACGTGGCAGGCTGTCCGTTCACTACACCGGGGTAGTGCAAACGGACTAGACTGCCCAAGACCAAATTCACCTGCTTGTGGTGTCCCTGCCCTGTGAACGAACAATCCTCCCAAGCCCTTATATATGATTATCAATTAGTATATATATAAGCCTTTAAATATCTGAATTGTTAAAGATTTACTTACTTCTCGCCAATAGGACGAATAACGATCCGATCGTTTGGGTTTGCAGGAGCTGGAGGAGAAGCCACGTAGTGGCTCCTCCTAGTCCGTCGCTGTGCAGCTGGCTCCACATCAGGTGACCCAGAAGTGGGGTCACCCGACTGCACTGGCTCTGAACAAGGTGGCACCAAAGAAGAAGGCTCTGAAGCAGGCACTGAAGAAGGAGGATCTGAAGCAGGCACCGAAGGAGGCTCCAAAGCAGGCACCGAAAGAGGCATCCTAGCCTCTGAGTCCTCGGAAATAGAGTCGTCCTGACAATTTCAAAGATTCATATTATAGAATAAAGTATTAATTATATAATTTATGTAATTAAATGTTCTTTACCTGGCCACGTGACGACTGCGGCAGATAGCTCACCAACTGAGCCCGTCTACCTCCGCTAAACTGGCTGCCCTGGAAGACCTTGTCTCCTCTTGTGGCTCTCGGTGACAGAAATCTCCGTGCCTCTGTCCCTCGTCGTCTGCTGCTCCTTGACGACATCTTGTTTAATAAAAAATTGTTAAAGAATGTAATGGAAAATATAGAAGAAGAAAGAAGAGATGAAGCAAACATTACTTGTACTCAATTTTAAAATTCATCAACATCACGCTCATGTACTCTACTCTGTAAACCGGACCATCGATCTTCTGTCGTGGAAGTTGTCTGTTTTCGTTTTCATTTTCGCATCTTAGGAGTTTCTACATCTTCTGCATCTCCAACTAAGTCATCGAGTCCGAAACCAGGCTCGACGACAAAAGAGTCCGACAACTCTTGTTCTTGGTAAACAACATCAACCTCATCATCAAGGTATCCATCATTGTCTGGTGTATATAACCGCTCATGAGGATTCACCTTGTGTACAACCCACCAAGCATTAAGCTTTTCGCATGGATAATGTAGATGATACACTTGCTCGACTTGGTGTGCAAGGATGAAGGTGTCGCAGCCTTGTAGCCGGTCCTTGTGTTTTACTTCTACCATGCCAAATTTGTTTTGTCGAGTTCCATGATTATGATCAAACCAATTGCAGTCAAAGAAGATTACTTTAAGGACTTTATTCCCCGCAAAACTGAATTCAAGGATATTTTTAATGATCCCATAATAATTAGTTTCACGTCCTTCGGCGTCAACTACCCTCATCACAACTCCGGTGTTACATTTTGCTCTGAAAGGACGTTGAGTTTCAAATTGAGTGGAACGAAATCGGAACCCATTGACGTCGTATCGACCGTAACTTTTAATTTTAATGGATCCGTAGGACAGTTGTCGCAAATCTTCATGGACACCGGCTCGTTTTTTGCACTGTTCAACATACGAAGTTAGAAGACTATTTTATGCTATACATGTAATTACTAAGAGAAACAAAACATGAACACGTTACTTGTGCATGAAACCAGGATATAAAGTTAGGCCCTCCTTGTACTCCATAATATCGCATCGATTGTATTTGTCGAAGCGTAGGTTGCTGCTTCGATTTCCAATTTTGTTGATCGAACTCACTAAATAAGGAAAAAACAGAATAATTAGCATAGATGTATAACACAACACGCTAATTATTATAGATGTTGAACAAATACTTACTGAAAATATTCTTCCATCCCCTCTATATTAGCGTACATGTATAGCAAAGCAGCCGTCTTGTCATCTGTTTCAATATCGTAGCTCGTGCTGCTACCAACAGTAGTGCCTCTCGTTTGAAAAATTGAGAGGTTGCTACAAGGGGGTGCTTCATCCATATTGTACCACAACATGGAAGCATTAACATTGTTTTTTTCTGCAAAATATACACTTGAAAAGTATCCTATCTCTTGAATGGCGTATGCTTCGGCGATGCATCCTTCAACCCTAGCCCGATTGTGAACCATTGGTTTAAGACACCTGAGTGCTCTTTCAACGTGATACATCCACCTATATTGCACAGGGCCGCCCACTTTAGCTTCATATGGAAGATGAATTAGGAGATGTTGCATTGGATTGAAGAACCCTGGAGGGAAAACTTTTTCCATCTTACATAAAAGCACTGGTATCTCCCTTTCCAACTTCTCCATCATCTCTCTTGTGATTTCTTTAGCACAAAGCTGTCTATAAAAGTAGCTAAGCTCGGCTAACACCTTCCACACCGCATCGTCAATGTAGCCTCGAAACATAACTGGCAGTAGTCTTTCCATAATTATGTGATATTCATGACTCTTCAACCCTGTGAGATTTCGAGTCTTAACATTTACGGCTCATCTCAGGCTAGCAGCATAACCGTCTGGGAATTTCAAACTTTTCAACCACTCAAAGACTTCTTTCTTTTCTTTTGGTCGAAGACAGAAAGAAGCACGCGGTTTGCCACCAGCTTCAGATAGCTCAAGAGTTGGACGATTACAAACCTCTGCCAAATCCTTACGAGCCTTTATATTGTCTTTTGTTCTGCCAGTCACATCGAAGCATGTGCTTATGATGCATTCGCCCATGTTACGTTCCTGATGCATGACATCAATGTTATGCATTAAGATTAAGGACTTAACATACGGTAGCTCCCATAGTGCACATATATGAGTCCAGTTGTGGTCCTCTCTATAACCAACAAAATATCCAGGACGATCTTCATCTGGCACTAAGTTGTTCAACTGTTCAACAATCTCCGACCCATTTAGACGTTGTGGTGATCTTTTTTGACAACAGTGTCCTTCCTGAAGGCATTCCTCTGTTGCCTAAATACGTGATTGGGCGGTAACCAACGTCTGTGGCAATCAAAGTAGCAAATCTTGCCACCATGCTTTAAACGAAAACATTACGTGTCTAAAGCACATATTGGACATGTCAAACGACCATGAGTGCTCCAGCCAGAAACCATGCCATAAGCTGGGAAATCATGGACAGACCACAAGTATGCAGCTCGAAGGTTGAATTTCTGTTTTTTGTAGCAGTCGTACGCTTCAATTCCTGTCCATAACATTTTCAACTCTTCAATCAACGGCTTCAACATCACGTTTAGTCGTGAACCGGGATGATCCGGTCCAGGTACAATAAGGCAAAGGAACATGAACTTGTACTTCATACAAAGAGATGGTGGTAAGTTGTACGGAATAGCGAACACGGGCCAACAAGAGTATGGTGTTGCGTTTGTACTGAATGGTGAAAAGCCATCTGTCACCAACCCGATGCGAACATTTCTCGCGTCATTGGCAAAATCTGGATCGAAACGGTCAAGCGTTTTCCATGCCTCACCGTCGGATGGGTGCACCATCATTCCGTCATTCTCGCGTACACCTTCTTTGTGCCACCTCATGTGTCTGGTTGTTTTCTTTGAGAGAAACAAGCGCTTCAACCTAGGTGTGACAGGCAAGTAGCGAAGCTGCTTCTGTGCAACTTCAGTCATTACTTTTGTACCGCCTTCATTAATAACTTCGACAAATCTCGCCTTATCACATTTTAAGCACTTGTTCTCGTTGGCATGCTCTTTCCAGAAAAGCATGCAGTGGTCTAGACACATATCAATCTTCTCATAGTTCATACCAAGATCAGAAATCAATTTCTTAGAATGATACATATCCTTAGGAAATTTATGGGGTTGCGGAAGGACATCGCTGATCAATTTGATGAGGTCGTTGTAGCAATTATTGGAGAAGAAATACTTAGACTTAATTGCCATAAATCTAGTCATGTAATTGAGGACCGTCATTTTGGTGTGTTCATGCACCGGTTGTTCTGATGTCTTGAGACGCTCGAAGAACTCCTTTGCCTCCGTTGTAGGAGAATCCTCCGTCAATTTAGGATTTATGGCGTTAAGCATCTCGGTCATCCTATCGACACCAGTGCTATCATCCCCATCTCGATCTTCTACGGCTTGAGAAGGTGTCTCGCCATGAAAGGTCCATAAATCATAACGTTGCATAAAACCATTTCGACACAAGGGGAACGTCAATGTCACTTTGTCGAAACACTTCGCATTTTAACATTTGATACATGGGCACCACACCATGCTGTTGTTTGACAACGAAAAAGCTCGTTGTATGAAAGCATCCGTCTTGGTGAACCACTCATCTGAGTGACCCCCATCCTTTTTCGAACCAGTATACATCCAAGTGCGATCTTCAGCCATGTTTGAGGGTATACCTTCAAAGCAGATAAATCATTATTAGTTTCATTGTTATGTTATGTCACGGCCCTATAACTAGGCAGATAGGTCCTAAACTCAACCAAGAGTGACCGAGCGGAGCGTGCTCATGACGGGACGCGCGGTCAAGATCCAGACGAAATTTCGGCAGCATAACCCCGTTGTTCTCCACTGCACGCCCAAAAATGGTGCGGCAGAGAACAACAGGGTTATGCCGTCGAAATCTCGTCTAGATCCGGACCCGTGTCTCGTCACAAGCCACGCCCCCTCGGTCACTCCCAGGCTGTCCAAAAAGGGACAATTCCGAACCTTCACGTCTCACATGCCAATAGAATGTGAGACGTGCCGATCCGAGATGGGTGACGCATTGCTATAGGTTACGTTCCTCATTTTCATTGTTAAGTCATTTACAAGAGGAAAGAACGAGAGAAAGAGGAGGAAAGTTGTTCTTAGATGACAATTCCACGTCCGGATCCGCCGTCTGCGCAATTGCGGGTCATTGACTTCCTCACCATCGTCGTTCGCTTCCGTGTCATCTCGACGCATACATTACGACTACAACTGTCTATACAGCACGGACGTATTTATTCCGTGTCGTGTTGTGTCGGGCCGGGCCAGCCCAAAAAACCGTATATTTACATATTAATAAACAAACCAACTAATAATAAATTACAAATAATAAACAATTATTGATGAACGACATAATAAACTAACTATCTAATGATCACTCGGGATATAATATTAACCAGCATTATTGGACTATCCACAAAGATGAATGCCAGTGAGTAGCACTATAAAAAAGGGTTCTGAGATTATTCCCACTACCTTGAGGAATATCAAGAGGAATTTTCTGCAGATTATTAACAGCAGTAAGATTTACTACTACTGCACCACTTGTGCCAATGGGCATCTGAAAATGTTCTAGCCACCAATAAATAAATAGATAAAAGTCTGATGCTAACAACGAGACAGCATCACAGCACTTGGAAACAGGGAAGGTTCATGACATTTACAGCACAGTAACGCATCACAAAGTTCAGCCTCGCAACGAATGCAAATATCTTACTCCAGGGCGTTAGAAATTAAAGAGAGAACTAATAAAACATGAAGCATGTTAACTGTAGATTATATATTGCACTTCCTTTGTTTGACACAGAACGTCACCACTACAGATCAAACAACACTTTGCTATAACAGCTTGCACAGTACCGGCTCATGTACAACATGTTGCCCTAGCTTATGCATAGCCTATGCAACTTAAAGCATGTTGGCTTAATTAACTGATTTGCGAGATAAGTCCTAAAATCATTCATGTCAGTTTCCTTGTCGGCCTATTTTTGTGTATCTGTTTAACTGAGATTCTTGCGGTCGTTTTTGTTTTAGACTACTGAAAAGTAGTGTCTTTAACGAGTTCAGTTGTTCAGAACATGTTCAGTTGTTCAGAGTATTACTTTATTCTTCAGAACATGTTCAGTTGTTCACACTTCACACTTATTTTCTATTCAATCGTAGGCAGCATTCCCACAATCAGAGAGAAGAATTGATGCATTAATGTTATGTGTGAAGGAGATATTTCTTTATCTAAATGAAAATTTAAAGCTGACAACATAAGCCTTATCTTATTTACCTAGCTGTTAAAAACAGTCTGACTAGTGAATTAGAACTTCAAACCACAATAGTTCTAATAACCATTTAATCACATATAACCTAGCAGTTTAAAAGGTAGCGGCATACCTAGTTGTCGCGTCCTTCCCGGTTGACAGCGGCGGTGTGATGGTGGCGCGACCGGGGCGACGGCGCGGAGTGGAGGCGGCGGCGCGGAGCGGAGGCGGCGGCGCGGTGCGGCGAGGAGCGGGGGCGGCGGCGCGGCACGGCGAGGAGCGGGGGCGGCGGCGCGGTGCGGCGAGGAGCGGCAGCGCATAAATGAAAATGAATAGGCACGGGCGGCAAATAATCCCTAACTATAATAGACGACGGTAACATGCCCACCGTCGTCAATTATGGACTTATTGACGACGGTATTTCCTAGCTGTCGTCTATAAGCGCTCAGGTGGGCCAGGTTTCGACCATTATTGACGACGGTCACTTATTTACGACGGTTCACCGTCGTCCTTAATTTATTGACGATGGTACTAGGTTAACCGTCGTCAATAACAGGATCAGGTGGACTGGGTTTCGGCACACATTGGCGACGGGCCATAATAGACGACAGTCAACCGTCGTCTTTAATTAATTGATGACAGTACTTGCTTGACCGTCATTAATTACAGTCTAATTGACGACGGCTGAAATTGACCATCGTCAATAATATAAAAGACGACAGCCCCGTCGTCTATTTATCGGGCCGTCGTCAAAAAGCATATTGTACCCTTTGTCAAATTGTTTTGCCCAACTTGAAACAACTTGAAAATGCATTGAATATTAAGGGAAATATTTTTGTTTTCAATTAGGAGGTTGAATTCAAGTGATTACACTCAAGGTTCATATCCAAATACATTTATTTCCTAATTCAAAATTTTAGTTTTATGATGGTTGGAAATTTTACTTTCCAACACGCAAGTGTGAAAATTCAAACATGCGAAATTCAAATGCAAAGACTGATGGGAATTTCAAATATGCAATTGGAAAATCAAATATGAGATAACTACCAATTAATCTATTGGCAAGGACTCACATAATTTTTTGAATTCCGATGTGTAGGACTTACCTCTGTCCTGTTTAGTGTGATGATTTGTTGTCCAATCCCATAGTTGAAGATGTGGACAACTTCTCTTAATTGACATGCCAAGTCTTCTTTGGCATGTTGGTTAGACACGTGGACCACATTATGGCCCTAGCCTCTCTGTCATCTTGATGAAGACTTGTTGATGTAGTGACAACTTTTCCCTCTTGAAGATATTCTCTCATGGGCATGGTGAGGCTTGTCCTTCTTTAAGGGTGTAACTTTGACCTTCTTGATATTCCTTAAGGTCAAACCATAATTTGATCATGGATCAAATTCTTTCTTGGGCATGATGACATGTGGACTCCACAATCAAACAAGAAACGCTTCATCCACAATGTCACTTGCCCTAGGTTGCATGGGCTTGGTCAAAATGTAGGAATCCCAACAAGTGATTGTAGGATGTCTTTGATTTTGAATGCTCTTTAATTTTCTTGTCCTAGGCCAAGGGCTTCATGTGGTCTTGATTTCTTGCTTGGCCATGGACAAGAAACTTAAAGGTAGGCTAGTTTAACTTAAATCCCATGAAATCCTCAGAGTCGCCTTGATTACAAGGGTGATATTGATTCAACCCTTGACCTCCTTGTGAATAGTAGCCATTGGAGTTGTTGTTTGAAAGGAAGAACCCTCGTGGGTCATATGGAAATGATTCCCCAAGTGGCCCATGTTGACATTGATTTTCACAAATCATGTGAATATCCATGGCTTGGATCATCCAGACATTTATCCATCGGCTTGATCTTTCATGATACCTCAATGGGACGTATAGTTCAATAGCTAGCATGTCCACCTTGCTAAGTGGTGTGTATGCCACGCTAAAGGAACTAGAGCACTCTTCAATCCTCCCCTTGAGTAGAGACCATGTTCTCATGCGTGATGAATGAGAATAGAACTCCTTCAGCTCCAGCACAAATGTGGTCATAGATTGGTGGACCAACCCATGACATGAATGTTGGATGAGGAGCCAACTATGCACCCTATGGTGGAGGCAAACCAAGAAGAATTCTTGGAGCCTCCCCCATGCTTGGGGATGGATGACTTTGGCTCCTACTGGAAGCTGAAATTCTTCCGCGGAAGGGAATGGTGTTGCCTAGCGGACATTTGTTGAGTTACGCTTTGAATTATCTTGCAGTTGAGAACTCGCGTCCTCGTTGGCCATCATATGAAATGGGTTAGCCAACACTACCCTGTTTCACCACAAAAGGAGAAAACAAATAAGAGTAATCCTGTCTAATAACTATTAGTACCTATAGCTTAATCACAAGTGATAGCTATCCTTCACTTCCTTTGCCTTCCTCGGTAATGGCGCCAGAAATGACTATTGACATTTCTTACATCGCAGATCATCTCTCAAAAGAGATGATGTCTACAAGGCACGGAAACTGTCGTGTAGCATTTCACCCAAGAGTATTCCCAAGGGTATCATATTTATCCCAAAGGAAGGCAATGGAGTAAAGTAAACACTACTCTTATGATCAAGCTATGGGATACTAATCAATTATCAAGACAGGGGTAAGTTGATAATATATGGGTAGTGTGACACACACCTAAGCAATCTATTCTAAAGGGTAGATGGGTCCTAATGGAGGTTAGACTAAAAGTTGGGGAGTTGCTCCTACAAATCTTCTAATATACATATACATAGCCTAGGTTAGATATTAATGAGCATGTCAATGGTGAATACTTATGCTAAGTTGTTCAACACATCAGACACGGGTTTACCCCTAGCAATACTAGGACTACTCCCGCAAAGAGCCTGTGACATAGCCAAATGTAGAGGATTACAAAGGACAGATAGGGCTGTCACCACCTACTGCCTACCTCTTCAATCCGTGGTTCTACAATACATTCAACGCTACTTAACTATCCTAGCACCATGCTAACATATTAAGTAAATATCTTAGGAGCTCGGGCACAAGCCATCCTAAGGCAATGAACTAAATCAACGTTGAACCAATGTTGATACATAGACAGGTGATTCATATTAACATGATCATATCATAACTAATTAGACTATAGTGGGGGTTTGTAGTGTTTATGATGATAGGTTAAGAGTGATATGGCATAATCATAAAGACTACTCCTACCACATACGTGGAATCCACAATCAAACAAGAAATGCTTTGTCCAAGTATATGAATAAAAGAAGACTAAAGATAATATCTTTATTATGTATAAAGTCACAAATATAAGAAAAGATACATGAGCCATACCTTTCCCGACTTGTACTTTGGACTAGAGGCTCTCCTCTCTATAGCCTAACTCCACTATGGACTAAGAGAACTAGTGTATACAATAGAATGATGTTCAAGTGGTGTGTGTTGAAGTGAGGGGTGAGGGGTCCTATTTATAGGTGAAGTGTCGATTCCCGCCATCAAAAGCGCGTTAATCAGTCACCACTAACTTCTTCAAGCCTGAAGGAGCCAACACGTGGAAGCTGACCGAGTTTGGCACCAGGACCAGGTCGGCGGACTGGGGGGGGGGGGTCGGCCGACCTGATCTTTGCACAGTTTCGTGTGTGCTTTCTCCACATCACTGTTAGGTGGGTCCCATCCCTTGATATGGGTGCTACACTGTTGAATGGCCTCGGATACTTCTGTTTGTGGCCCATTTGATCCTTGTGGTGCCACATGTCGATGCTTGATTGGCTGGGATGATATTTTATAGGATCCATTCCCTTGTTTCACTCCAATTCTGTATAACATACCTGCATGCACCAATTTATCCAAGTACAAGTGGAAATAGGTTAAATAGAAAGGTGATGTGTGCAAGAGATGATATTTCCTCCACATAATTGAGTTCTATTGACTGGTGAAATTGGTATATAACAGCTGTCAACACCTCTCGCCATGATCCTGTCACCGACGACGACTATGCGTGGGTGTAGCACCACGCCTCATGGTGTTGCACGGTCGCTCTACCCTCGAAGGACGCCCATTAAGTCGACGACACCTGCACGTCCTCTGACTTTGGATGGCCTTAATCAGTCAAGACTCGTCTTTTTCCTAGAAAAGACGAGTCTCTCCCAAAGCTGCAGCCTTATGAGGAGTTCATGTACACTCTGAAGACCAAGGACGGTGACGTAGTGAGCCACCACTACAAGTCACCTACGCGTACCTTGCCTGAGCGTGTGGGAGATCGCCTCATTATCCACGGGGTGCGCAAGACTAAATGGGGCTATGCAAAAGGCTTTTTGAAGCAAGAGGATAATTTGGCGATGGAGGAATCGACAGACTCATCAACCTCCAAGATTAGGCGTCACCTCTCGCCACCTGCCATCATAGGGCCACCTGGCCAATTTGAGGACAGCGACGGAAATCTCCTCGTGCCCCTAAAGTGGCACAACTTTCTAGGATGTTAGCTTCTCTCCGTTTGGAGAACAAGAAGCTATCAGACTTAGTGGCTGAAGGGCGCATAGAGAGAACAGAATTGAATGATGAGCTCATATCCCTCAAGAAGGAGATTAATGATGTTTGTTGTGGCATGGGTGCCAAGCTGCGACGCGTATGCAATGCCGTCGGGAAGCACGGCATCTACAATGCTCCATAGTTTAGATGTCCCGACCGCATAGGATTCTTACTAGTTTAGTTTAGTTTTATTCCATATTTTTATTCATTAAATTTAGATTGAATAATGTAAGCATCCCCAATATTTTTAGTTCAATAAAGTGAACTTTGTGGTTCATCTACCCCGATAAAGTTCCATCTTTAGTTTATTTTTGTTAAATAAAGAATTAAGGAAACCAGTGTGGGGGAGGCACCGCAAATTCGCAAAATCCAGACGTGCAAAAATAGTGTTGCATACCAAAACACGTTGCAACCGAACATACGACTCGACACGTCAAAATAGAGCAACAGAGAGGCCAGAAATGGGTTGGCCGAAGCCCTGGTCGGCCGACCTGGTGTGGGCCCCACACGGCTCCATTTCACTCCACAAATTCAGTTTGGATCTCCTACCCTTGAATATGCATGCTACATTACTATTTGAGTTGATTTAGTATTTAATACTGAAAATTTGAAAGCAATTCAACTCAACAATTAAAAATTTAAAACTTGGTACTCAAAATTTGCTTGAGCTGAAAATTTGAATACTTTATATTTCGATTTATTACCTTGTTTATGATTCCCACAAATAAAATAGGAACAACATGTCATCTAAGTATTTGACTAGTGTTATATGGTAAATGAGAGATATCTCCTTTCTTGAAATTGATTTTGATGTTTGCACAATTTGGAGTCTCGAACTTTGCCTGATTCTCTCATTGAAAATTTAAATACCCACGACGGCGATACAAATTCCTGAAAACAACATGCATATGCCACTTTGCTTTTCATTGAACATTATCAAACTCATGACCCAATTTAGTGATATGCATGAACTTTTGACATAGAAATTCTTGTGCACCCTATTCATGCAAAATTTCTCACATTGAGAATTTGCATCCATAATTACTCCATCCAATAAAGAAACTCCATACATTTCCATCATCAAGATCTTGAAAAATAAAAAGGAGTAGAAGACATGGCTACGAAAAAATAAGTAGTAGCCATGTTTCATCCTCAAAGAGAGAAACCCATGGACTCCACATTTATCCAGTCCATTCATGTGAATAAGGATTTTTCTTTGCCAAATTGTTTGTTGAATAAGTCTCTCATAGGATCAAGTTTTTGACTTAGTAATATATGAAATGCAATGTGTGCCACATTTATCCCTACCAAGCTCTATATATAGCCATATTTAGTATAGGGACAAAATTGGCACAACATGCCAAGGTGAGGATCAAAACACTTTGAGAGATTGGAGAGATTCCAAATAAAATATAAGGGCAATTGTTTCTTTGACTTTCCGAATATAGCAATTCGTCAGAACATTTTGGCATGGGAAGATCCAAGAGATGCATTCCAACCATTCCACTCTTCAATCACCCAAGATTGATGTGGTAGCCACATTCCAGAAAGGGAATTCATGAATTGAGGTATGAGTTGAAATATCTATCATCCTCATTTTCTAACTTATAGCAAATTTATGACAACACCTTAGTTCTTTTTGTTGCCTTCACTTGAGGACGAGCAAAGGACTAAGTGTGGGGAAGTTTGTTGACGGTCCTTTAGTGCCATATTTAGACCGTCAATTCACCTCATAATGTGCACAAAAGAGAAACAAAACGTAGTGGTAGGGTTAAAAACTAACCAATTGCACAAGTTTTGGTGTTTATTTGTATGTAGGTGAATTTAGACCCAAAATACAAAGACATACAGGGAGTAACCGATAAAATTGGAATTTGACGAATCAGATGATGCCACATGTCATCACATGGATCAAATGACCCACAAACAGAAGTATTCGAGGCCATCCAACGGTGTAGCACCCATAACAAGCGATGGGACCACCTGGCAGAGACCTGGAGAAAGCACAGCCCCAATGGAGCTGTGACTAGGTCGGCCGACCTCCCTAGTCGGCCAACTAGGAAGTGGCACTAAACCCGGTCAAATGTCACGTGTTGGCTCCTCCCGACTTGGAGAAGTCAGTGGTGACTGATTCGCGCGCATTTAGTGGTGGGAACCGACCCTTCTCTCCCTATAAATAGAACCCCACACCTCACCTCACACACACATACACACCAAAAGTTGAGAATAGAATACCACTCCTAAGGTTTAGAGTAGTCCTAGAGGCTGCCAAGTAGAAGGAGAGTGTGGTGAAGAGTCGAGGAGAAGGAGGCTTGGGCTTGTCAAGTCCCTCTTCCACACTTGTACCCCTACAGAGGTGTTATCCAAATCAAGTAAGCACTTTGTGATGTTCATTTCAAATTTGATTTCTAATTCAAGGTAGTTCGCAAAAGTAGTTACTTGTGGGTTCATTGCTTTAATTTATTAGAGGCTCTAGTTGTAGCTTTGTATTTGAAAAAACAGAGTTGTGATTTAGAACATAAGCATTGTGCTTGGGTTAGAAATCACTAGTGAATATCTCGTAGACCCCACGGATTGAAGAGGTAGGGAGTAGATGGTGACAGCCCTATCTGTCCTTAGTAGTCCTCCACATTTGTCTATGCTATAGGCTCTTGGCGGGAGTCGTCCTGATGTTGCTAGGGGTAAACCCGTGCCCGAAGCAAGTAGCTACCGCAAATTCCTTTGAATTAGAATCAATACTTTAAATTTCTCTCTCTTCCTTGCCTACAAAACAACATTGTGTCCTTGGGTGGTGGATCAGCTAATAAGATTAGCACACACGTTCTTTGAATTTGATACCCTTGGGAATACTCTTACGGGGAATTGCTACACGATAGTTTCCGTGCGCTTGCGGATTTTTATCTGTGACGTAAGAAACGTCAACAGACATCATGGGGCTGCAATACCCATGGAATGTCGAGGTCATTCTTTAGTTCTATGCCACCATATTCTATTGGACATATAATCTTAGTTTCACCTGAATGACCAATGGTGAAAAATACTCTAACAGCTATGAATATTTTGCTACCATCCTGGGTATGGGGCACTATTTCAGGCATCCATTGAAGACCCATGAGGAGCCTCTTGTGACTACTGAGAAGATGTTGGGCTCCTACTCAGAGGGGTACCCTGCTCAGCCTCCTCACATCCACACGCTATGACCCTTCCATGCAGTGCTTAATCGACTCATATGAAAAATGAAAGCCCCTAAAGACGGAGATGCCAACCGTATTAATCACAACAGCTGCAATGTCATGAAGCTCTTTGCTAGCCACCAGAAGTTCAATGCTTTTGACTACATATATGAGGAGATTTACACTGCTTCTGGGACTCCCGCCTTGTCTTGTTGCTATGCCCCATACATCATGAAGCTTATCGAGACACTTTCTAGCTTGAAATTTGTGAAGGATGTGGTGCATAGGCCTCTAGTTCCTCAGAAGCCTTCAAAGTTTCATCGTCCTGTGAGAGTCCCTTTGACACCGTCTCAGCCTAGCTAGCAAGGAGACGTTCAGCTCAACCTCCTCCTCCTGTGCCACAACAGCCTTTTTGTTCATTGGGACTATTAAAGATTCTTAAGGCTATGTTCTCCACGTGACACTCCACTTAGATATCAGTTCAGAAGTTAGCAAAGCGGACTAAGCGAGACCTCACATCTATTAGAGAGCGGCTCCAACTACCCCAGTGGTAGATGACAACGAGGACGAAGAGCCCGCATAATTTCTCGAGTTCTCTACGCCAGAGCTTGCCTTCTTCTCAGGGACAGGTGCTAATTCTAGTGCACTCGCAGCTGCTCGTTCTGGTGATGATGAAGATGATGAAGAAAGCGATTATGAAGAGGAACAAGAGAGTGGCAATTCCAAAGAGAGTGATGACCAGTAGATACTAGGGATCTCTTAGCTTTTTCTCCTTTTCGGTGCCTTGTTTCCAAAGGGGGAGAAGTAACTTAGCTATGGCTATGGACATGTACTTATTTATTTCATGGTGTGTGTGTGAACAATTTTAGCTTGTAATTCTACTTATGATGCTTGTGATGCTTCTGCTAGATTCATGTTATGAATGCAAAGTTTAATTTACATCATCAATGCTTATTCACTTGCTTTCATATAATGAATCAATGTCACTCACACAAAATGCATCACTCACACAAAATGCATGTAGGCACTCCACAAGTTTTAGGAGTATATGAGCTCATTGAAACCTATCTTAATTGAAATCTCATAGACTCTTGATACTCAAAATAAAATTTTTTATTTAATTGTTGGAAGCTTTAATTTGTTGTCATTAATCACCGAAAATGGGGAGATTGAAAATGCATCCAGGTCCCTTGTGGGTTTTGGTTTATTAATGACAAACAATTAAAGAGCTAATGAGTTTGGTTGAGCTCATGCAGAAAATTTAGTACGGAATGAAATTCATGAAAAAGGAGAAAATGCATGAAAAGTGGAGTAGAAATAGGTTTTCTATTTCTCCTTGAGTCATAGGAAAATCCGTACTATTAAGAGGCACACGACACGTGGAAACTTAGTGAGTCAAATGGGAGCTCAACTTCTTGGGTAGGTTTTAGGAAAAACCTTAAGTGTCAGGGTCGGACTTGTCCGACGCCTTGGGACGGATAAGTCCGAAATCTCTCTGGTGGAATTCACACATGTCTGAATATGTATGTCAAACATGTCTGAAACCTCTCTATTCTAATTCAGGCATGTCCGAAGCGGGTCGGACATGTCCGAGGTGCTAGACTTAGAATTTTTTCTAAGTGTCTGAAACTCGGAATTTTCCAAGATGGGGCTCAGAGAAGTCCGAAAGTTGTTCAAAATAAGACATGTCTGAAGTGGGTCGGACATGTCCGAGGTAGACTTTTCTGACTTAGTGCCTCAGATTAGTCTTAGTTGAAAAGTCTCTCCTTGCGTGTTAGACATGTCCGAGATTAGTCGGACTATTCCGACGCGGCTTTTACGTGCAGATTTAAATCAAAGTGGTTAGCTGTACCGTCTCTGATGTCAGCAGGTCGAACATGTCTGAGGTTATGTCGGACTTGTCCGACATGGGCTGTCATCTAATGGCTAAAAACATTTCTAGCGTATAAATAGCTGGGGATTTCATCCCCAATCGAAGCCTAACCCTAGAGAAACTCTCAAAGCTGCCTCAAGCCCTCAAGAAAGCCTCCTCTCTTGTTCTTCACCCTCTTGAGCCCAAATCCAACATTTTTGGGGAAGAGTGAAAGAGTGATTGTGAGACTTGGCAAGAGAAGTCTATAGGGGGTTGAGCAACGTTTGATTCACTGAGTTTCTTCGTGATTGCGTGTTTGTTACTCTCGGGGTTCTCCCCTAGATGGTTAGGCGCCGCCCCATGATTTCTTGTGTGATTTCTTGATTCGGGGAAGTTTGTAATCTCTTGTGATAGTGGAGCATCCAAGACTTGACCTTTGAGGCATCTTGGCGGGTTAGGGCTGTTAGGCCCGGTCCTTTGTGGACTTCTTAACGGGGATGTAGGTTTCTTTGTGAAGCCGAACCTGGGGAGAAAAATCTATTGTCCATAGTCTCCTTTACATTTCTGCAAAGTTCTTACTTTCTAGTGATCACCTAGGTTTACTTCGTTTCTAGCACTTAATCTTGTTTCCATCAACTACTAGAACTGCTAGGATGTATTTCCATTCACTAGATTGCAGAAAAACTTCATTTTTAGTATTTTCCCATAGGTTCAGTCGGACTTATCCGAGATGAGTCAAACAAGTCCGATTTTCAGTCAGACAAGTCCGACTTGTAATAAGTGGACAATTTTAATTAAGTCTAGATTTTCAATTATTGCCTATTCACACCCCTCTAGGCTACTTTCACCTGCAACTCAAATCTTCTTACCTTCCCGAGATGAATGGTCAGACCTAAAGAGTCAACAAGTGCACTAAGGTATACTTAAGGTGTTTAGTGCAAGCATGTCCCAAGCAATGGTCAAAATGGTGGTCGCTCGTAGAGTGTTGATATAATACATTGGTAGCGTTTGGAAATTCGACTAGTAATGATTTTGCCATGCATCCTTCCTCGAGGTGGCCAGGCTACCAAAACACGGGATTTATACTGGTTCGTGCGACATTCTCTATGTCCAGTCCGGCTATCTTCTCTCTTTGGTCATGGTGGGGAAACTCGTTTATAAGGAAGTGGTGTTCTGGCACTAGATGGGGTAGGCGACACCTCGTGGTGGTAATGTCTGCTTTTTTTCTCCTCTTTTCCAAGGATGGCCTTTGGAGCCTTTTATAGGGGGCTCGATGATGTGCCGAACCTAACTGTTATCTACCCCCGGCTCTCCTCATAAACAGAGTGGGGGTTACGAGGTTTCCTACATCTTCTGCATTCCTCGGGGCAACGTTGGACTCTTGTAGTCGGTATTGTGCCCACCTTCGTCTTGTTGCTCCTTGTCCCCTATTAATGTCAGTAGGTGAATGTGGCCTAGAGGCGGGGTCGAATAGGCGTTGGAAACTTTTCCTGGAACACTTAACCAAAATCATCAAATACTGTAGGATCGAATAGCACGTGAAAGGCTACCAAAGGGTGGGGGGTGAATGGTAGATTAAAACATTTTCAACGGAAACAACAAAAACCCTTCGGCAGAAAATCAATCTGTTAGAAACCGTGTTCGCAACTAATCTAAACGTGTTCAACCGTGACAAAAGTTGTAGATATTATAGAGAATCGAGTCTCAAAGACACGACAAGAAGAATCACAGAAAATCGTTGAGAAAAACTCAAGTTGTGATCCAAAGATCAATCAAAGGTCAATCTATTTTACCTGAGTAAAAACCAGACCTGCAACAATGCAAAGCAACTCGTTTAGATTAGAAACCACAAACCAATGACGAAATTTTCACAGATGATATGTTATCAAGTTTTGAAGATAACCCAAAAAGAATCATGTCAATTGGATCTGTAAAACTCGAGTTATGATAAAAACACCAACACAATGTAGTGTTGTGTAGAAACTCGACGAGAAAAACTTGTCTGAAACAAGTCGGACGAATAAGACATAAAAGCTCTGCTAAACTACAAATTTTAATGATCAAAACATAAGAGGAACAGCCCAATGTCGTCTTACTATGAGCTCCGGCCTCCCTTGCTTATATAACCAGCCCTAGGGCCAACACAATCCAAACTAGGATTCTAGTCCCACTAAGTTTCAACCGAAAACATTCCATAAGTGCTCAAGACTCTTTCATACGTAGATAGAAGCAATCTTAAGACTTCCAAACACCTTAGGAACGTATCCCACATTCCTAAAACAACTCAACGTCGTGCTCACCACGAAATCTAACCAAACAAACTCTAAACTTTCCATAAATAATTCATAACCACCTCATCCGCAGCCTGAGGCATAATCTAGCCGGTTGTACTTTTCTGATCATTTTTTTATGTCCACTTCTCTTCATCACGCCTTGGAACCATGTAGCCACGTCAATGCACTCCTTGCACATATGCAAACACCTTCCAACAACGTCCACGATACCTTCATATGCATTGTTCTTGACCCAAACATGTTGCGTGACCTCCCAATCAACTCAACCACAATTCCTCATGAACTTGGTTGTTGAACTTCATCTTCTCCCTAAGACTAGTTAAAAAGATACCATCACCCGCCATGTCTTGACCTCAAGCAACACCTGCACATGAATAAACAACCATCCATTGTGAGTCCAAGTCCTTGACTTGACTCTCGTTAGTCCAAAAACCACAACACCTTATGTGAGCATCTCACATAAGCATGTTGCAAACATAGCAAGATAATATCAGCCTTAACCAACAAAGCACATAAAAAACTTAGCAAATGAATACTAAGCAAACCTTACCATAAGTGTAAAGCAAGTTTGAAATAATGCAAGTTAAAAGCAGAACTATTGCGATCTTGCACCGGACCTTGCCAAAGCTAACCAGACCTTGCGTCGAACCTAGCCAAAGCTAACCGAATGCATGCCAAACCTATTGTCAGACCTTGCTGGAGCTACCTAAAACATGTCGAACCTATTGTCGTACATTGCCAGAGCTAACCAAAGCATGCCGAACCTATCGTCGGACCTTGCTGGAGCTAACCAAAGCATGTCGGACCTATTGTCAGACTTTGTCAGAGCTCGGACCTAGAGTCAGACCTTGTTGAAAAGAGTGTTTTGGCAATATTAAAAACTTTTAACAAAATATCCAATGTATTCAGCATACATAGGTCTCACAATCTCCCCCATGATGAATGCATTGGCAACAAAACTTAGAATCCGGACATTGGCTTATTCGCATGAAAAGTATTAAAAACAATTCTCCATCTTTGAAAATCAAATGAGAAAGAAATTTCAAAAACAAATATTTCTCCCCTATACACATTTCTCCCCCTTTGACAATGTATCAACAAGGTTCAAAAGAGAAATTTCAATTGTTATGAGCATATTATAACATATACATATAAAACAAAGCTCATCCAAGTCATACTATCAAGTAACTTACACTATCACATCAATGAGATACATAAAGTAGTGTAAGCCATGCTAGAGATCAAGTGAATTTTCAATTTAAGCAAGTCATGATCTCACAAACTTAACTATTTCAAGACCTAAAAGCATGACACTTCTTGCTGCATTTTGAATATTTTTCATTATCATTTTAAAGCACGAATATATATCATATGACATTTGCAAGAGATTATATGATACATCAGCCTTATTCTAATCAACCAAGCCAAGCCAATGTCGTTTGACAATCAGAAGCTTAAGGACATGATTTAGTCATATACAACTTCTTTCATGTTCATATCTAAGTGCAATGATAAGCAATCTCAAAAGAAGAAGTGTGATGCATGCATATTCGCTTGATCTTTTCTCAAATTTTCATTTGAACAAAAAAGCTGAACATGTGAATAGTTGATTGATTTATTTTTCATTATTAAAATCACTTGTGAGCATGCAACAAGTTCAAAACAGCAAGAAAGTTTGATCATGATTTAGTGTAAGTAATTATTCCAATTGCTAGTCATGGCAACAACTACAAAATGTAAAACACGAGTAATGTAGTAAGAACTTTCAGCATGTAAAAGGAATCACAAAGTCATATATGTATGAAATACTATTTTCATATTTATTTTAAATTCAGATTCATACATAGACTTCCCAAGTATGAAAACTCCACCTCGATTTAAGCCATGAGGACGCATAACCCCTATTTCACTACGAATGCAACAAAAACGAGTGACATCAAAAGGTTTTGTAGAAATGTCAGCCAGTTGTTGTTCGGTATCGACATGGTGAAGGACAATGTTTCCTTTTTCAACATTATCATGAAGAAAGTGATACCTAATGTCAATGTGCTTTGATCTGGAATGTTGCACGGGCTTTTTAGCAATGCAAATGGCAATAGTGTTATCATAGAATAGTGGAACACTATCTAGATCAACTTCATAGTCCACAAGTGTTGAACAACCCAAAGAATTTGTGAGCTAGCGCAAGCAACAACTACATATTCAGATTCGACTGTGGATTGTGCAACTGAATTTTTTTCTGAACTACCGAGCAACAAGTGAATTTCCAAGAAAATGACAAGCACCCGAAATACTTTTCCTATCAATCCTACAACCCCCAAAATCAGCATCTGAAAAAGCTTTCAAAGTAACGGTTGAGGAAGAAGGAAGAAAAATCCTAAATTCTTGAGTTCCATGCAAGTACCTGAGAATTCTTTTGACGGCTTGATGATGTGAAGCACGTGGGGAAGCTTGAAATTGTGCACAACGACATACGCTGAATTGTATGTCCAGTCATGATGTCGTGAGGTACAAGAGTGATCCAATAATACTTCTATATTCTTTTTGATCGACCGAGTCACCATATTCATCAAGTTCAAGTGCTGTCGGTGTTCCTATTGTTGTCCGAAGAGGCTTTCTTTTGTCCATGTTTAAGCGCTTAAGAAGGTATCTTGTATACTTCGTTTGATGCACAAAAGTACCCTCCTCGGTTTGCTTGATTTGCAGCCCCAAAACGTACGTGAGTTCTCCCATCATACTCATCTCAAATTCTGAACTCATCATAGCTGAAAACTTGGACACAAGATCCTAAGAAGCACAACCAAAGATAATATCATTCACATACACTTGAACAATTAATGATTCATTGTCATGCTTAAGCACAAAAAGAGTTTTATCGACCTTGCCCATGGTAAACCCTTTTTTTAAGTAAGAATGTTTTTAGCCTATCATACCATGCTCTAGGGGCTTGTTTGAGATCGTACAAGGCTTTGGACAGTTTGTAAACATGATTAGGAAAATTTGAATTTTCTAAACTTTGTGGTTGCTTGACATAAACCTCCTCATCTATGTAGCCATTAAGAAAAGAACTTTTAACATCCATTTGATATAGCTTAAAACCTTTTGATGCAGCAAAAGCTAACAAAATTCTTATGGCTTATAATATATCAACAGGAGCAAAAGTTTCATCAAAATCTAGAGCTTCAACTTGTGTGAAACCTTGAGCAACAAACCTAGCCTTATTCATAACCACAACCCCATCCTCACTTTGTTTATTTTTAAACACCCATCTAGTTCCAATTAGAGTGTGACCTTGGGGTGGAGGTATAAGTTTCCAAACATTATTTTTTTTTCAAAATTTTCTAGTTCTTGCATGGAAATAATCCAATTCATTAGTGAATGTGTGTGATATATCTTTGGGTTCAAAAGAAGCAACATAAGCAGAATGACCGTGAGAGTTTGGATCGCAAAACCGGGACCGTGTAACTCGTTCGTGCAAGCTTTCAATGATTTGTTGTGGAGGATGACTTTGAGGATATAGAGGGGAGTAGATACTTCACAAACTCCTTCTTCTTCATGTTCATCGCAGATTGAAGAACTTGTGACTTGAGGATGATTTGTACTAGCTGCAGCAGTTGTTGGTGTTGGTAGTGGTGCAAAATCAGTAGCGTGATCAACGTCATTTGCTTCTGAATTTTCGGGCAGCAGGACTGCTTCTTCATTTTCTTCGATGAAAATACTCTCCCCCTGCAGATATGGATCTGGACCTACAATATTAGAGCTTGTATCTGGGCTAGCTTCATCAAAAGAAACCTCACAAGTCTCCACAATTTTGTTAGTATCAAGTAAAAGCACACGGTAGCCTCTAGTATGAGATGGATAACCATGAAACATGCAATCAACAGATCTAGGTTCAAATTTATCAAGAATACCGTGTTTCTTAACAAAGCATTTACATCCAAAGGCTCTAAAGTGTGTGACACTAGGCCTATGTACAAACTGAAGTTCATATGGTGTTTTTCTTAGCTTAGCACGTAAGAAAACACGATTTGAGTCGGAACAAGTGGTTGCAAATGCATCAACCCAAAATTTCCTAGGAGTTTGATATTTATCAAGCATAGTCCTAGTCATCTCAACTATGGTTTTTTTCTTTCTCTCTATGACACCATTTTCTTGAGGTACATAGGGTGACGAGAATTGATGATCTATTCCATTTTCAGCACAAAAGTGATCAAACGATTGATTTTCAAATTCGGTTCCATTATCACTTCTAATTGCTTTTAATGATCCTGGGTGATCAATTGATAATATAAGAAATAAAGTTGTAAAGTGACTAAAAGCTTCATTCTTAGATGCCATAAAATAAACCCAAGAGTATCTAGAGTAATCATCAACAATCACAAGAACATACCATTTACCTCTGAAATATTGAGCATGTGAAGGTCCTACGGTGTCAAGGTGCAAAAGTTGACTCGATTCAGTTGTCATGGTCATTGTGAGAGGAGCATGTGAACCTGCAACCATCTTAGCATGTCTACAAGAAGAGCACACACTTTCTTTGTTCCCTTTAAGCTTAGGCAACTCACGTATGCGATCAAGAGCACTAACACGCATTAGATGATCAAAGCCTACGTGACCAAGTCTACGATGCCAAAAATATAAGTCCTTTGAATCATTAGCAACTAGACACCTATGCTTAGAGGATGACATATCAAAATCGGCTTTAAAAACTCTTCCAAACCAATACAATCAGCTTTAAAAACTCTTCCAAACCGAGACATGTTAAAAATAAGCTCACTATTTGAACCTACACCTTTGCAGCAATTTTTTTTGAAAATAATTTCCAAATTTTCATCTAGCAATTGTGAAACAGAAAGCAAGTTGTATTTCAAATTTTTGACAAGTGCCACATCATTCAAAGTGTAGTGATCATTTACTCTAACCGAACCCTTAGCAATTATAGGAGTTGAAGAATTATCGGCAAAAGTAACATTCTCTACACGTGACACAAAAGAGAGAGAGGAGAACCATTCTCTACAAGTAACATTCTCTACACGTGAAACAAGGCATTTAAGAATCCAGTACTGAGTCACACGACGTCCATCGGGAACAGCATGCAAAAGCTGAGGTAAAGCAACAGGTTTATGAGCTGATGTTTGAGGATTTTTGTACCCAACTACTGACCTATGAGGTGCTACATGAACAGAAAATAGTAAGTTTCAGAGCAAACTTTGCATGTTTTTGACTAATTACAGTAGGTTGTGTGGGGACTAGAATCCCGACATCCAAGGATCTCATTGGGTGGTGTCGTGCGATGCGACACCCAACAGTTATACATGAATAGAACCTGAATAAGTGCAAGACGAAGTATTTTATTTATCTTTCAGCGGAAGTTTTTACAATACTAGCGTAAGGAAAGAAAATATATATATATATATCATAGCTACGCTCTCAGCACTAGCTATGCAAAAGCAAAGTTATCCATGCCTTGGATACTTTGCACTAGCAGCACTCAATTATGGCGGCGTGCAGGGTTCCCACTCGGTTGTACACCCTGGAGGGGGTGCAACCTCATCATCAAACCCGTCATCAACTGTATAACCTGCAAAACTCGTTAACTGCAAACATGAGAATAAGGCTCAGCAAGACTAACCCGTCTCACTAGACATATGCAAGGGGACACTAAACATGGGTGAGGTGAAGCGTAAATGACTTGCCTACAAGTGGATCCTTATAATCAAGTTTTAAGTAGCAAATGACATTCTCCGAGCACGGCACATCATGGGCTCCACACTCAAACAAGAAACGCTTTACCGATGATATGACATGCTCAAGGCACATAATGCTATTACAGCTAAAGTATGGGGAAATTATAAACTTTTAATTGTACTATCTCTAAATCATACAAGGTTGCAAAGTAATTATAATTCAATACAATACGATTTTTCTGACTTCTTTAGTATTTACTACGTCACGACATAGTGAACAAGTGGTACTCTATTACAGCGAGGGACAATGATTGCAATCAGGAAACACCCGGACAACACGACACATACGTCGTTCGGAAGTGTCAGCGAGCACACCCGTACCTACATAACAATTCAGTACTAGGTGTATATGTCCACCTTTCACAGGACACTCAAATGTCGAACTGGTCGATCCGTCACGAACAGGAGGTCCCTGCGTGAGGCGTACTCTGACGTGCCCACCAGCTGATTTACACCTTGCTGCCCTCAACCCACACCTATAAAACGGAACGGTATGCCTCGACACCCAAGTGACCAAGCTACGTCAGTTTATTGGATTCCATATGTCCATTATGTTGCTGGTACAAGTCAAGCTTGTTCAGCGGGGCCGCACACAGATGGGCCTTAATCGACACAGGCAGGGCTACGCGACCGAGACTCACTTCTCGCCGCTTCCTATCCATTCCCTGCCCGTTCTCCATTTCATTATATTCTGCCATTTTGTATCTAACCAATCCTGTGAGATATGTCCTACATCTCTCGCGAGTATTCCAACTACTCGACTTCTACCGGATTTCCTGTGCATTAGCAAAGCAGTTACTACAGGTCAAACTGTAACTCGTTCCAACCAATCCCTGGGATTTTTTGTCATGCAAGTGGAGTATCAATCACCCTATACGTAATGCACACATCAAACTTATGACGTAAGGTGATAAAGACTGTGAAGACTCTGTAAAGCTTTTAAATGCAAACCAGGGCTTGCCTTGTTGCTGGTCAAAGTCTGAGTTAATAAATTGAAGGTGCTCTTCCAAGGCTTCTGGCTCCTCCTCGACTTCGGTCACTATACGATATGCATATAACATGTATATAAATGACTTTGAAAAATAATTATTTATCAAGACCATAATTTAATTCATGGTGATCACTATATGATAGGGACCTTAATTGGCCTTGGAACTTCGATGGTAGATAGTAGGGAATATGATCAAGGCTCTTGCAAAGAACAGGAGATGATCAAAGTAGATTGTGGTCTCTGAAATTATGGCAAGCAATGAACATCCAAAAATTTCTAGAGAGGAAACTGTAGCTTGAACCTAGCTAACAGCTGATAATCAAGATAGAGGAAGTGGTTCTGGTTCTAGCAAAATTTGTTTCATAATTTTCTAAGCTTTCGGGGAAGGAACTATTGTATTTCTAAGTTGGCAAGAATTTCTGGATTTACTTTATAATTGAATTTCTAGCCATTAAATCAATATTTAGTTTGTAACTGAATTGGGACAAGTATAGTAGGTTAATTAAATCCAAGATTTTTACAGGAGCTAGTGTATGACCAAGGGAAGGTTCAGTTTAAATTTGGGACATAATAAAGCAACTGAACATCTGTAAAAATTCAATAACAGAAAATAGAAATTGAACTATACACAGGTTTAAACAGGTGCAATGGCTCCCAAACTTTTTCTGGCGGTCCAGAAGAGGATTCTAAATTTTATGTAAGTTTTGGGGATTTTTCCAGTGACTATCTTGTCTGGAAAAATTGCATTTGCATTTGGAAATATTTTTTTCTACAGAATTTAACTTTGGGTTTCAAAGAACCTAATTGGTATTGTCAGAAACTAAAGCTCAAGTGCTTTCAGACAAAATTTGTTTGACGATTTTTGGAGCATCCTGCAGAAAGTTATGGATTTTCAATGTTGGAGCCAAATCTGGAATAAATTCCTAATTTGAATTAACTCGTGGGCCCCACTGTTTTAAAATGGACCAATGGCATTTAAACCACACAAGGGCCACAAATATCCACCGCGTAGCCACAACAGATCCCGTGGCCATACCTGATACGACGGGGTTTACAGCCGCTGACACGCGGGACCCACCGCGTCGTCTTCCACCTCCCGACGCGGGCGGCGCGCGGGCTCCCGCGGCGGTGCTCTCCGGCGAGCCTCGCCGATTTTTAGTTCCCGGCCACCGCAGCTCCTACCTTTGGGCACCCAACCGTAAAATCACACGCTGAGCACAATGGTGGGGTCGGGGAGGTCTGCCGACGGTCGGAAACCATGGCGCATCGGCGGCGGCGGCCGCTAGGGCTCCAGCTATGTCGGAACTGTCGCTCTGTGGCTAAAACCCTACTAAAAAGGCTGGGGAAGTATCCTGGAACCACGAGGAATGTGTTGGGCCGGTGATATCGCCTTGTAACGGTCGGCAAAGCAGTCGTCAACGGCGACAGAGGCACTTTTTAACGACGGAGGGGAGAACTCGCGATTCTTGAGCTACGGTCGATCATTTCTGATGATTCCAGTTCGAGAGGGTGCGCAAGAAAGCGTAGAAACTATTTGCTAGAATTTGGGAAGAGTGATTAAGCGTGGAACTCTAATTGCATGAAATACCGAGCGCGTTCATAAGCTTCGGCCAAGAGTAAAACCTAGCTAACTTGCTCGATACTTGCGTAAACAAGGAACGGCTTTCACCGTTGCGTAGAGTGTGTCCCGGCGCACCAATTTGCTATGGGAGTTGAAGCACGAAACGGCATGCAGCAGCCTGGCAACGTGGAGCAGGGACGGCATGCGGTGAACACGGCGGCGACCTTCGGTGTAGCCCCAAATTGTCGGCCGAACCGTCAACTATGCAACGAAAGAAGTGATCCAGAGGAAAGAGGAGGAAGAGAGTAACAACCTAGCCGATGGAGTCTTGGCGCGAGAGGTCTCCGGTTGGCCAGCAACGGGAGCGCGGCGCCGGCGGTCGGAAGCTCGCGCGCGGGATGAAAATGGTGCACACCGTCGGCTCAGCGAGGTGGGAGGTGATAAGGGCGACTGGGAGTTGATAAGGGAGAGTCCAGAGTGCTATTTATAGGGCTCAACGGCGGTGGCGGGCTTGTGTCGCGCTGTGCATGCACGCCGTCGCGGTGGCGGGCGCAGCGCGCGCTGAAATGCGGCTGCACGTGAGCTGCTGACTGGTGGGTCCCGCCAATCAGCCCCACAGCCACTGCACCTTTAGTAATTCACTTAAAAATAGTAAATGAACTCCAAAAATCATGAAACTTCAGGGCTAAGTCAAGAAAATTGTGATGAACACAATGGTGGGTTTAGATCTTCATGTTCAAATCTATTTTTACCAGAATTTGAATTTGAATTTAAACTTGATTCAAATTCGTTGAGCATCTCAAATAAAATAACAAATGAGTTCCTAAAATCTTGAAATTTTGCAGGCAACCTATTCAGGATATTAGAAGGCAAGGTAAAAATTTAGAGGCTCTAATCTGAATGTTTTTGGCAGCACCCATTTAGTACTGCTCTTGGAATTGCCTTACTAAACTTCATTCAAATAATTCTAATGTTTGAAAAGGGGTGAATAGAATTATTCTAGAATTAGTGGTGAAGTCATATACTCATGTTAATAAAATTTAACCATGAGTGCATGAAAGGTTTGGATGGTATTAAGTTCATGTGTACCACTATATTGGATTTTTGATATAGTTGATCACAAAACTCATAACTGAATTCACATGCCACAAAAGTGGGTTTTTACATTCCCCCCCTAAAAGAATGTCGTCCCGAGATTACAAAAGAAAGCAAAAGAACAAGATCTAACGAACATATGCCGCTAAAAAGTCCGGATAGTTCGTCCTAAGATACTCCTCGCTTTCCCACGTGGCTTCTTCAGCACTGTGGTGGCTCCACAAGACCTTGTAGAAACGCAAGGTGCAACTTCTTGTGGTGCGAGTCTTCTCATCAACTATCTGAGTTGGATGCTCGGAATAAGTGAGATCTGGTTGGAGAGCTTCCAAATCTTCTATACGGACATCAGTGGCAGTTTTAAGACACTTCCTTAACTGGGAAATGTGGATACATTGTGAACCCCTGAAAGTAACAGCGGTAACTCCAATTGATATGCCACAGGTCCGCATCTTTTGCTTATTGCGAACGGCCCAATAAAACGTTGAGCTAGCTTCCCTTTCACTCCGAATCGATGGATACCTTTCATAGGGGATACCCGGAGATAAACTGGATCCCCAACTTTGAAGTGAAGAGGTCGACGTCGTTTGTCCGCATAGCTCTTCTGACGAGACTGAGCAGCTTTGAGATTGGCTTGAATACTGCGAACCCGTTCCTCGGCTTCATTTATCAAGTCGATGCCATGCACCACTCGTTCACCGGATTCACACCAGTTTAGAGGTGTGCGACACTTCCGGCCATAAAGAGCTTCATATGGCGCCATATGAATGCTAGTCTGATAATCGTTGTTGTACGAAAATTCCGCCAATGGTAGGTGATCATCCCAATTCCTACCATGGTGGATGACACAGGCACGAAGCATGTCTTCTAGCACTTGATTCACTCATTCAGTCTGACCATCGGTCTGAGGATGGTAAGCCGAGCTTCGAATTAACTTGGTTCCCAACGCATCTTGGAGATGCTCCCAGAATCGTGAAACAAATACAGCTCCACGATCTGAGATGATGGTGCGGGGTATTCCGTGGAGGCATATGATTCTGGCAATATATAACTCCACATATCTTGATGAATGATAGTTGGTATTGACGGGGATGAAATGCGCCGTCTTAGTCAGTCGGTCAACTATCACCCAGATTGAATCGTGCTTTCGGAGAGTGAGAGGTAAACCCACAATGAAATCCATGCTGATATCCTCCCATTTCCATGCCAAGATGCTTAAGGGTTGAAGCTGTCCTGCTGCTTTCATATGGTCGGCCTTCACTCGCCGGCACGTATCACACTTGGATACGTATTTAGCTACTTCCCTCTTCATCCGAGTCCACCAGAATTTCTTCTTCAAATCTTGGTACATCTTGTTGCTGCCCGGATGAATGGAATACTTGGACAAATGAGCTTCGTCCAGTATCTTCTTTCTAAGCTCCTTGTTTCGTGGTACCACTATACGGTTGTTAAACCATAGGGTACCTTCATTGTCACATCAGAAACATTTCATCTCCCCCTTTTCCATTCTTTGCCGAATGTGTGACATTCCTTTGTCTTCCTTCTGAGCTGCTACAATATCCTCCCTGATGGTAGAAATGAGAGCGAGATTGTAGAGTGCCCCATATGGAACCAAGTAGAGACTCGGTTCTTCTTCTTCTTCCATGGAGGTAATGGAAAGATTGTTGACATGGGACTTGCGGCTCAGAGCATCTGCGACTACATTTGCTTTGCCTGGATGGTAGTGAATCTCAATCTCATAGTCCTTGATCAACTCTAACCATCTCCGTTGTCGCATATTCAAATCCTTCTGGGTAAAAATGTATTTCAAGCTTTTGTGATCAGTGTAGAGGTGTATTAGATTACCCAGTAAGTAATGCCTTCACATCTTCAATGCCAGTACCACAACAGCGAGCTCAAGATCATGAGTCAGGTAGTGCCGCTCATGGTTCCAGAGCTGCCATGATCCATAAGCGATCACCCGTCTATCTTGCATCAACACACATCCCAAACCAATTCCTGATGCATCGCAATAGACATCAATTGATTTGGTTGTGTCCGGTTGGGCTAAAACTGGTGCCGTTGTAAGGTGTTTGGCCAATGCTTTGAAACCTGCCTCACATGTCTCAGTCCATACATACTTCTGCCCTTTCTTCAGAAGTTCGGTCATTGGTTTAGCTATATTGGAGAAATTGGGTATAAATCTCCGGAAATATCCTGCTAAACCCAGGAAACTTCCGACTTCATGCAAAGACTTTGGAGACTCCAATTTGAGGACTTGCTTGATCTTGCTGGGATCAACTGCAATCCCTTCTGCTGATATGATGTGCCCTAAAAATGGCACTTGGCTGATCCATAATTCACACTTGCTAAACTTAGCATATAGTTGATGGTCCCGTAATCGTTGAAGCACGATACGCAAGTGTTGAGCAAGTTCTTCTTTGGATTTTGAATACACAAGTATGTCGTCAATAAAGACCACGACAAACTTGTCCAATTCCGGCATGAACACCGAGTTCATGAGATACATGAAATGAGCCGGTGCGTTGGTCAATCCGAAAGACATAACAAGGTACTCATATAGTCCATACCTCGTTGAGAATGCTGTTTTTGGTATATCTTCTGGTCGGATTCTAATCTAATGATAACCAGAACGAAGATCCATCTTCGAAAATACTTTAGCACCCACCAATTGATCGAAGAGAATATCAATGCGTGGCAGTGGATACTTGTTCTTAATGGTGACAGCATTAAGTGGACAATAGTCTACACACAGTCTCAAGGTCTTATCTTTCTTCTCTACGAACAGTGCAGAACAACCCCATGGTGATGAACTTGGACGAATGAAACCTTTGTTCTCAAGTTCAGTTAACTGCTCCTTAAGTTCTGCAAGTTCCTTGGGTGCCATCTTGTAGGGTGGTCTTGAGATTGGCACTGTTCCTGGTGCAAGTTCAATCTTGAACTCTATATCCCTTTCTAGGGGCATACCAGGAAGATCTTCAGGAAACACGTCCGGGTATTCACATACTACCGAAATATCCTTAAGTTCCATAACCTCGGTGTTGTGAGTAGATGGGTCCAATGGAATGATGTTCTCAAGATTGAGAACTTGGGGCTGATGGAGTGGAGAGTTTAGATAAATCTTTCGAGGAACGTTATCAAGAATAGCACCATGGTATTGCAACCATGCCACTCCTAAGATGATGTCTAGCTTTTGAGTTTCTAAGATAATGAAGGAGGTATGATAGATGTTCCCATCTAGGTCAAGAGGTACCCTATGGACCATTTCATATGTTACTACCCTCCCTGCTGGAGTGCAAATCATATAAGGAGTTTCGGTGGAGATAACAGGCAGCTGATTTTTACTGACAACAGATTTACTAATGACATTGTGTGAAGCTCCGGAGTCAAAGAGTATGACTACGAAATGATTGAAGATAGCGAACGTACCCGTGAGCACGGGTGCGCCTTCCAGAACGTCCTCGATGGCGAGGTGGTGGACGTTGCCGGGTCTGGTGGCTGGCTTCTTGAGCTGGTTGCGGGGTTGGGTTGCCCCCTGGCAGGATGATTGCCCTCTGCCTTGTCGATTCTACGGACAGTCCTTGGCGAAGTGCCTCGTGCGTCCACACGTGAAACACGTGTACGGGGTTTGGCCAATACGAATGGGAGGACGGAATCCCGGTGCACGTGGTGGAGGTGGAAGTGCACGTGGGATCATCCCCTGTGGTTGCTGCGGCTGGAATCCGGAGTTGCTGAACTGGCGACCACTGAACATTGGTGGTCGTGATGGCGGTTGCCACCTCTGGCCGGATGGTGATCGGTACACCATATGGTACTTCTGAGGAGCACCACCTCCGCTGCCCTGCGGAGCACTCCTCTTCTTTTTGTCTGAGACAGCTCGCGTGTAGCATCCTCCTGCATGATAGCGGCATTGACGATGTCGTTGAAGTTGCCGCGGTTGAACAGGACAAGCTTGTCCTTCAACTTGGGGTTCAAACCCCGGTAGAAGCATTCGCGCTTCCGATCTTCGGTATTCACTTGGTCCTGAGCGTATTGGGCCAAGTGGTTGAATGCTTTGGAGTACTCGTATGCACTCCTTCCTCCTTGCCTTAGCTCCAAGAACTCTTGAAGCTTCCTTCTCATAATCCCGGGAGGGATGTGGTAGGCACGGAACGCCTCCCAGAATTCGGCCCAGCTTACGACATGGCCTGCGGGGCGTGCGGCAAGGTAATTGGCCCACCATGCACCGGCAGACCCCTGCAGTTGCTGCGCTGCAAATAGCGCCTTCTGTTGTTCGGTTACCTCGAGTAAGCCCTTCAATGGTGCGGAGCCAATTATCCGCATCCAACGGTTCATCGGCCTCTCTGAAGACCGGTGGATGTGTCAATGAGAAATCAGAGTAGGAACTCTGATATTGCTGACGCAGTCCAACATTCTGTCGTCCCCCTTGACGGGACGAGTGCTGCACCAGGGTTCGCAATAGCTCGGTTTGCTCATCGCGCGAGTCGAGTACTGCAGTGAGAACCTTCGCGAGACTTCTGGGAAGTGCGGGTGGAGGTGGTGGAGGTGGTTGCGTTTGAGGCGTAGTCTGTCCCGGGGGTGGTGTGTCATCCCCCTGACCTCCACTGGATCCTCCCCCATCTTGACTGGTACGAGTACGCACCATACTGCAATACAACAATTCACACCATAAGTCTCACTGCCTTATGTTCATCTTTCCATATAAATAGTAATGCGGTAGGTAACAATAGATGATGCATAACATTCACATATATTGATAAAGCACAAACTTTATACAATCTATATTATCTTGGGCCCAAGTTTACAATAGAACTCCAAAAATAGACAGACTTCATTTAAAGAAGTCGTCTCATCTATGGTTGGTCACCACAAGTCGCCATGTCTATATCATTGTACATCCACCTCGCTACTATTTACAATAAGACTCATAAAGTCACAAAATACGCGTGGTGTTTACTACACATCATTACACTCGGCCTAAAGTGATAAGTACATCATCACTGCCCTTTACTCATAAAACTCGACCTCCAGAGGATCTTCTTCTTCCTCGTCATCCTCAGGATTAGGCACCACTGGTATGGGTGCTAGAGCAGAAGATGATGCCTCATTCAAAAGTGACGTCTTTTTGGCAATCATAGTTTGCCAATCCGTTTGTACCATAAACATTCCCCAGGCCTCGTTCTCCTGCTGAGCCTGCTCACAGCCGGTCTTCCAGCTCTGAGCCTCCACTCTGGACTGATCCTGATCTGCAGTCACCGCGTCCAACTGGGTGTCCCGCGGGTGTCCATAGCGTAGGCTCGCCTCCAAGTCAATTTCCATCTCTAGAGTCTCCTGACGAGATGCGGCTAAATCCATAACAGCGTCATGCTATTGATTCTCCCTGAGGTTCAAATGATGGTTGAGTCCGTCATTTGCCCTCTCAAAGTGCTTTGCTCGAATCATGGCTTGCTTCAGATTATTCGTCAATTCTTTTATGCATGCCCTTTGATTACCCTTCTCGCGATGTGATGCGGCTGCATACACCGCTAAGGCTGTTGCGGATGTTTCACCATGCTCGTCCACCTCCGCAAGCAAGCGGGTTGCCCAGGCTTCAGAAGCCCTTCCGTTAACTGGAAAGGACTCATAGGGAGTACCCACTAGATCAGGGTAATGAAGTTTGCAAAACCTCCCTATGGCAATGCTTGCGGCGTAGCTCCATGTTTCCTCTAATATCAACCCTTTGATCTTGATGGAGTATGGAGCCCATCCAAGGTGCGGTGGACCAGCAGGTACATCGATGTAGATGGTGCAACTCCACATACCGTTTTGTTGGAACATCTTGCCTCAATAGCTAGGCAACACTTGGTAGCCAAACTGGCGAAGCAACCTAACAAACACATCCCGGAAACCGGCTTGCCCGGTGCACATTGAGAACACCCATCCATTAGGCAACTGAATTCTTGGTGCTGCCATCTGTAGAAAAACATACCCGGATGTCAATACACCGTATAAGTATTCAACTCAATCAATGATAATGTTGGACAACATAAATTATCCATATTCAATTGATTCAGGCAAATCTGCAAACTGGAAATGATCATAGTTCTGGTTCAACTGACCTTCCTGTATTAACCCAAAAGTTTCCTACACGAAATGTCAGAATTAAAAGTTAAGTTGAATACAAAAGTTGTAGTACACTTCAAAACATTTCTATATTGTATTCATACAGCTCTAGGCGAACTAATATGAGGAATCTATACAGGTTTGAAGTTGACTCAAGTTTTCTGGAAATTTTGACAGAACCTCTCCTGTATATGGGCTTACTTCCACATTCTATACAGGTTTGTCATGATAAGATAACGAGGTAATGACAAAATAAACATTGTATAACATCGCGTTAAAAATCCAGAAATAAAAGAGTTCCATCCTAAAATTTTTGTTATACAGGTATCGCGCACAAATTCACAACCCTGTGCAAACTGTTCCAAGTTCTGGACTGCAAGAACCAAGTTTGCAACAATTGAAATTAGGCATAACTACACCCATATTCAGGTCAGGAGTGACAAATAAAGTTGATAGAGGACTTCCTAAATTTTCCAGAAATGTATAGATGTGACCATGTCACTATTCTGGATTAAGAGTTATAACTATCCAAACTTAACAGTTGAGCTGACTGGTTTGCACCAGCCGTCCTGCAGTTCACTGTATTGACTCCCCAATTTCGTGTAACTCCAACCCAAATCAGGAAAAACCTCCCATAACAAACTTGTAAAACTCCTCCTACCCTTTCCAAAAATGTATCACAATAAGGCAGGGGATTTTTCTACAGCAAGTTATGGCAAAAATACAGAGACTGGTGTAATGGTAAGGTCATCTGGAGCAGTTACAATACACCCCAGATTTCAACAGATTATCAAGTTTTCCTGTCTTTGTGGTCAACAGAAAATTTGTATATATCTTCACGAGCTTTCCATCCATATATGATACCCCTAAATTCTAGTAAATAACCAAGATTACAACCCGGCGAAGTCGAGCCAACTTCTGCCCGAAAACAAGAATCTTGATTCTATTCATTCTATCGAGTCGGAACCCTTTTTGCGGAGTCCAAACCTACCAGCATCTGATATTTGGACTTTCCAAAGCATTATGCAACCAATCTGTCGGTGGGGATGGTCTAGTATCATGTTTGATACTGACGGTACTACGTATCTCACTAAAGAAAATTATATCCGGTATTTCCGGTTATGTCTATAGGTGGTACATGGCTGTAAATACGTCTGTACAACAAAGACTCCCGTACGATCCGGCTTATACACGCTCGGGCATACGTGTTTCGCATGCTCCCATAGAACATGAATAGTTATAGAGAGGCATACTATCGGCTTATACACCACCCGACGGGGGCTCCCACTAACTTTGAAGCACGCTGGGATACCGTGTGTCATAGGTTCTTAGAAACATTGAAAGCTTCAGAGACTCCTATTAACTTCCCGTGCAAAGCCACAGAAATTTCACATACCACTCCTCGTATGCTGAGCTTACCGAGATTGATCCGCTCTCGGTGGCGTACCTTACCTCTTACTTGACGTCGGGGCGTCGTTACAGAATATAATAACACATAGTTAGTTTACCACCTTTATACCTTATACTAATAATACTACTTATAACGGCATATAACTAATTCCTCACTCAAGTCCTAATTTTTGAAAATATGTTCTTTTCAGGTACACTATTCCCAATGATGCTCTGATACCATGTCTGTGGGGACCAGAATCCCGACATCCGAGGATCTCATTGGGTGGTGTCGTGCGATACGACACCCAATAGTTATACATGAATAGAACCTGAATAAGTGCAAGACGAAGTATTTTATTTATCTTACAGCGGAAGTTTTTACAATACTAGCATAAGGAAAGAATATATATATATATATATATATATATATATATATATATATATATCATAGCTACGCTCTCAGCACTAGCTATGCAAAAGCAAAGTTATCCATGCTTTGGATACTTCGCACTAGCAGCACTCAATTATGGCGGCGTGCAGGGTTCCCACTCGGCTGTACACCCTGGAGGGGGTGCAGCCTCATCATCAAACCCGTCATCAACTGTATAACCTGCAAACTCGTTAACTGCAAACGTGAGCATAAGGCTCAGCAAGACTAACCCATCTCACTAGACATATGCAAGGGGACACTAAACATGGGTGAGGTGAAGCGTAAATGACTTGCCTACAAGTGGATCCTTATAATCAAGTTTTAAGTAGCAAATGACCTTCTCCGAGCACGGCACATCATGGGCTCCACACACAAACAAGAAACGCTTTACCGATGATATGACATGCTCAGGGCACATAATGCTGTTACAGCTAAAGTATGGGGAAATTGTAAACTTTTAATTGTACTATCTCTAAATCTTACAAGGTTGCAAAGTAATTATAATTCAATACAATATGATTTTTCTGACTTCTTTAGTATTTACTACGTCACGACACAGTGAACAAGTGGTACTCTATTACTGCGAGGGACAGTGATTGCAATCAGGACACACCCGGACAACATGACACATACGTCGTTCGGAAGTGTCAGCGAGCACACCCGTACCTACATGACACTTCAGTACTAGGCGTATATGGCCACCTTTCATAAGACACTCAAATGCCGAACCGGTCGATCCGTCATGAACAGGAGGTCCCTGCGTGGGGCGTACTCTGACGTGCCCACCAGCGGATTTACACCTTGCTGCCCTCAACCCACACCTATAAAATGGAACGATATGCCTCGACACCCAAGTGACCAAGCTACGTAAGTTTATTGGATTCCATATGTCCATTATGTTGCCGGTACAAGTCAAGCTTGTTCAGCGGGGCCGCACACAGACGGGCCTTAATCGACACAGGTAGGGCTACGCGACCGAGACTCACTTCTCGCCGCTTCCTATCCATTCCCTGCCCGGTCTCCATTTCATTATATTCTGCCATTTTGTATCTAACCAATCCTGTGAGATATGTCCTACATCTCTCGCGAGTAGATTCCAACTACTCGACTTCTACTGGATTTCCTATGCATTAGCGAAGTAGTTACTACAGATCAAACTGTGACTCGTTCCAACCAATCCCTGGGATTTTTGGTGATGCAAGTGGAGTATCAATCACCCTATACGTAATGCACACATCAAACTTATGATGTAAGGTGATAAAGACTGTAAAGACTCTATAAAGCTCCTAAGTGCAAACCGGGGCTTGCCTTGTTGCAGGTCATAGTCTGAGTTAATAATTGGAAGGTGCTCTTCCAAGGCTTCTAGCTCCTCCTCGACTTCGGTCACTATACGATATGCATATAACATGTATATAAATGACTTTGAAAAATAATTATTTATCAAGACCATAATTTAATTCATGGTGATCACTATATGATAGGGACCTTAATTGGCTTTGGAACTTTGATGGTAGATAATAGGGAATATGATCAAGGCTCTTGCAAAGAACAGGAGATGATCATAGTAGATTGTGGTCTCCGAAATTATGGCAAGCAATCAACTTCCAAAAATTTCTAGAGAGGAAACTGTAGCTTGAACCTAGCTAACAGCTGATAATCAATATAGAGGAAGTGGTTCTAGTTCTAGCAAAATTTGTTTCATAATTTTCTATGCTTTGGGGGAGGAATTATTGTATTTCTAAGTTGGCAAGAATTTCTGGATTTACTTTATAATTGAATTTCTAGCCATTAAATCAATATTTAGTTTGTAACTGTATTGGGACTAGGATAGTAGGTTAATTAAAATCCAAGATTTTTACAGGAGCTAGTGCATGACTAAGGGAAGGTTCGTTTTAAATTTGGGACATAATAAAGCAACTGAACATCTGTAAAAATTCAATAACTGAAAAAGGGAATTGAACTATACAGAGGTTTAAACTGGTGCAATGCCTCCCAAACTTTTTCTGGCGGTCAAGAAGAGGACACTAAATTTATGTAAGTTTTGGGGATTTTTCCAGTGACTATCTTGTCTAGAAAAATTGCATTTGCATCTGGAACGATTATTTCCTACAGAATTTAACTTTGGGTTTCACAGAACCTAATTGGTATTGGCAGAAACTATAGCTCAAGTGATTTCAAACAAAATTTGTTTGACGATTTTTGGAGCATCCTACAGAAAGTTATGGATTTTCTAAGTTGGAGCCAAATCTGGAATAAATTCCTAATTTGAATTAACTCGTTGGCCCCACTGTTTTAAAATGGACCAATGGCATTTAAACCACACGGGGGCCACAGATATCCAGCGCGTAGCCACAACAGATCCCGTGGCCACACCTGATCCGACGGGGTTTACAGCCGCTAACACGCGGGACCCACCGTGTCGTCTTCCACCTCCCGATGCGGGCGTCGCGCGGGCTCCCGCGGCGGCGCTGTCCGGCGAGCCTCGCCGATTTTTAGTTCCCGCCAACCACAGCTCCTACCTTTGGGCACCCAACCGTAAAAAATCACGCACTGAGCACGATGGTGGGGTCGGGGAGGTCTGCCAACGGTCGGAAACCATGGCGCATCGGCAGCGGCGGCCGCTAGGGCTCCAGCTATGTCGGAACTGCCGCTCTGTGGCTAAAACCCTACTAAAAAGGCAGGGGAAGTATCCTGGAACCACGAGGAACATGTTGGTACCGGTGATATCACCGTGTAACGGTCAGCAAAGCAGTCGTTGACGGCGACAGTGGCACTTTTTAATAGCAGATGGGAGAACTCGCGATTCTTGAGCTACGGTCGATCATTTCCGGTGATTCTAGTTCGAGAGGGTGCACAAGAAAGCGTAGAAACTATTTGCTAGCAATTGGGAAGAGTGATTAAGCGTGGAACTCTAATTGCATGAAATACCGAGCGCGTTCATAAGCTTCGGCCAAGAGTAAAACCTAGCTAACTTGCTCGATACTTGCGTAAACAAGGAACGGCTTTCACCATTGCGTAGAGCGTGTCCCGGCGCACCAATTTGCTATGGGATTCGAAGCACGAAACGGCATGCAGCGGCCTGGCAACGTGGAGCAGGGACGGCGCGCGGTGAACACGACGGCGACCTTCGGTGTAGCCCCAAATTGTCGGCCGAACCGTCAACTATGCAACGAAAGAAGTGATCCAGAGGACAGAGGAGGAAGAGAGGAACAACCTAGCCGTTGGAGTCTTGGCACGAGAGGTCTCCGTTTGGCCAGCAACGGGAGCGCAGCGCCGGCGGTCAGAAGCTCGCGCGCGGGATGAAAACGGTGCACACCGTCGGCTCAGCGAGGTGGGAGGTGATAAGGGCGACTGGGAGTTGATAAGGGAGAGTCCAGGGCGCTATTTATAGGGCTCAACGGCGGTGGCGGGCTTGTGTCGCGCTGTGCATGCACGCCGTCGCGGTGGCAGGCGCAGCGCGCGCTGAAACGCGGCTGCACGTGGGCTGCTGACTGGTGGGTCCCGCCAGTCAGCCCCACAGCCACTGCACCTTTAGTAATTCACTTAAAAATAGTAAATGAACTCCAAAAATCATGAAACTTCAGGGCTAAGTCAAGAAAATTATGATGTACACAATGGTGGGTTTAGATATTCATGTTCAAATCTATTTTTACCAGAATTTGAATTTGAATTTAAACATGATTCAAATTCGTTGAGCATCTCAAATAAAATAACAAATGAGTTCCTAAAATCTTGAAATTTTGCAGGCAAGCTATTGAGGATATTAGAAGGCGAGGGAAAAATTTAGAGCCTCTAATCTGAATGTTTTTGGTAGGACCCATTTAGTACTGCTCTTGGAATTGCCTTACTAAACTTCATTCAAATAATTCTAATGTTTGAAAAGGGGTGAATAGAATTATTCTAGAATTAGTGGTGAAGTCCAATACTCATGTTAATAAAATTTAACCATGAGTGCATGAAAGCTTTGGATGGTATTAAGTTCATTTGTACCACTATATTGGATTTTTGATATAGTTGATCACAAAACTCATAACTTAATTCACATGCCACAAAAGTGGGGTTTTACAGGTTGCATGTTCCTAACTTTCAATTCAGCATGACAGCAAATTTTGCATGAGAGTTATGAGATCTAGCTTGGTTTTTTTTGTTGTTTAGCTAGTATATAACAAAAAATCTATGACATGACCATCTATACCACAGTAGGTACAATGAAATTTTACTTTGTGTTCATGTCTAGATGAACAAGCAATATATTTATTAGAAACTGAATGAGACAGCACCCCTGCAGATTTTAAAATCACTTCTTTATGTTTAGGAATTGTTTGAATCGAACCACTTCCTAATAACTTTACGATTTTAGGTGGATGTGCCTTAGCGTGAGCATGAGAATCAAAACCTAAACCTGTTTTATCATTGCTAGATTTAGATGGATTCAGCAGCAAGTTCAAATTTTTATTTTCATTACAAAACTGCTCTAGTATCCTATTCATGTCATCAAGTTTCTTAGACAAGTCTAGACAATTTTCACATGAACTTTTTCCTTTAAGTTTGCAATTTGAACAATATTTAACTTCATGAGAACGTAAAGCATTGTTCAATATAGAAATCTCATTCATAGCATCGTGTAGTTTCTTATCAAGTTCATCTTAAGTAGAACAATGCAAATCAATTGTAGAACAGCAAACATCTTTCAAGTTTTTATCATTAAGTGCAGCAAGCTTTTTGTTCTTTTCAATTTCTTGTTCAATTTTATCAAGTGTGGAGGTGTGTGCACTTCTTAAAGAGTACAATTGTTCATATATAAGCTCACATGAGGAACACGAGTCATCACTAGGAATCAAAGATTTTAAATGATTAATTTCAAATTCTAGTGATTCAATTTTAACATACTTGTCCCTATGTTTTTTGTCCTTTTTCTTAACTATAACAGTGGCACGAGAAATAGCATCACACATTTCTTCGCATGTGAGACATACCTCTTCATCATCGCTGTTGTGTTCTGCCTCCTCCATACTTGATCTTGAGGTGCCCACCATGAAGCACATATTTGCTGAATTCTCTTCATCTTCATCACTTCCAATGTCCACGGCGCTCGAGCCAAGTTCTTGAAGTGCGTACATAAAACGGTTTACCAATCAGCGCCCTGTAAAACTTTCTTCTTGTTGTTATTGTTTGTGGAGGAGGACTTGAACGTTGTTTGCTTCTTGTAATGGGAAGTAGGACCTGAAAGATTAGGGCAATATCTACGAAAATGTCCTTTCTTACCACATTTGAAGCATCGTTTGAGAACCGACACTTACTCTCCTTCTAGTTCTCACATTTTGCAATGCTTTTGAGAACCGAGTAGAGATGAGTGCAAGTTCCTCCTCTGGAAACTCTTCAATCGAAGGGTTATAGAGGACAGCAAAGCAAGTGTACCACATGATGAAGATTGGCTAGAGCTAGGGATGTCATGCCGTGAAACAAATGCAAGAGACTTGTTGGGATACTTACGTGAGATTATGTCAATTTCATGAGTTTTCAGCTTAGAATATAGCACATCCAAAGTAAGTGTACTCATGAAAGTAGATTCATGAATAGATGTAACTTTCATCTCCCAAATTGACATGTCTGATGCACTTAGTAATTGCTTAGCATTCTCAGCATCTGAAAAATTAACATTAACGCTACAGAAGTTGCTGATAATTTTATTAAAGCGAGCAAACAAATTATCGATGGACTCACCTGGTTGCATCTCAAAGCGCATATATTCTTTCTTGAACATATCTTGCCTTACCTCCTTGATCGTGTTGGATCCTTCGTGGTAGTCGCATAGTGCCTTCCACACATCGTACGTTGATCGAAGTCGCTTTGAGTCAATTCTTGTATGATCAAGTTGCGAGCCTTGTTATTGTTGTCGACATCTCTCATGTTCGCAACCGTAACTTGATCATTTGGCAGCACGTCAAAAAGCTTGTAAACCTTTTCCCATACCACGAAGCCTTGCTCCATGATGAAAGCCTCCATACATGCCTTCCAAACCTGAAAATCAATGCCAGTAAACACACAAGGTTTTGTGGAGTATTTCTCCATGATGATTAGTCAAAACACGTGTAAATCACAAAGAATAGAGCACCACAGCTTTGATATCAATTTTAGGATCGAAGAGCACGTGAAAAGCTACCAGAGGGGGTGAATGGTAGATTAAAACTTTTTTCAACGGAAAGAACGAAAGCCCCTTGGCAGAAAATTAATCCGTTAGGAAGTCGTGTGGGCAACTGATCTAAATGTGTTCAACCGTGACAAAAGTAGTAGATATTATAGAGAATCAATTCACGAAGATACAACAACAAGAATCATGGAAATCTTCGAGAAAACTCAAGTTATGATCGAAAGATCGAACAAAGGTCAATCTGTTATACCCGAGTAAAAACTAGATCTTAAACACTGCAAAGAAACTTGTTTCAATCATAAACTACAAATCCAATGACCATAAAATTTTCACGGATGATAGGTAATCAAGTTGGAAAGACAACCCGAAAAGAATCACATCAATTGGATCTGTAAAACTCGAGTTATGATAAAAACACCGACGCAACATAGTGCTGTGCAGAAACTCGATGAGAAAAACATGTCTGAAACAAGGCAGACGAACAAGGCACAAAAGCTATTCTAAACTACAATTTTATTGATCAAAACACAATAAGAACAGTCCAAAGTCGTCTTGACACGAGCTCTGGCCTCCCTTTCTTATATAACCAGTTCTAAAGCCAACTCAATCAGAACTAGGACTCTAATCCTACAAAGTTTCAACCGATTCTTTACATCGACTTCTCTTCATCACGCCTTGGAACCATGTTGCCACATCCATGCACTCCTTGCAAACATACAAAAACCTTCCAACAACGTCCATGATACCTTCATATGCATTGTTCTTGACCCAAACATGTTGCGTGACCTCCTGATCAACTCAACCACAATTCCTCCTGAACTTGGTTGTTGAACCTCATCTTCTCTCTAAGACTAGTTCAAAGGATCCCGTCACTAGCCATGTCTTGACCTCAAGCCACACCTGCACATGAATAAACAACCATCCTTTGCAAGCCCAAGTCCTGGACTTGACTCTCGTTAGTCCAAAAACCACAACACCTTATGTGAGCACCTCACAAAAGCATATATTGCAAACATAGCAAGATAATATCAGCCTTAACCACCAAAACACAACAAAAACATAGCAAATGAATACTAAGCAAACCTTACCATAAGCATAAAACAAGTTGAAGCATTACAAGTTAAAAGAAGAACCATTGTGATCTTGCATCGGACCTTGCCAAAGCTAACCAGACCTTGTGCCTGACCAAGCCAAAGCTAACCGAAAGCATGCCAGACCTATCGTCGGACATTGCTGGAGCTACCTAAAACATGTCGGACCTTGCTGGAGCTACCCAAAAGCATGCCAGACCTATTGTTAGAATTTTTCGGACCTCATTGAAATAAGTGTCTTGCCAATATTCAAAACTTTTAATGTAATAGCCAATATATTCATCACACATAGGTCTCATAAATACAGGAGGACCGGACTAGTCCGATATAGAGTGCGGACTAATCCGGTGTGCTTGGTGGATTGAATAACTGTTTTATGAATCTTTCTCAAACATTATCACAACAGAATGTAGTAAACTATCCTAACAACTTGATGAAATAATTATGATGAGTAGTTAGCATGTGGAATATAAAATTAATACAAGTTGCAAGTTTGATTAACCCTATGCCCTAGATGATGATGATTGCAAAAATAAAGAACTACAACACACGAGACAAGGATTTTCATCGAGATTCAATCTCACCAATGAAATCTACTCCCCGTTGAGGAGCCCACGAAGAGTTGGGTCTCAATAATCCCTTTACCTCTTCAAGTCACCACAAAGGCCGACTTGAGTTCCACTATCATGGGGTAATCACCGAGTCAATGGGGCAACCTCACACGTTGAGGGCTCCTACAAAATTACAGAGATAAAAACAAATCAAATACACTCAGAATTTTTACAATAGATGCAAGAGTGTATGAGAGATCAAAACCCAAGAGCTCAACAATGCGTAGAAGATGATCTCCCTTTCCCAAATATTGATTCCCAAAAGATTTAATTTTTTAGAGATTTAGATGTGCGGGGAGAAGTGTTTTTGTGCTCCTAGGACGTGTGACGGTGCTAGGGTTCTTGGTTGCATGTTGTGGGGTCGTGGATCACCTATTTATAGACTTTCTAAAAAAGTTACTGTTTGGGATCCCGACGGCCGGACTAGTCCGCTCTAAGGATCGAACTAGTCCGGTGTGCTGTGTAAAACTTGCATGAAGAGAGTAGGCACTAGGGTTTTTTAACGTGGTCAAGGTGAGAGGTGGGTGGTGGGGTGTTTATATAGGAGGAGAGTGGTGGGGTTAGGGTGGAATCCAAGTAAAAGTCAGTGGGGAAATGTAGGGCCTTGGTGGGGTCCCACATGAGCTCCTCAGGGGTGAGGCACGACGTTCTTGGGCCCAATAAAGGCAATTACTCAATAAATCGTTGTGGAGGAAAAATAGAATCCGAGTCAAAACTCTAGAATCTGGACAAGTCCGTTTGCGATACAGAGAGTTGATCGGACAAGTCTGGGATTTGTACAGTTTCAAAACTGGACTAAGTTTTGTGATTTTACAAGACAACTTCGAAGGATTCCAGTAACGATCTTCGGACTAGTCTTTAGGCATTAACGGACAAGTCCAGATGGGAACAGAAACAAAACTGGATTAGTCCGTAACAATTAGCAGTCAAGTACGGATGACATCAATAGCTAAACTGGACTAGTCTGTAGCAAATAGCGGACAAGTCCTTTGCCCTGAAGAGAACTTATTTAGGCCAGGCTGATGGGTATACCGAGTTAGTCCGGGTTCAGGTCCGGATAAGTCCGTACCCAACTGATTTTTATTGTTGTTTTGCTTCTAATTCATTTTAATCTTGTTCCTTTTTGTGTTGCATTATATTAAACATGTATTAGCATGAATGCAATGCATGATGTATGAAAATGATGGTGTTACATTGGCTATAAAAGTGCCTTCATTCAGTTGCTTCACTTGGAATCCCAAAAAGAACTTTAATTCACCCATCTTTGACATCTAAAATCTCTCTATCATAATTTTACTAAATTCATTAGTAGATCCAAAAATAATGTCATCAACATAGATCTAACATATAAATAGATGACCATCAAAATGCTTTGTGAACAATGTATAATCATCATTTCCTAATTGAAAATATTTTGACTGAGAAAATCTCTAAGGCACTCATACCAAACTCGGGGAGCTTGTTTGAGGCCATAGAGAGCCTTACGCAATTTGTACAGATGGTTGGGGAACTCTTGATCTTCAAAACCTGGTGGATACTCCACGTACACCTCTTCCTTGATAGGACCGTTGAGGTATGTACTTTTGATGTCCATTTGATACAGCTTAAAATTATGCTGAGTAGCATAGGCTAATAAAATTTGAATGGACTCAAGTCTAGCTACAGGAGCAAAGATTTCATCGAAATCCAAACCTTCGACTTGTGAGTAACCTTTGGCCACAAGTCGTACTTTGTTTCTCGTTACTACTTCGTGTTCATCTTGCTTGTTCCGAAAGACCCATTTGGTGCCCACGATGTTGGCTTTTGGTCTTTCCACAAGCTCCCACACTTCATTTCTTTTGAAGTTGGTTAGCTCCTCTTGCATGGCGATCACCTAATCCAGATCTTTTAATGATTCATCAACCCTGTATGGTTCCAAAAATGAGACAAAAGAGTAATGTTCACAAAAGTTAGCAATACAAAATCTAGTAGTTACTCCCATTGCAATATCTCCGATGATGTTGTCGACGTGATGATCTCTTTGTATACTCTGATATATTCTTGGGTGAAGCACATGTGAGGGCATTTGCTCTTCATCATCTTCATTTTGAATGTATCCCCTTAGATCATTGCTTCCATGATTATATTGATCACTTTGATCTTGCTGACGTAGATCTGGTGCAGATGCTCCCCCTTAATAATTGCCCTACGATTGAGGTACATCTTAAGTACTTGTGTCTTTTGATTGCTCTTGAGGTCGAATATCACCAAGTGCCATCCTCTTCAATGTTTGACATGTGGCTTCTTCTTGATCTAGCATACACTTAACAACTTGCTCCACTTGGGAGCCATTAGTCTCATCGAACAATACATCACGTGCCACTTCAACAATGCCAAAGACTTTGTTGAAAACATGATAGGCGTTTGAATCATAATCGAGCAAGAACCCTTCACCAGATTTTGAAGCGAACTTTGAAGTCCTAGGTTTCTTGTTCAAAATATAACATTTACTCCCAAATACTCTAAAATATGAAACATTCGATTTGTTACCCACTAGGAGCTCATATGGCGTCTTCTTCATAAGTCGATGAAGATATAACCGGTTCGTGGCGTGACAAGCGGTGTTTACCGCTTCTGTCCAAAATTGATCCGAAGTCTTGTACTCATCTATTATTGTTCTCGCCATCTCAATGAGTGTCCTGCTCTTTCTTTCGGCCACCCCATTTTTTTGAGGGGAGTAGGGTGCCGAGAACTCATGCTTTATTCCTTCTTCATCCAGGTACTCCTCAACTTGATTATTTTTGAACTCCGTTCCATTGTCACTGCTAATGTTCTTGACGGTTGAGGAGAATTCATTTTGTACTCTCTTCAAGAACTTCTTGAGGATCCTCTGGGTCTCTGATTTATCATACAAGAAAAATACCTAAGTAAATTTAGAAAAATCATCAATAATAAAGAACTCGTATTTGTTACTGCTGATGCTTATATAAGCAACTGAACCGAAGAGATCCATATGTAGAAGTTTAAGCGGTCTTGTTTAGTCATCACATTATTCGCAAGGTTTGGTGCTCCAACTTTTTTTCCAGCCTGGCATGCGCTACACGACCTGTCTTTCTCAAACACAACATCTTGCAAACCTCAGATGTGACCACCCTTTAGAAGTTTCTACAGATTTCTCATCCCATCATGGGCTAGCCGTCTATGACACATCCATGCCATGTTAGTTTTTGCATCCAAGGAAGTGCTGAGTTTGGCTTTATCTTTGTTGAAATCAACAAGATAAATTTTCCGTTCAACAATCCCTTGAATGCAATTGAGTTATCGTTTCTTCTAAAGACTTTCACACCCTCATTAGTGAATAAACAATTGTATCCTTTGTCACATAGCTGAGATATGGACAAAAGATTATAATCTAAAGAATAACCATGTAAAACATTGGAAAGTGTGTGTTAAAATGAGATTGCAATTTTACCAGTGCCAAGGACTTTTCCTTGTCCGTTGTCTCCGAAGTAGATTCCTTCACTTGGATCCGCATTCTGCTCATATTCTACGAGCATTCTCCTCTCTCGGATCATGTGATTCGTGCATCCATTGTCTAACACCCATTTTCATCCACAGGAGGAGTAGGTCTGCAAAACAGAGTTATTCCTTGGTTTTAGGTACCCAAGTTTGTTTGGGTCCTCGAAGGTTAGTCACAAGTGATTTTGGCACCCACACACAAGTTTTGGGTTTCTTGTGGCGTGGCCCTTCATACTTTGCGTAAACATATCCAAATTTATTTTTTATAAGAACATAAGATGCATCAAAAGTATGAAATAAAGTTTGTTGTTCATGTTTGTATTATTTTTGTTTAACAAAAGCAATATGATTCTTATTTTAACCACTAGTGAATTGCTTCTTACGTCTTGCATACCCAAGACCATCTTTGACATTAGGAGGTCTTGTGACCATATATGAAATACGTGCATATTTGATATTTTCCTTGTCAAAGATGCTTCTTTGGGATGGATGCTTGGCTTGTGTAGCATTGGATTCATCTTTTACATTAGCCTTCCTACTAGAGCATTTGCAAGTTTTATAGTTGTCAAATTGATATCTTGAGAAGGTGAGCGCTTTAAGGAGGAAGCACCACTTTGCTTGAGTGACTCAACTTGCACTTCAAGAATTTTATTAACCTTTATCAAGTTAGCAAGTTCATCCTTGATTGCAACGTGTCAGTCTTCTAGTTTTCAGTAAGTTTACTAACTCAAAGCTAGCTCAAGCTCAAGTGTCTTATTTTTCTCCTTTTCAAGCTCAAGAAGCTTTTCAACCTCATGATATCTATTCATTTCACGAATGAGCATATCTTCTTGATGGTTGACAAGCTCCTCCTTCTCAAAGATTTCATCTCACAACATCTTCAGTTTTCTTAATGCAGTTTTACTCAATACTGTTAACATTTCTTCATCCTCACTAGAGTTGTCAAAATCATCATTAGAGGAATGTAAGGAGGAGGGTGTAAGTCGAACCCTTTTCTTGCCTTCTTTAGCCATGAGACAAGTGTGGTTGTAGTTCTCCCAACCTCCCTTGTTTGGGAAGACTGTATACTTCTTGGTCGGCTTCTCGATAGCAATTGTAGCCATCTCCACTTCATCATCCGAGGAGGACTCATCGTTTGAATCCCACTCCTTGCCGATGTGCGCTTGATGTGCTTGCTTTTTTTCTTGAATTTTTTCTTTTCTTACGGCTTAACTTCATTCTTCTTGTTGTTTTCCTCATATTGACAATCAACCATAAAGTGTTTGTATTCGCCGTAGTTGTAGCAAGTACGTCAAGCCTTGGATTTTCCTTTTTCCTTGTTCTTTCCTTCACTTGAGTTACTGCCTTTTCTTCTTCCCATCATGCTCTTGAATATCTTGATGAACAACACCATTTCTTCATCATCCATATCTTTTCTTAGATCGTCCGTATCTTCTTCTTCATGTGTTTCACGAGTTTCCTTCCCTTTGGGCTTGCAAGTTGCCTTGAGGGCAACTTTCTTCTTCTTGGATGAAGTAAGCTATGCTAGGTCTTTAACATATAGTGCTTCCTTCATCATCTCGTGATTGATTATTTTTCCAAGAACTTCGTCGGGTGTCTATTTGTGGAACCCTGGGATTTCCCTTATCATTGACCATAAAGTGACATTCTGAGGCATAAAAGCTCTTATCATTCTCTTTAAAACTTCATGATCAGTCTGCTTTTTGCTTCCATAAGCTCGGATCTTGTTGATAAGTGTCTTTGTGCGGTTGTACATCTCTTGAGGAGTTTCACCATCTTCTATGGCAAATCTCCCCAATTCTCCCTCAAGCATCTCAATCTTCGCTTCGCGAACGGAGCGGTTCTCTTCATGAGCAGTCTTGAGTGTATCCCAAATGTCTTTGGCAACTTCAACTCCACCGACCTTGGTGAATTCTTCTCGACTTAAAGATGAAGTAATCACCGCAATGACTTGTGCATTGTGATGAGTTGCTTGTTCTTGCTACGAAGTGAGTTCTTCATCGTTGTCGGGGATGTCCAAACCTGTACACACTATATGTCAAAGACTAGGATTAAGTGACATAAGATGCATCTTCATATTATATTTCCATATTATATAATCATTGTCGTCAAAATGTGGTGGTTTGCCCAATTGAATGGAAAGGTAGTGATTACTGTTGTTGAGCTTCCCATAATTAAAAGGATATCGGGAGTAGTCTTGGTGACTACTCCCTTTTGCATTTTTGTCCTCCATGCCCTTTTGGCTCATAAAATTTTTCCTCGATGGTGCTTTCAGATTGCGCACTTCATCATCGTTGTGCTCATAGTTCTTGAGCACATTGAACATCTTGGTGTTTTGTTCATCTCTGATGACTGGTGATTACAGAATCTCATTGTTCTTGTCTGTGGCCATTTATATCTCCGAGTTGTGAGTCTCGTAAATGGAGAGCCTGCTCTGATAACAATTGAATGTGGCTGAGAGGGGGGTGAATAGGCGTTGAAAATTTTCCTGCAACACTAAACCAAAATCGTCAAATACAGGAGGGTCGGACAAGTCCGTTATAGAGTGCAGACTAGTCCGGTGTGCTTGGTGTATTTACGAAAGGAATAACTGTTTTATGAATCTTTCTCAAACGTTATCAAAGCGGAATGTAGTGAACTATCCTAACAACTTGATGAAGTAATTAGGATGAGTAATTAGCATGTGGAATACAAAATTAATATAAGTTGCAAGTTTGATTAACCTTATGCCCTAGATGATCATGACTGCAAAATAAAGAACTAGAACACACGAGATAAGGATTTTTACCGAGGTTCGATCTCACCAAAGATATCTACTCCTCGTTGAGCTTACAAAGAGTCGGGTATCAATCAACCATTTACCTCTAAGTCAACACAAAAGGCCGACTTGAGTTCCACTATCACGGGGTAATCACTGAGTCAATGGGGCAACCTCACACGCTGAGGGCTCCCACAAAATAACAGAGAGAAAAACAAATCAAATACACTCGTAATATTTACAATAGATGCAAGAGCGTATGAGAGAACAAACCCAAGAGCTCAACAATGCGTAGAAGATGATCTCCCTTTCCCTAATCTTGATTCCCAGAGATTTAACTTTTTAGAGCTTTAGATGTGTGGGGAGAAGTGTTTTTGTGCTCTTGGGACATGTGACCGATCTAGGGTTCTTGGTTGTATATTTTGGGGTTGTGGATCACCTATTTATAGACTTTCTAAAAAAGTTACACATCCTATACATTGATATCTACTTTGCACTTCCATTGATCACTTGGGCTTTTCTTTTCTCATTTCTCATTTTTCACCTTTTTGTGCATCATAAGTTATATTCTTCATATACCTGCTTTCATCTCAACAAATTTCATTAGGATCTCATTTTTTTGTAATCAATCGTACAAAACCCACAAGGGAATGCCTAGATGCATTTTCAGTCGGGCCTGGGGTGTGGCTTCTGCTTTTGCCAGGGAGCCCTCATCCTAACCTCGGTGGTTGGAGCTTTGAGCTGCCTGCCCGCATCCTGCTACTCCTATCTTTTGCTTGTAGGACTCATCGTGGGTAGTGTCAGTGAGGCTCGTGATGTGGCCCCTAGCCCGGGCTTGTAGACCCTAGTCCCAACCTTGATGGTTGATTCTCGATCAACTTTTTGCATTTTCTAGTAGCCTAGTTACGGAACTACGTCAGTAGCCCTCGAGTATTTGGCCGAGTGACTTGCTTGGTCGAAGGATGATGCATGATGGTTCACCGCGTGAAGCGTTGAGTGGTTCACTCTGGTCGCAAACATTTTGGAGATGTCGGGGACGTCAGCCACCCTAGATGTTGTCGAGTGCCAGACCATCTCATTCCCAATTTTGTGATGAGCCTTGCACGCCTTCCCATGAAGGTTGGGTATATATCTTGTTGGGGTTTTACTTCGCACAGGTATGCAAGCCGTTCGTGGCTCGGAGGGGATGAGCCCGAGGGACTCACCTCGGTGGTCGAGCTCCTGAGCTCGTTTGAGCTGCGCACCTTAAAGTGCATCTAGGTAATTCATCTGGGTTTTGATGATTGATGACAACAATTAATGGACTAATGAGCTTTATGAATATAAGTACATGTGATTAAAGTTTTAACGGAATCGAAAACGTTCAAAAAGGAAAAAGAGTGAAAAAGGCATCAAAAAACTCAACGGGTAGAAGTTAGGATTTAAAATTTCTTGTGTCGAGTTGAGCCTTGTTGTAGAGAGTTTTCAACAAACCAAGAGTTCGAAAATCACCTAAGAGCTCACAGTCCAATTAGGTTTAGCTGGACAGACGAGTCGAGACGGCCTTAAGGATCAGGCCAGACTTGTTAAGGCATGGAGGCAGACCAATAGGTACTGTTTGAGATCAGACTTGTTCGTTTGGGGATGGACTAGTCAATGGTGACTATGTCTGAGCCTTTCTGGGACAAAGTCCTGGAAGGCCAGACTAGTCCACCGTGGGGGGCCGGACTAGTACGCCCAAACATACTTGTCCATTTCCACAAGGACCAAGAGGTATTTTGTGAGTTCATACTTGTTCATTTTGTGTCAGACTAGTCTGTTTGGAGTTGTTGGTGGGCTGTAGGGACGAAGACCTGGCAGGGCGGACTAGTTTTCCTGGACCAAACTTGTCGGTTCTCACCCAGAACAGTAGTTTCTGAGTGATATCGGACTAGTTCATTTTTGGAAGGAGTAGCCCGTGGTTTTATGACTGTTTGAATTAAAAATATGAGAGGGACTTTAGTGGCCAGTCGTCATGGTGTCAGTGGTCCCTCAGGACGGCCTAGTCCGGGGTCAGAGTGCATACTAGTCCGAACTTTTTCTGGTGGTAACAGCTAAGTATCAGGACCCCTATAAAAAGGGATTCCCTAGCATTCCCTTGCCCTCTCTTGAACGCTTTGTTGATGGTCCTTTCGTGCCATATTTAGATCATCAATTAACCTCATAATGTGCACAAAAGAGAAACAAAACATAGTGGTAGGGTTAAAAACTAACCAAATCCACAAGTGTTGTTGTTTATTTGTATGCAGGTGAATTATACCCAAAAATACCAAGACATGCATCGAGTAATCCATTAAATTGGATTTTGACAAATCAGGCGATGCTACATGCCATCACATGGATCAAATGGCCCACAAACAGTAGTATCCGTGGCCATCCAACGGTGTAGCACCCATATCAATGGATGGGACCCACCTGGTAGTGACCTGGAGAAAGCATACGTGAAATGGTGCAAAGACCAGGTTAGTCGACCCCCCTAGTCAGCCGACTTGGTCCTGGCGCTAAACTTGGTCAATCTCCTCGTGTTGGCTCCTCCCAGCTTGCTGAAGATGATGGTGACTAATTCATAGGCATTTGGTCACGGGAACCGACCCTTCTCTCCCTAGGATTACTCTAAGCCTTAGGAGTCGTAAACTTTCAATGTGTGTGTGAAGTGAGAGTGTGGTGAACAGTCTAGGAGAAAGAGGCTTGGGCTTGTCAAGTCCCTCTTCTACACTTGTACCCCTACAAAGGTTTGATTAAAATATCATAGCATTTGTGAATTCATTTCATGTTTGATTTCCAATTCAAGGTTGTTTGCACAAGTAGTTGCTTGTGAGTTCATTGCTTTAATTTATTAGAGGCTCTAGTTGTAGCTTTGTGTTCGAAACAACTAGAGTAGTGATTTAGAACGTAAGTGTGGTGCCTAGGTTAGAAAGCACTAGTGAATATCTCGTAGAACCACAGATTGAAGAGGTAGGCAGTAGGTGGTGACAGCCCTATCTATCCTTAGTAATCCTCCTCGTTCGGCTATGCCATAGGATCTTGGCGGGAGTCGTCCTAGTGTTGCTAGGGGTAAACCCATGTACGAAGCAAGCAGCTACTGCAAATTCCTTTAAATTAGAACCAATACATTGGATTCCTCTATGTTCCTTGCCTACCAAACAACTTTGTGTCCTTGGGTGAATTAGTTTGTAAGTTTAGCACACACGTTGTTTTGATTCGATACCCTTGGGAATAGTTCTTAAGGGGAAGTGCTACACGATAGTTTCCGTGTACTAGAAGATTTTTATTAATGATTTAAGAAACGTCAACAAGCATTTCTGGCATCATTGCTGCGGACGGTTGCTGTTAATGTTTGAACCTTGTTCACCCTCGTATCTATATTCTTATCTTACCTTTCCTTTCCTTACCACAACCACATATATGGAGTAGCCTACAGTTCTTTCATATTATGCCCCAAAGAGCAAGTTCTGTGAGACACCACCTTCGGCGGAACACATTTGTTCTACGACCTATGAACTTCGCCTTGGCTTTATAGCCATGGTTCAGGAACAATCCATCTTAGGAACGAATTGTGAAAACCCTTACCACCATCTACGAGAGTTTGAACAACTTTGTTCATGCCTTCTAATCAAGGGTATGACACAAGAAAATTTCAAATGGAAGTTGTTTCCTTTTTCCCTCAAGGAAAAAGCCAAACAATCGTACGACCACAACGTTGGAAAGACACACGAAAATTGGAATGAATACGAGAAAATTTTTGTCTTGCTTTCTTTCCAATTCCTCGAATTATTTCCTGACGAAAGGAAGTATTATGCTTCCAACAGATGGAGAAGGAGCTTGGGATAGCTTTTCTCTTTTGTGAAATTCCGGCCCAGATTTGTCCATCCCTGATCCATTGCTTTTGCAACACTTCTACATGGGATTGAACAAAGTGGATGCCCTACATCTTGACATTACGGCTGGAGGATCTTTCCTCCATAAGATGCCAAAAGAAGGTAAGGATCTTCTAGATCGAATTCTAGAAAATTATTCCTTCATTATGGGTCTTAGTGAGCCTCCTCAAGAGGAAGTCGTGTCAAGAACCAAGGATAAACCATTGGACAAGGATGAAGCCATTTCTTGCTTATCCCAAACCTTGTCCAAGGAATCCTATCCCGAACTAGAAACTACAAAGGAAAAAGAAATTCAACTTTCGGGGTTGGCCTTCAATGTATGAAGACACAAAAGAATTCATTCGCAGATGTTGGAAATGCGAGAAGCATGGAGGAATCTCCGCTCGCAATGCAATGTCCCTAACATATAATCTCCAAGTGGAATTATTTGATGTGTGGGGTATTGATTTCATGGGACCTTCCTTTTCCTAGGTCTTATGATTGCAAGTATATCCTGGTGGCTGTAGATTATGTGTCCAAATAGGTAGAATCCTTGCCATGCAAAAATGCTATTTCCATGCAAGCTAGGAAAATGTTCCATGAGATCATTTTCCCACGCTTTGGCACTCCCCGTATGGTCCTAGGTGATGGAGGGTCTCATTTCATAGATAAGACCTTTCGAAACATTTTGAGGGAGCTTGTTGTCCAACATAACATTGCTACTTCCTACCACCCACAAACAAGTGGTCAAGCAGAAACATCTAATAAGCAAATTAAGAATATTCTGCAAAAGACTATCTTGGAAATGGGAACGGGATGGAAGCATAAGCTACTCAACGCATTGTGGGCATATACCGTACTGCCTACAAAACCCCCATCGGCATGTCTCCTTTCCAACTTCTCTAGGGGAAGACTTGTCATCTTCCTGTAGAATTGGAACATAGAGCCTATTGGGCCATCAAGCGGTGGAACATGGACCTTTATGAAGTTGGAAAACACCGATTGAAACAAATTTCTAAGTTGAAAGAATGGAGAGATAAGGCGTACCATAGTGCCAAAGTCTACAAGGAAAGAACTAAAAGATGGCATGATAAGAGGATTATGCCTAAAGAGTTCAAATCTAGAGATAAAGTTATACTCTTCAACTCTAGGCTTAAACTCCTTGGACATGGAAAGTTTAGAAGTAAATGGGAAGGACCCTTTACTATAGTAGACACCTCATCCCATGGAGGAATCACACTCCAAGGTGATGATGATCAGCTATTTAAAGTGAATGGGCACCGACTCAAACTATTTCTTGAGTCTCAAGAGGAGGAGGCAGAAAAGGATATTGACATGATAAATCTTATTGATTTTCATGCTGTTTCTTTAAATTCTGTCGAAACACTCCGCGTCCAATTAATGGGCCCATCCAATTAGTGGGCCCATCCAATTAAGCATCTATGGGGCCCATTAAGCCAACCCATGAAAACCTGGCCCGAGCGGAGCAAAAAGGGATTTGGCCGAACCCTAGGGTTAGCCGACTCCTCCTTTGTACCGTCGGCGTTCTGTTTTCCCGTGCGAACTCTCCCGACAAATCTCAACAAGACTCTCAGTGCTATCGTACTTCTCCCGCTTATTTATTAAGAGAATGGAGAGGGGAACCTTGCACCATCCAGAAAAATCCATCTCCTGTTCCTCCCATCCAAGTCATGGTCGACAAGAAAATTGTGCCTCATGCTCCTCTAGCTCAACCTTCAACCTGAGCGGAGACATTGCACTAGAAAGGACAAGTCCACCCTAGCATTGGAGTCTGTCATGGCATTAGATGTTGTACCTCTCGCCATGATCCAACCATCGACGAAGACTCCGCGTGGGCGTAGCACCACACCTCGTGGTTCTGCACGATCGCTCTCCCCTCGGAGGATGCCCATGAAGTCGATGACACCTGCACATCGTCCGACTACGGCTGGCCCTAAGCCAGTCAAGACCCGTCCTTTTCCTAAAAAAGACGAGTCTCTCCCAAAACTGCAGCCTGGCGAGAGGTTTATGTACACTCTGAAGACCAAATATGGTGATGTTGTGAGCCACCACTACAAGTCACCTACCCGTACCTCCCCTGAGCATGTGGGAGACCGCCTCATTATCTATGGGGTGCGCAAGCCTGAAGGAGGCTATGCAAAAGCCTTTTTCAAGCAAGTGGATACTTTGGTGATGAAGGAATCGATGGGCTTGTCACCCTCCTCGATTAGGCATCATCTCTCTCCACCTACCATCAGGGGGCCACCTGGCCAATTTGAGGATAGCAACGAGAAATCTCCTCGTGCCTCTAAAGTGGCACAACTTTCTATGGAGTTAGCTTCTCTTCATTTGGAGAACAAGAAGTTATCGGACTTAGTGGCCGAAGGGCGCATAGAGAGGGCAGAACTAAAGGTTGATCTCATGTCCCTCAAGGAGGATATACATGGTGTTCACTGTGGCATGAGCGCCAAGCTGTGGCGCATATGCAATGCCGTCGGGAAGCCCAACATCTACAATGCAACATAGTTTAGATGTCCCGACCGCATAGGAAGGTTACTATTCTAAGTTTGGTTTTTTCCTTAAGTTTTGATTGAAGAATGTAAGCATCCCAAATATTTTTAATTCAATAAAGTGAACTTGCCTGTTCATCTAACCCGGTCAAGTCCCCCCTTCAGTTTATTTTTGTTATTTTTGTTGAATAAGGAGTCCAGGGAACAAGTATGGAGGAGGCACCCAAATCGAGAAATCCTGAGGTGCCAAAATAGTGTTGCATCCCGAAACATGTCGCAACTGAACATACGACTCGGCACGTCGAAACAGAGCAATAGAGAGGCCAGAAGGGGGTCGGCCAAACCCCCTAGTCGGCCGACCTGATGTGGGCCTCACACAGCTCCGTTTGGCTCAACAACTTCAGTTTGGATCTCTTATCTCCGAATATATGTGCCACCCTACTGTTTAAGTTGATTTTCTATTTAAAACTGAATATTTAAAACGAATCAACTCAACAATCGAGATTAAAACTCGGTAGTCAAAATTTGCTTGAACTGAAAATTTGAATGCTTTATATTTCAATTTATTTCCTTGTTTGTGGTTCCCACAATTAAAGTAGGAAAACACGTCATCTAAGTATTTGACTAGTGTGATATGGTAAATGAGTTTTTGGAGGAGATATCTCTTTTCTTGAAATTGATTTTGATGTTTGCAAAAATTTGGATTCTTAAACTTTGCCTTCTTCTCTCATTGGAAATTTAAATAACCACCAAGGCCATATGATACACTTATTTAAAACCACATGCATATGTCACTTTGTTTTACATTGAACTTTGTCAAACTCGTGACCCAATTAAGTGACATGCATGAATTTTGACTTAGAAATTCTTGTGCACCCTATTCATGCAAAATATCTCGCATTGAGAATTTGCATCCACCATTCATACATTCAATAAAGAAACTCCATATGGTTATAAAAATATCTCTTGAAAAATAAAAAAGAGTAGAAGACATGGCTACGAAAAAAAGGCATCTACTCTTCAAAAGAGGAAGTATGCCAAAAAAGAGAGAAAAATAGCCATGTTTCATCCTTAATGAGAGAAAAACCATGGAGTCCACAATTATCCATTCCATTCATGTGCACAAGGATTTTCTTTGTCAAATTGTTTGTTGCATAAGTCTCTCAGGGGATCAAGTTTTTGACTTAGTAATATAAGAATTGCAATGTCTGCCACATTTATCCCTACCAAGCTCCATATATAGCCATATTTAGGATAGGGAAAAAATTGGCAAAACATGCCAAGGTGAGGACCAAAACACTTTGAGAGATTTGAGAGATTCCAAATGAGAGATAAGAGCAATCGTTTCTTTGACATCCCAAATATAGCAAATCGTGAGATCAGTTCGGTAGGGGAAGATCCAAGGTAACTACATTCCAACCATTCCACTCTTCAAACAGCAAAAATTGATGTGGTAGCCACATTCCAAAAAAACAGAATTCATGAATTGAGGTATGAGTTGAAATATTTAGTATTCTCATTTTCTAACTTATAGCAAATTTAGGCAACACCATAGTTCTTCTTCTTGCCTTCACTCGAGGACGAGCAAAGGACTAAGTGTGGTAGAGTTTGTTGATGGTCCTTAAGTGCCATATTTAGACTGTCAATTCACCTTATAATGTGCACAAAATAGAAACACAACATAGTGGTAGGATTAAAAACTAACCAATTCCACAAGTGTTGGTTTTATTTGTGTGCAGGTGAATTATGCCAAAAAATAACAAGACATGCAAGGAGTAATCCATTAAATTGGATTTCGACAAATCAGACGACACCACATGTCATCACATAGATCAAATGGCCCACAAACAGTAGTATTCGAGGCCATCCAAAAGTGTAGCGCCTATATCCATGGATGGGACCCACCTGGTAGTGACCCAGAGAAAGCGGACACAAAATAGTGGAAAGACCAGGTCGGTCGACCCCTCTAGTCGGTCGACTTGGTCCTAGCGCCAAACTCGGTCAATCGCCACGTGTTGGCTCCTCCTGTCTTCCTAAAGGAAATGGTGACTGATTTGCACACTTTTGGTGGCAAGAACCGACCCTTCTCCCCCTATAAATAGCACCCCACACCTCACTTCACACACACACACACCAAAAGGTGAGAATAGAATACTACTCCTAAGGTTTAGAGTAGTCCTAGAGGTTGCCAAGTAGAAGGATAGTGTGGTGAAGAGTCTAGGAGAAGGAGGCTTGGGCCTGTCAAGTCCCTCTTCTACACTTGGACTCCTACAAAGGATTGATTCACAGATCAAGTAAGCATTTGTGAATTCATTTCAAGTTTGATTTTCAGTTCCATGTAGTTTGCACAAGTACTTACTTGTGGGTTTATGGTTTTAATATGTTAGATGCTCTAGTTGTAGCTTTGTTTTCGAAATAATTAGAGTAGTGATTTAGAACACAAGCGTGGTGCTTAGGTTAGAAATCACCAGTGGATATCTCGTAGACCCACGGATTGAAGAGGTAGGCAGTAGGTGGTGACAACCCTATCTGTCCTTAGTACACGTTCGGCTATGCCATAGGCTCTTGGCAAGAGTCGTCCTCGTGTTGCTAGGAGTAAACCCATGCCCGAAGCAAGCAGCTACCGCAAATTCCTTTGAATTAGAATCAATACTCCGGATTCCACTCTGTTCCTTACCTACCAAACAACTTTGTGTCCTTGGGTGAGTTATTTCATAAGATTAGCACACACGTTATTTGTCTTCGATACCCTTGGAAATACTCCTTAAGGGCAAGTGCTACGGGATAGTTTCCGTGCGCTTGCGGATTTTTATTTGTGACGCAAGAAACGTCGACAAGCATTTATAGCGCCGCTGCTGGGGACAGTTGCTGTTAATTTTCGAACCATGTTCACCCTTGTATCTATCTTCTTATCTTACCTTTACTTTTCTTACCACCACCACATATATGGAGCTGCCCACCATTCTTTCATATTCTGCCCCAAAGGGAAAGTTTTGTGAGCCACCGCCTTCCGCAGAACCCATTTGTTCTACTAGCTATGAACTTCGTCCTGGCTTTATGAACAATCCTTCTTAGGAACGGATTGTGAAAACCCTTACCACCATCTACGAGAGTTGGAACAACTGTGTTCATGCCTTCTAATCAAGGGTATGGCACGCGAAACTCTCAAATGGAAGTTGTTTCCTTTTTCCCTCAAGGAAAAAGCCAAACTATGGTATGATCACAACGTTGGGAAGACAAACAGAAATTGTAATGAATACGAGAAATTGTTTGTCTTGCTTTCTTTCCAATTGCTCGAATTGTTTCCTTACGAAAGGAAGTACTATGCTTCCAACATATGGAGAAGGAATCTATAGGTGCAGCTTAGGCTAGATTTTCTCTTTTGAGAAATTCCGGCCCAAATTTGACCATCCCTGATCCGTTGCTTTTGCAACACTTCTACATGGGATTGAGAAAAAAAAGTCTGCCCTACATCTTGACATTACGGTTGGAGGATCTTTCCTCCATAAGACGCCAGAAGAAGGTAATGATCTTCTAGATCGAATTCTAGAAAATTCTTCCTTCATTATGGGTTTTAGTGAGCCTCCTCAGGAGAAAGTCGTGTCAAGGACCGAGGATAAACCAATGGACAAGGATGAACCCATTTCTTGCTTATCCCAAACTTTGTCAGAGGAATCCTCTTCCAAACCAAAAAATACGAATGAAGAAGAAATTCAACCTTCCGAGTTTCCCTTTTACTTCGAGGAAGAAATATACACCTCGAAGTAATCTTGCCATAGGAAACCATCATTGCCACTAACTCCACCTAACCCACCTGATGGAGTATTCGTCCAACAGACGATCAAAGAGTTAACCTCTATCCTAAGCAAGGAATGGACTGCATAAGTTGAGCAACCACCCTAAATCTTTGGATGACCTCACCTTTGGCAACCATTCTATGTTTCATTCGAGGAACACCAATGAGGGTCCTATATAAACCCACTATTGGAGCAAATCTCATTTTCGATTCTTGTGATCTTGCCATTCTGGGCGATGTATCGTTGGCACCAACATGTAAATCTTTCCGAGATTCATTCAGCAACATCCTTGAAGGATGCGGGGTTTTGCAACAAATGTATGTAAGACAAAAGGATATTGAGGCTATCCTAAACTTCCATGTATTCGAAATTCAAGATTTCAATATTATGATTGGGATTCCCATTGAGAATTTCTCATGGAAATTCCTTTGGAAGGAAACCTCAATGTCAAACTTGGAGGGAGAAAATTCTCTGTTACTATCCTGCATTCCAGGAACACATCCACAAAATCTCCCATCCAAGATGAACCAATAGAGGAGGTTAGAACCCTTCAATTCTTAGCACCCACTGAAATTGAAGGAGAAGAAGATTTCATCTAAGAAGAGGATGAATTTCAGGAGGCAATTGATTGCCAAAAGAAGAATTCTTCCGAACACCGCCCATTGAGTTAAAAATTCTACCTACAGGCCTACGTTATGCCTTTCTAAATGGCGATTTGGAAAAGCATAGACTGTTTTTGGCTACTCACTAGAGAATCTCAAGGGGATTAGTCCAGCGTTATGCACCCATCGCATTCCTATTGACCCCGAGAGTGTCCCCTCAAGGGAACCTCATAGGCGATTGAATAATGCGATGGGGGAAGTTGTTAAAAAGGAAGTCTTGAATCTTCTGCATGTCGGGATTATCTACCATGTTCCTCATACTGAATGCGTCAGCCCAGTTCAAGTAGTGCCTAAGAAGAAGGTATGATGATCGTTCAGAACGAGAAGAATGAATTATTTCCTTAACGAACCGTCACAGGATGGAGGATGTGCATTAACTACCAGAAACGTAACAATGCTACAAGGAAGGATTTATCACTACCCTTCATTGATGAGATGTTAGAGCGGTTGGCAAAACACTCCAAATTTTGTTTCCTTGATGTGTATTCGGGTTATCATCAAATCCCAATCCATCCTGATGATCAAAGTAACACTACATTCACATGTCCTTATGGAACTTATGCCTACCGGCATATGTCCTTTGAACTGTGTAATGCTCCTGCCTCTTTTCAAATATGCATGTTGTCTATCTTTTCCAACATGATTGAGGAGATCATGGATGATTTCTTCGTCTATGGAAAGACGTTTGATCATTGTCTGGAAAACATAGACAAGGTCTTACAAATATGCCAAGAGAAGGACCTTGTACTTTATTGGGAAAAGTGTCATTTCATGGTCCGTGAAGGCATCGTTCTTGGAAGCTTAGTGTCTGAGAGAGGGATAGAGGTGGACAAAGCAAAGATTGAAGTCATTGAAAATCTTCCACATCCTATCAACGTTAAGTGAATCCGCAACTTTTTAGGTCATGCGGGGTTCTATCGGCGATTCATCAAAGATTTCTCAAAAGTCGTTAGACCCCTCACTAACATACTAGCTAAGGAAGCTCCCTTTGATTTTGATGATGAATTCCTTAAATCATTTGATACACTAAAAAAGGCACTCATCTAAGCTCCAATCATCCAACCTCCCGATTGGACACTACCATTCAAATCATGTGTGATGCTAGTGATTTTGCTGTTAGTGCGGTCTGTTGACGGCTCCTAAGATGCTTGTTGATGTTTCTTAACGTCACAGATCATCTCTAGTAAGAGATGAGGTCCGCAAGCGCACGAAAACTGTCATGTAGCATTTCACCCAAGAGTATTCCTAAGAGTATCGTATTTATCCCAAGGGAAGGTAATGGAGTAAAGTAAACACTACCCTTATGATCAAGCTATGGGACACTAATCAATATCAAGACAGGGGTAAGTTGATAATATATGGGTAGTGTGACACACACCTAAGCAATCTATTCTAAAGGGTATATGAGTCCTAATTGTGGTTAGACTAAGAATTCAGGAGATGCTCCTACAATGCTTCTAATATACATATACATAGCCTAGGTTATATACTAATGAGCATGTCAATGGTGAATCCTTATGCTAAGTTGTTCAACACATCAGACGGGTTTATCCCTAGCAATACTAGGACGACTCCCGCCAAGAGCCTGTGGCATAGCCGAACATGGAGGATTACAAAGGACAGATAGGGTTATCACCACCTACTGCCTACCTCTTCAATCCGTGGCTCTATGAGATATCCAATGCTACTTAACTATCCTAGCACCATGCTATCATATTAAGTAAATACCCTAGGAGCCGCAGCACAAGCTATCCTAAAGAAATGAACTAAATCATCGTTGAACCGATGTTGAGATATAGCATAAGTTATTCATATTAACATGATCATATTATAGCTAATTAGACTATAGTGGGGGTTTATAGTGTTTATGATGATAGTATAATGACATTAAGGAATAATCATAAAGACTATACCTACCACATACATGGAATCCACTATCAAACAAGAAACACTTCATCCAAGTATATGAATAAAAGAAGACAAAAGATACTATCTTTATTATGCATAAAGTCACAAATGTAAGAAAAGATACATGAGCCATACCTTTCCCAACATGGACTTGGGAATAGAGGCCCTGCTCTTTATAACCTAACTTCACTAAGGACTAAGAGAACTAATGTATACAATAGAATGATGCTCAAGTGGTGTGTGTTGAAGTGAGGGGTCCTATTTATAGGTGGAGAAGGGTCGGTTCCCACCACCAAAAGCACGCAAATCAGTCATCAACGACTTCTTCAAGCTGAGAGGAGCCAACACGTGGAAGCTGACCGGGTTTGGCGCCAGGAAGGTGTCTGCCGAACCACCAGGTTAGCCAACCTGGTCCTGGCTCCAAATGGCTTGTGCTTTCTCCAGGTGGCTTCCAGGTGGGTCCCATTGACTGATATAGGGTGTACACCGTTGGATGGCCTCAGATACTTCTCTTTGTGGGCCATTTGATCCATGTGGTGCCACATGTCGGCACTTGATTGGTTGGAATGATATTGTATAGGATCCATCTTCTTTTTTCACTTCAATTATGTATAAAATACTTGCATGCACTAATTTCTCCAAGGACAAGTGGAAATAGGTTAAATACAAAGGTGATGCATGCAAGAAATGATATTTCCTTCACATAATCAAGTTATATTGACGGGTGAAATTGGTATATAATAGCTGTCAACAAACTCCCCCAAGCTTATCCTTTGCTCGTCCCGAGCAAAGTCAAGACTTTAGGTTGATGATCAATCGTTGCTACAATGTTCTACTTTTCAAAAGTACCATGTGCACAACAAAATACTCATCCTAGTATTGCAAAAATTGGCATGGTACTTCACCCATCTTAAGTCATTATGGGGCTTATGTCATCTCCTATTCATGGGTGGTTGAAAGATAGAATAGCAAATGGAGCACACATACCCTAGAAATCAAGTTCCACTCAAAATTTGGAGAGTTCAATTTAGATTATAAGTAACTCAATTTGATTCTCTCAATCTCTCTTTTATGTGTAGTGGAAATATGTCCTCACCAAGGCATTTTGCCTAAATTCATCCTACCACTAAATAAGGCTTGTTTGTGGAGCTTGGTAGGGAATATAGTAGACATTTTTGCAACACATAGTATTGCTAAGTCAAAAAGCAAGCTTTAGGAGAAATCAATTCAAAACTATTTAATTCAAGACTTGTGCATATGTGATGGAATGGAGGTGGATGTGGATATTTGAGATGACTCCTTTTTGAGTGGGCTCTCTTATTTTGCAGGGATGAAACATGGCTACTTTTCTCTTTCTCTTTTTTTTTTCTTCTTCTCTTTTTTCACATGCTTTTGATGTAAGCATGCATTATAAGGTCTATCAATGTAATGTATCATATGGCTTTGGTAGGTATTTCCAATCAAATGAGAGTGACTTAAATCTTTTTAGATTTTCTTTAGAAATCTAAGTTTCACTTTTAAACTAGAAATAACAGCCCTATACTATATCATATCTCACAACAACTTAGAATTGATTAAGCTTTTGCTACCCATAATTTCTAAATCAAGGCAAAAGTGATTCTAGCCATTGAAAACAATATTTTGGAGAGTAGTAAATTGTAAACTAGGGACTTAGGAAAATTAAAACAGAGCAACTATTCATCATTTCATCTATGTGAATTCCAAGTCATTCTAACCGCACCTTTTATTTTGAAAGCAAATCTACTCTACTTTTTTTAAAGTTTTTTATATGAAAGGTGGATGATGGGTGAATGGAAAATAAATATGCAAGGGGTGTGATACAAGTTACCTCAAATGGGGGTCCTTCCCCAAGCTTGTTTTTGTTCAAGGTCCACGCTAGGGGCTAAAACCCTAACTACGAATGTAGGCCATGAGGTTGGCCCAACCTTGTTGCAGCACGGCTTTGGCATTGGAAGGTTGATTGTTGATGTTGGATTGCCTTCCATAGGTTTCATGAGTGTGGTCGACGAGAGTGTTGTCGATGTCGCTCATCCACACTTCAAAGTTTCCATAGGTTGGATGTACCTTGTTATTCCTTGGCTAAGGTAGTGATAACCCTTAGCAGAAAGGGATGACGTGCACTCAACATGCGTTGAGTGTGTTTCGTCATTCTTTGCCTAAGTTGTATCATACCTTCTTGCTATAAAGGAATAACTTGTACCCCTCATGCATTGGGTGTGGTCTGTCATTCCTTGGCTAAAGTAATCATACCCTTTAGCCACAAAGGAGTGACATGTACCCAACATGTATTGAGTATGATCCGTTATGCCTTGGCTAAGGTTTAACATACCTATAACCACAAAGGGATGGTGTGCACTCAACATGGGTTGAGTGTGATATGTTGTTCCTTGACTAAGGTATAACATACCATTTAGCCTTATCAGAACAACTTGCACCCAATATACATTGAGTGTGATCTTGTTATTCCTTGGTTAAGGTACATCATGCCTTTTAGCCACAAAGAAATAACTTACACCAAATGATGGTGGCAATTCCCTTGAGCTTGAATGAGTGCTTAGAATAGTTGAGAGAATAATGCTCTCACATATTTGTAGTAGCTCATTGGTTGCTCATGGAGGGTTTCCATGACAAACCTTCGACCTCGTATAGTTATGGTTGACCTTCGGGCTTAATTTCCGATAGGTAGCAACCATCCTAATTTACTCCTTAGCCAAGAGATGTTGAAATGAAATCCAGTTAGGGTTTCCAACAATTGGATCTTTGAATGTTTGCATAGTAATATTACTCCTTCAAACTTCCCCTCTATGACATAGAGGGATGGTTAGCAGCCGATACATGTACAATGAATTTTTTGGTTAGGTAATCGAATATTCATTTATACGTACGAGGAAGAGCAAAATCAAAGATGTATTGGGTCCAATTTCAAGTGTATCTATGAACAATGTATTATTCGTTGATAGGAGTGGGGCTTTATCAATAAATCAAGTTGAACATTTTCTAAAGCTCCTACTCATAGCAATGCAAGTAATATAAATACACTATGTGGATCCCTTCATCTTGTAAAATTTCTAACCATCATAGTTTTTTACAAGAGCAAATATTTGTGAGGACCGAGGCCACACATTCTAGGAATCGCAGAGGGTGGTGCAATGCGATGTGGCACCCAATAACACACATGAAAAAATACGAGAAAATACAAAGTTTTTTTATAGAAACAGTGAAAGTATTTTACAATACTTAATATATAGTGGAAGTCATACTCATAGCTAAACTCTCAGCCTAGCTATGCAAAAGTGCAGCCGTACAGCCCGTGGACGCTACACACTAGCAACACACAATAGATCATGGCGGCGTGCAGGGCTCCCACTCGGCGGTATACCCCGACGAGGGCATCGCCTCATCCTCGGGCCCTTCCTCATACGTCTCGCCTGCAAACAACTTAATATAGCAACTGTGAGCATGAAGGCTCAGCATGACTTAACCGTCTCACCTAAGCATGAAACTCTACATGCAGGGATACATATAAACATAGGCAGTGATATTGCATAAATGACTTGCCTACAAGTGGATCATTATTTTTCAAGTAATTAGCAGCAGGTTCAAGTTTCAACGAAAGTAACTTTAGTGAGCATATTCTATAGCAACCATAGTTGCAAAGCATCAATAATTTAATACATTATATTCTTCTAGCTTTTTCAATATTTACTATGTCACAGCGCTGCGAACAAGCGGTGCTCAAATAACCGTGAGGGACGGTGATTGCAATTAGTATACACCCGCATAACACGTCACATACAACCATTTCAGAAGTGGAGCGAATCACACTTCAATACTATGTTGTATGCAACAACCTTTCAAAGGAAATCCAAATGCCGAACAGGTCCTTCTGTAACTGGCAAGTGGTCCTCACGTGGAGCATGCCTATCCCCGCTGGCAGATTTACACCTTACTACTCTCAACCCACTCCTATAAAACGGTAGGGTAAGCCTCGACACCCAGGTTAACATATTACATCGATTTCCTTGTTTCCATATAGCCAGTATGCATCCGGTATAGTTCAAACTTGTCCAGCATTGCCGCACACAGATCGATCCTCAATCAACACAAGCAGGCTACACACGTGAGACCCTATCTCACTGCATCCAATGCCCCTGCTCGGTCTCATATTCATACTCATAATCCATTTATGTACTCAAACCAATCATGTGTGATATAAACCATATCTCGCGAGTAGATTCCCACTACTTGACTTATACCGGATTCCTCAAATCACTACCATGGCATTTTCTACTCGTCAAGCTGTAGACCTACCCAAAACTTCATGGGATTTGTGGGTCATGCAAGTGGAGTTTCAATCACCCTAGACATAATGCACATATCTCACCCTAGACATAGGTGATACAAATCTAAATTTTACAAAAGCACTTAAATGCAAATCGGAGCTTGCCTGGCTGCGAGTCAATGGAGAAGTTAGCTTCTGGTGGTATACTCTCCAAGGGCTCCAGTTCATCCTTGATCTCGGTCACTATATGACATGTAATATATAAAGTACATGAGTGGTATTGAAACTATATAAAAGACATTCTAAATATTGATCAGGTATGAAGATAATTTTAATTGGCTTTGGGATTTCTACAGTGGATACTAGGTTCTATGAGGAAGACCTGCAACAAGAATTGGAGTTGTTCAAGGAAGCTTCTTGTCTCTAAAATTCTAACAAATAAAAGCCTTCTCTGAAATTTGATATTAAATCTGGAGCTTTGTCATGGCTAACAGTGGATGATCATGGTAGAGTAGGTCTCACTGGTTATATTAAAATTTAATTCATAATTTTCTAAGCTTCCTACAGGGAGAAATAGATTTTACAAGTTTGGGATAAAATCAGGAAATATTTCTGTACATTTCTGAATTTTCTATGGACAATAGGGATTTGCACACTGTTTGGTACTGTAAATGAAGTCCAATGAACTTGAAATTTTTACTGGAGGTCAAGTGTATTAGGATGAATGTTCAGACAAAAATTGCGAATTTTCCAACTAGCATAACCGGAGTATTTAATTTCCCAACCAGTTAGCTCCAAGGAATTAATTATGAAAATTCCGGAACTTTCATGTTCAAAAAATTGAACCACTTCAAAATTGGAATAAATATGAGTCTACCAGAATTTATTTAGAATTATTTGATTAATTCTACTAGAAGTTATTGAATTTTGAAGTTTGAACAAAATCTGAATTTAACTTTCTACAGAAAAGTTTGAATTAATCCAGCCTGGCCCCACCCATTTGAAATGGGCCACGCAGATTAGAGCCACACGGGAGACCACTGATTAACCCGCATGGCCGCAAAAGATCACAGCCACAGCTGGATCTGGCGCACTCAAAACAGAGGCTGCCACCAGAGACCCACTCGGGCTTTCTCCAACCTCGCGCTCCGGCGAGCTCGGCGGCGCACACCGGTGAGGCTGCACCGTACTGATCTCATCCTGGTACTAGCCTTCTCGTCCTAATATCGGCCGAGTAATACCATGGTGCAGACGGGGAAAGCCGAAAGTGGCCGGAGCATGTCGCTCAACGGCAGCAGTGGCTAGGGTTCCGGTGATATTGGAACTGCCACCCCTTAGCTTAAACTGCCTGGAAATAGATCGGAAATGCTCCTAGTATCATGGGGAAGATGAACATGTGTATGAAAAAGGGTTGGATAGGCAGAAACGTCGACTTCGACGGTGGACCGGGATTTCCCATGGCGGCGGGGAAAACTCGAAGCCCGGCGGTATTGTCCGATGATTCTGCAATCTTATTGGTCCAGGGGATGCGCATTGAGGTCTAAAGGATACTATTTTACTGGATTATAGTATGGTTCTACCGATAAACTGAATCAAAGCGTAAACCTATCTCCAATACTATGAATAAGCCGAAACAAAAACTAGAAATACGCTGCGGATACCGGAGGGAATGAAGAACGGTTTTCACCATGAGAAAGGTGCTGTCTTGACACTCCTTTTCTCTGTTGATAGCAGCCCGTGAGGTGGTCCGGTTTCTCGGCACGACAAGGAGCAGGAGAGGTCCTCCTCGGCGGCCAATGGCGGCGGTTGCCAAAACATTAGAATAACGAACCAGAGTGAGTGAGCTGGGGTAATAAGTTGAGGGGATGATAAAGTGCAAGCAAAGGAACGTTTTTGCTGTTGGTTGCCTGCCCACCCGATGAACAACTCGGCCTGGCGAGTGGACAACAGAGGGGGGATGGCAATGGCATCAGTAGCAAGAACAGAGAGAAGAACGTAGCTTTTTCACAGTGGAAATGAGAGAGGAGGTGCACGGCTCATCTGCAATGTGTTAGATAGCAGTGAGGCAGAAGATTGGGCGTCAAGACAAGGCATCATGGTTCCTGCATGCATCATCGCGGTGTAGAGCGGAGGGAAGAAGAAAAAACGGCGTACATAGGAAGTGGGTCTGACCAGTGGGTTCCATCCGTCATACTCAAGCACAGCCTCTCTGGTCCTTCAATTACACCACCTAACAATGTCCAAAAATCCTAGATTTTTGTAGAGGGGCAAAATCAAAGGTTTATATTCAGATTCTGGAATTCGATTTCATATTTGGACAAATTTCATCTGAAATTCAAATTCGAATTTTAATTTGAATGGCATTCGATGTACACATTGAATTAATTGAAAATATGCTCCAAATTTTATGAAATTTGACAGGGATGCTATTTGGAATATTGGGAAGTTAATTGTGAACTGAGATTGTTATTTTGACTGAGTTTATACAGTAGCTATATTTGAATTTTTAATTGTTCCTTTGAGGTTTGAATTGATTTGATTTTCAAATTGCCATTTTAACTTCTCTTCTCATTCTTGTTTTTAATCCTTTCAGCTGAAGCTTTGCACTATGAAATTTAGGGCTTTTACATCCCTCCCCCTTAAGAGAATTCGTCCTGAGATTACAAATAAAAGAGACGAAGGAGGAGAGGTTACCGGATATGAGATGCTAGCAAGTCCGGATAGTTGGATCCAAGATAGTCCTCGCTTTCCCATGTCACTTCCTCAGGGGTATGGTTACTCAACAAGACTTTGTGGAAGTACAAAGTCCAGTTTCTGGTGGTGCGAGTGTTTTCGTCGATAATCCAGAGCGGATACTCCGAATAAGTGAGATCCGGTTGGAGAGCTTCAATGTCTTCGGTGTGGATTTCAGCTGGGGACTTGAGACACTTCCGCAGCTGAGAGATGTGGAATACATTATGAATTCCAGAGAATGACACTGGTAACTCCAAATGATAGGCCACGGGTCCTCATTTTTCAGTGACGGCAAATGGACAGATAAATCGTGGAGCAAGCTTTTCTTTTAGTCTGAAACGATGAATCCCTTTCATTGGAGAGACATGAAGGTAAACGTGGTCTCTGCTGTCGAAGTGGAGAGGTCGACGTCTTTTATCTGCATAACTTTTCTGACGAAATTGAGCAGCCTTGAGTTTGGCGTGGATCACTCGCACTCGTTCCTCGGCTTCATTTACAAGATCAATATTGTATATAACTCGCTCACCAGATTCACACTAGTTGAGTGGTGTGCGACATTTCTGATTGTAGAGAGCTTCATACGGCGCCATCTTAATGCTAGCTTGATAGCTATTGTTATATGAGAACTCCACCAATGGTAAATGATCATCCAAATTTTTACTGTGGTGGATGGCACAAGCGCGTAGCATATCTTCAAGACCTTGATTCACCCACTCAGTTTTGCAGTCGGTCTGCGGGTGATATGCAGAGCTTCAGATCAGCTTGGTCCCTAAAGATGCGTGCATCTGCTCCCAAAAGCGACCAAGAAATAGTGCAGCGCGATCTGAAATAATTGTCTGGGGAACTCCATGCAAGCACATGACTCTTGCAATATACAACTCCGCATACTTCTTGGCAATGTACTTTGTATGTACAGGGATTAAATGAGCTGATTTGGTTAGTCGATCGACTATCACCGAAATCGAATCATGTTTGTGGAACGTGAGAGGCAATTCGACAATGAAATCCATACTAATGTCCTCCCATTTCCAAGCCGGGATGTTCAATGGTTGCATCTGTCCGGCTTTCCTCATATGGTCAGCTTTCACCTGCCGACATGTATCACATTCGGATACGTACTTTGCAATCTCTCTTTTCATACGTGTCTACAAAAATCTGATTTTCAGATTTGATACATCTTGTTGCTGCCCGGATGAATAGAATACATAGACAAGTGAGCTTCATCCAAAATTTTCTTCCGAAGTTCCATGTCACAGGGTGCCACTATACGGTCTTTGAACCATAGTGTACCATGTTCATCACTTCGAGAGCATTTCATTTCTCCATTCTTCATCCCCCCCCCCCCCCCCCGAATGTGTAACATCCCCACGTCTTTCTTTTGAGCTTCCATAATCTCCTCTCGTATGGTAGGAATGAGAGCAAGATTATATAACGCTCCATATGGAAGCAAGTATAATCTCAGCTCATCCTCTTCCATCGAAGTGATAGACAGGTTGTTGACGTGAGACTTGCGACATAGCACGTCGGCGACCACATTCGCCTTGTTGGGATCATAGTGAATCTCTATCTCATAATCTTTGATCAGCTCTAACCACCTTCGTTGCCGCATATTCAGCTCCTTCTGAGTGAAGATATATTTTAGGCTCTTGTGCTCGATTTAGAGGTGCACTAGGTTTCCCAGTAAATAGTGCCTCCACATTTTTAATGCAAGCACCATGACAGCGAGCTCAAGGTCATGAGTTGGATTATGCTGCTCATGATTTCGGAGCTGCCGTGAGCCATATGCGATCACGTGACCTTCTTGCATTAACACGCAGCTGAGACCAATGCCAGACGCATCACAATAAACGTCAAAAGATTTGGTCATATCCGAAGATGCTTCACCAATGCTTGAAATACATCCTCACATGTCTTGCTCCAATTATACTTAGTCCCCTTTTTCAGCAGCTCCGTCATTGGCTTAGCAATTTTCGAGAAGCTCGGAATGAACTTCTGATAATATCCCGCTAATCCGAGGAAGTTGTGAACTTCATGAACGGACTTTGGAGACTCCCATTTCAGCACTTAACAAATTTTGCTTGGATCAACAGCGATGTCCTCCACTAAAATAATGTGACCAAGAAATGGCACTTGGCTGATCCAAAACTCACATTTGCTGAATTTTGCATAGAGCTTGTGATCTCACAATCGTTGGAGCATGATATGCAAGTGTTTGGCGTGTTCTTCCTCTAATTTAGAATAAACCAGGATGTCGTCGATAAAGACCACAACAAACTTGTCAAACTCCGGCATGAATACTAAATTCATCAAATACATGAAGTGAGCCGGCACGTTGGTAAGTCCGAATGACATGACGAGATATTCATAGAGCCCGTATCTCGTCGCGTCTTCGGTATATCCTCTGGTCGGACTTTGATTTGATGATATCCGGACCAAAGATCCATCTTCGAGAATACCTTAGCACCCACTAATTGATCGAATACAATATCAATGCGTGGTAGCAGATACTTGTCCTTGATCGTCAAGGCATTGAGCGGACGATAGTCCACACGTAGACATAACGTCTTGTCCTTCTTCTTCACAAACAATGCGGAGCAGCCCCAAGGTGATGAACTTGGGTGTATTAGACCTTTGCCCCGCAGGTCCTTCAAATGCTCCTTTAATTCTGCCAACTCATTTGGTGCCATCTTGTACAGCCTTCGAGAAATAGGCGTGGTTCCGGGGATAAGTTCAATCTTGAACCCGATGTCTCTATCCGGCGGTATACTCGGAAGGTCGTCGGGAAACATGTCCTGATATTCACAGACCACACGAATGTCCTAGGGCTTTGTGGCTTCCGTGTTGTATGTGGCTGAAATTTCTTGAATAAGGCGGTCTAGAATGAGAGTGTGTGGTTCATGAAGTGGAGAGTTTAAATGAACCACCCGTGGAACAGTATCTAGAACAGCGCCATGACGGTGTAGCCATGTCGTTCCTAAGATAACAGCAAGCTTTTGGCTCTATAATATAATTAGAGAAGTCAGATATAGATTTCCACCCAACTTAAGTGGTGCTCTATAGACCATCCTATCAGCTGCTACTTTCCCACCCGCAGAGCAAATCAAATATAGACATTTTGTGGGAATGATAGGTAATTGGTATTTGATGACACATGATTGGCTAATGAAATTATGGGTGGCACCGGAGTCAAATAGTATGACCACGGGGTTATGGAGTAGAGAAAATGTACCCGCGAGGATGGGTTCACCTTCCGGCATGTCTTCGATAGCTAGGTGGTGGACGTTGTCGGGTTTTGCTGCTAGTTTCTTAGGTATGTTGCAGGGTTGAGCTGCACCCTGATATAGTGCTTCTCCGCTGCCCTGCCGCTGCTCGGGGCAATCGCTCACAAAATGCCCGACACGGCCACACGTATAACACGTGTATTGTGTCGGGTTCCCTCCAAGCTGTGGACGGAATCCCGGTGCATGTGGTAGAGGTGGATACACACATGGAACCATCCTTTGCTGCTGCTACTGCTGTGGAAATGGCGGTCGGAAATGCGGCATATTGAGAGAACGGCCGCGGTACTGCTGAGGTCGCGCCGGTGGCTGCCATCGCTGAACGGATGATGAGTGATACACCAAGTGGTACTTCTGTGGACCACCCCCACTGTTGCTCGATGGTGTGCTCCGTTTCCTCTTATCAGAAACGAGCTCACGCTGAGCATCTTCTTGCACTATCACAGCATTGATGGTGTTGTTGAAGGTGCCGCGGTTGCATTGTGCAAGATGGACTTTCAGCGGGTTCAAACCCCGGAAGAAAGTATCTCGCTTCTTGTCCTCCGTCCCCACATAATCTGGTGCGTACTATGCTAGATGGTTGAACGCACGGGAGTATTCATGATGAGCACTCCTCCCGCCTTGGTTCAGCTCCAGAAACTCCAGAAGCTTCCTCTTCATGGTACTGGGAGGTATATGGTAGGCGCGGAACGCCTTCCGGAACTCAATCCATGTGACCGCATGACCAGCCAGCAGTGACGCGATGTATTTCGCCCACCAAGCACCGGCGGATCCTTGAAGCTGTTGCGCTGCGAACAGCACCTTCTGCTGTTCGGTGCATCGGAGCTGACCGAACTTCGCCTTGAGGATGCAGATAAAGTTGTCCACCTCCAGAGGCTCCTCGGCCTCCATGAAGACCGGTGGATGCATCGCCAATAAGTCCGAGAACGAACTCTATTGGGGCTGGCATTGCCCATTGTCTTGCCGCTCCCCTTGACAGGATGAATTCTGCACCAACATTCGCAGCAACTCAGTTTGCTTGTCGTGTGAGCCGAGTACTGCAGCACGAATCTCCGCAAGTCCTTGGAGGTTCAGGTGGTGGTGGTGGAGGTGCTTGTTGCTGCTGTGTCGTGGTTTACTGCCGTGTCCTAGATTCATCACCACGACCCTGGCTAGAGCGTCCCACCTCGGTCGTAGAGCTTGTACGCACCATTCTGCATCCATATGATTTAAAAATCAGCAACATGTTTGTTTTCATCATCCAGTCCATACAATAGTAGTGAGAGCATTGACAATGTGATAATTGCATAACATTTACATATATTGATAAAGTAGAAACTTTATACAACATAAATTATCCCATGACCAAGTTTATAATAGTGAACTCCAAAATGACAGACTCTCACTACGGAAGTGCATCTCAACTATACATGGTCTCAATGAGACGTCATACACACATTGTCATCTCATATACACCCACTACTATTTATAATATGACACAAACATGGCTACAAAATAAACGTGAGCAACGATTAACTATATGTTGCCCCGTGATGGCAGTAGTCCTGCCCCATCCTACTCCGATTCATCCTCGCCGGCGAACTCGAGTAACTCAGGATCTTCCTCCTCCTCAAGACATAGAAGCACATGCGCATCCAAGTTCAGCGACATGTCCTCAGTTGGTGGATACACGACTGGTTGAAGCAAGTGTTCCTGAGCCTCCATCAAGTCCTCCTGAGCTTGGACTGCCTCGGCTTTCCAACCTTGAGCTTCGTCAACAGCTTCATCTCGTTCCTCGGTGATCACCAACAGCTGCTGTTGCTGCTGCTGCACCACCAGTTGGCTCGCCTGCAGCTCACCACAAGTTTGCTGCAGTTCCCTGCGAGCCTGCCACAGTTCGGTGTGAGCTTTCCGCAATTTATTGCTAGTGTGTTGCAGTTGATTCTCCGTTGATTCAGCCAGTGATTTGTTTGAGCCAGGAACGAACATAGGTTCTCATTGATGTAGTCAAGAGTGTCACCCTGTTTAATTGCTTGCCTCAAGTCTTGGACCTGCTTCTGAATGATTGCACATTCCGTAATAACCATCATGATGGATGCAGCGGCATAAGTCCCAAGTGTCGTCGACGTTGTGTCGCCGTCCGGTTGATAGGCCTCAACAATATGACGTTGCCACTCAAGAACAGCCACACCACGGACCGGGGGAAGAGCAAATTGTGTCCCATCCATGGCATCTTGATGTAGCTGGCAAAGCTTCATAAGCGCTTCACCGCTACGACGGCCCACGTGTCCTCCAAACGAGCTCCCATAATAGTGACTGAAAAAGGAGCCAATCCATGAAGGAGTGGACTAGCAGGGACGTCAACAAGGACGTGCACGACAGTACACCGCTGTCGTCTCTCTTGACCCCAATAGCATGACATTTCGATGAAGCCAAACTGCTCAAGCACTTCCCGCAGCATGATCGGGAAGACCGAACGGTTGGCACACGTAGAGAACACTCATCCGTCCGGCAACAATAGCATCACATCCACCATCTATAAAAAAAGTATTTGAATTGGTCAAATACTCATTCAACAAATTTTGTTGAGAAACAGATCATGGATGTGATAATTGAATTATGAGAGTGAATTCAAATTCAAATGTCAAATGAAACATCACTGTGGAATTCTGTCACAGTTTCTGTTCATTCTGACTAGTTTGGAGAAACTCGCAATTTTCATCCGGTTAGAAGCACATTCAGGACTTGAGTTCGATCACAAAGTTGTAGTACAATCAAATAACTTTCCAGAATGTCTTTAGTTGCCTACAGATCATCTCTTTATGAGAAGATATGGCTTTTGCAAGTTGACAGTGTTTCTGGAAAAAATTTAACAGCACTTCCATTGTTTATGGCTGTTTTTGTCCACATTTTTGCAGATACCAAATATAAAAATATGCAAAAAATCATAAATTAAAACATGGTTAGAAACTTCCTTAGAATTCCAGAATGTAATACATTAAGTCATCCGTCAATTATACTAAGAGATATGATAAAAACAGTGACAGGGTATAGAAAATGTCCAGTCTTAGTCCAGATTTAATAGAGTTTGGAAATTTGAATTTTTATTTATCATTATTTTACAAGGGGAATTTTGATGTGGAGTTGAACATAGGAGTTTTAGAGGACCCTCTAAAGTTTCCATCCATATATGGAAGTGTTGGGAAATCGGCGGTACGCTACTCTAGCAACTCTACCGCATCACTCAGGAAACATGCGAGTACAAAGGTCATGAATCATTACCACTAGACGCGCTGCGCAGCGGAATGTAGATGCGCGTCGGGGTAGGGGAAGTAGACGATCTCTTTCGTCTCCTCCTCGTCCTTGTCACAGCAGCAGGTAGACGATCACGATCGTCGTAGCCGATCAGCGCAGCAGTAGCAGCAGCGCCTCCACGGAGTCCACACGTACGAAGAGGAACACCGTGCGCTGGTGTGCTAGCACAGCGCGCGCGACAAGGGTCTCAGTGTGGGGCCTTCGAGGGGTGGCGGCTAGGGCTGTCACGTGGTGGGATGATTAGCCCCTAACCCTACCCCTCATATTTATAGGCGTACTAATGGGCTTTTAGGTCGCAGGCCCATTAGTACCCTAATTGCTTATGGATCAAATATCCAATAGGCCTTAACCCGAATTGTTATGATTGCCTCTTGGGCACATCACCAACAATCTCCCACTTGCACTAGAGATAATCATCTAGCCAAGATTTTCGATATTCCAACTCCTTAAGTGTGTGACCTGTTAGGTTCATGTGCAGTCGGTTGTGAATGGAAACCGTTTCCAAACACAAGTCAGTAGAGGTACCTAGCAGGACATACTGACTCCCGAATGTACATAAAGATCATATCGGCCGAACCTAGACACATTCAACATGCTAATCCCTTTGCCTCACGATACCAGTCAAGCCCAAGGCGAGATGCATGCTATCCTTGTGATTGCTCGACCATTCACTCGATCAAATAGTGGATTCATTCCATGACTAACTTTTAGTCACTATAATTAACCTTTAATCACCTTGGCATGGCCATGCACTTTCAAATCCAACTATCTCGAGGGGCCCAGAGATATCTCTCCTGTTATTAAGGAGGGGCAAATCCCATCTTGATCCGCGCACATCCCATTCTATGTTTCATTATATACCCGAAGACTACTTTTATGACTACCCAGTTACGGAGTAGCGTTTGGTAGTCTCAAAGTACACAACTACGCATAATGAGAAACAATGGCGATCTCAGGTATAAGGATATAGCAGGTGTATCACTCAAGACCAACTAATGGCACATATGAGAATAACAATCCCAGCAGTGTCTCGGAGTGGGTCAATCCAACACCATGTTCACTAACATGTGTTCACATTATTAATTCAATATCTCCGTATCTATGATCCGTGAAATGTGATCATCAATTAATACATGTGCTAGTTTGTATGCAATCGTTATCTCATATAATGATATAGACTAGGGATCATCTAGAGTAACATTACTTTTAACAAAGAGTTTCACGAACAAGTCACATACTTGATGATCAATGTAAATAATGATTACTCATATAACAATTTATTTAATAGTACATAAACATAGCTGTGACACAAGTCTCCCACTACACACTATGATCACTGATGTAAGTATCTAATACCCAAAGATCTTGTGTGTGCCTCATGCTTTGATTGTGGAAGAGGCTTTATCAACGGATCTGCAACATTCAAATCCGTGTGCACCTTGCATATCTTCACATCACCTCGGTCGATGATCTCTCGAATTAGGTGATAGCATCGTATTATGTGTTTGGATCATTTGTGTGATCTAGGCTCCTTTGCCTGTGCGATGGCTCCACTATTGTCACAGTAGAGATCCACAGGACTGGACGCGCTAGGAATAAGACCCAACTCAGAAACAAATTTTCTGATCCAAACAGCTTCCTTTGCAGCTTCAGAAGCTGCATTGTAGTCCGCCTCTGTGGTTGAATTTGCTACTGTATCTTGCTTGGAACTTTTCCAGCACACTGCCCCTCCATTGAGGCACACCACAAATCCATATTGCAATCTAGGATCATCCTTATCAGTTTGGAAGCTGGCATCAGTGTAACCTTTTACAACAAGCTCTTTTTCACATCCAAACACTAAGAACGCATCCTTAGTTCTTCTCAAGTACTTAAGGATGTTTTTGACAACGGTCCAATGAGCCTCACCATAATCTGATTGATACCTGCTTGTGATACTTAGAGCATAAGATACATATGGGCGTGTACATAGCATGGCATACATGATGGATCCAGTAGCCGAAGCAAAAGGAATCACCCTCATCCTCTTTTGCTCATCAGGTGTCGAAGGACACTGACTCTTGCTTAGAGTAATACCATGTGACATTGGGAAGAAACCTTTCTTGGAATCTTGCATATTGTACCGATTCAATATCTTGTCAATATATGTATCTTGGCTTAATCCAATTAGCCTTTTAGATCTATCTCTATAGATCTTTATGCCCAAAATATACGTTACCTCTCCTAAATCCTTCATTGAGAAACTTTTTCTTAATGAGGATTTAACATCATCAAGCATTGGAATGTCATTTCCGATCAATAACATGTCATCTACATATAGGACCAGAAATACATGTGCGCTCCCACTAAACTTCTTGTAAATACAAGGTTCTTCTACGTTCTTGATGAACCCAAACCCTTTGATTACTTCATTAAAACGTAGATTCCAACTCCGAGATGCTTGCTTCAATCCATAAATGGACTTTTGAAGATTGCATATTTTATTAGCACTTCTAGGATCGACAAAACCCTCAGGTTGTGTCATATACACATCCTCAGTCAGACTTCCATAAAGAAAGGTTGTTTTGACATCCATCTGCCATATTTCGTAATCAAAATATGCAGCAATTGCTAGAAGAATCCGAACAGACTTAAGCATTGCAACGGGTGAGAAAGTTTCATCATAATCAACACCTTGAATTTATTTGAAACGTTTCTCCACCAATCGCGCTTTATAGATGTGAACATTTCTATCCATATCAGTCTTTTTCTTGAAAATTCATTTACAATCGATAGGTCTCACACCTTCAATTGGATAAACCAAGTTCCAAACTTGATTTTCATTCATGGATTCAATTTCGGATTCCATGGCTCCAAGCCACTTCTAAGAGTCAAGTCCCATCATTGCTTCAGTATAGGTCGTGGGCTCAATATTGTCCAACAATACCCTGTCATGTTGCTTCGTGGTTAGAAGCGTTAACTTTTTAGTCGCACGATGTACCCTCGTAGACCTTCATAGGGCTGGTGTTTCATCAACTGGTTGCACAACATCTTGTACATCCTGTATAGGATCAATGGATGCTGAAACATTTTTAGGTATTTCTTGAATTTCTTCAAGATGCACCTTGCTCCCACTAACTCCTTTTGAGGAAAACACTTTCTCCAAGAAGACACCATTGCGAGCGGTAAACACTTTACCCTCTGTTTTATTATAAAAATAATACCCTTTGGTTTCCCTAGGATATCCAATAGAACCATTTGTCTGATTTTGGAGTGAGTTTGTCTGACGTCAAACGTTTGACATAAACGTCACATCCCCAAACTTTGAGGAAAGACAATCCAAGACATTTCCTGGTCAACATTTCATATGGTGTCTTCTCAACATACTTAGTTGGGACTCTGTTTAGTGTAAACGCAGCAGTTTCAAGAGCATAACCCCAAAAGGATAGTGGAAGATCTGCTTGGCTCATCATCGACCTAACCACATCCAACAAGGTTCGGTTCCTCCGCTCGGACACCCCATTCCATTGAGGCGTTCCAGGTGGAGTCAACTGTGGAACAATTCCACTTTGTTTTAAATGATCATAAAATTCATGGATCAAATATTCACCCCCACGATCAGATCGTAGAAGTTTAATTGTCTTGCCCAATTGATTTTGTACTTCATTCTGAAATTCTTTGAACTTTTCAAAGGATTCAGACTTGTGCCTCATTAGGTAGACATAACCATATCTACTAAAGTCATCGGTAAATGTGATGAAGTATTGAAAACCACCTCTGGCAATTGAACTCATTGGTCCACATACATCTGTATGTATAAGTCCCAACAAGTCAGTCGTCCTCTCACTTTGACCAGTGAAGGGTGCTTTGGTCATCTTCCCAAGCAAACAAGATTCGCATGTGTCAAGTGATTCAAAATCAAATGAGCTTAGTAAACCATCTTTATGGAGTTTTTCAATGCGTTTCTCATTTATATGACCTAAGCGACAATGCCAAATAAAAGTGGGATTTAGATCATTACGTTGAGCCCTTTTGGTATTAATGTTACAGACAGTTTTATCCTCAAGATCAAGAACATATAATCCATTCACCAATGGACATTGAGCATAGAAAATATTATTGTAATAAATAGAACAACATTTGTTCTTTATTACAATCTCATAACCATCAACTTCTAAAAACGAAGAAGAGATAATGTTCTTGCTCAAAGTAGGAATGCAATAACAATTATTCAATTCCAAAACTAATCCTGAGGGTAATGACAAGTGGTAGGTTCCGACAGCTATGACCGCAACCTTTGCTCCATTGCTGACACGAACATCCAACTTGCCTTTTGCAAATCTTCTAGTCTCACTTAGACCCTGCAACGATTTGCAAGTGTGAATCATCGATCCGGTATCAAATACTCATGATTCACTATAAGATAATGCAATGTTAATTTCTATAACATTTATACCTGAAGTGGAAGTCTCACTTCCCTTCTTCTTCTTATCCTCCAAGTACTTCTTGCAGTTCCTAGACTAGTGCCCCTTACCATGACAGTGAAAGCATTCATCATCAGGAGAAGGGCCAGATTTGCTCTTTGGTTTAGACTTTAAGCTTGAAGGCTCATCGGGAACCTTTCCCTTGCCTTTACCTTTAGGATGCATCACACGCTTCCTCTTTTTATTCTCCTTTTGCACCATCATCACATGAGTGGCATTTTTCTTAATGCTTTCTTCGGCTGTTTTAAGCATCCCATGCAATTCAGTCAAAGTTTTCTCCATGCCATTCATTTGAAAATTCAATATGAATGGCTCGTAGCTCGGTGGGAGCGACTGGAGAACAACGTCAATAGCCAGATCATCCTTGAGTTCAAAACCAAGTTTGCCCAAAGTTTCAATGTAACCAATCATCTTGATTACATGAGGGCTGACCGGGCAATCCTCCGCCAGCTTGCATGAGAACAAGGACTTTGAGATGTTGTATCTCTCAGCCCTTGCTTGATTCTCAAACATTCCATGTAGTTCCTCAATCATAGAATAAGCATATGTATGCTCATACTGTTTTTGCAGATCAGGGGACATAGTGGCGAGCATGAGACAGCTTACATTAAGCGCATCATCGTAGTGCTTCGTATAAGCTCTACGTGCTACATTAGTTGCATCAGCTGGGAGGTCATCAGGGTAAGGCTGTAGAAGAACGTATTCGGTTTTCTCTTGCCTAAAAACGATTCTCAAGTTGCGGTACCAATCGATAAAGTTAGCTCCATTGAGTTTTTCCTTCTCAAGCACAGATCGCAAATTGAAACCGGAATTGTTACTAGTAGACATTATCTAGAATAGAATATAAATATGCAAGGTTTAGCATTATGTTATGTACCAATCTTCTATTAACAGTTTAATAAAAGATATTACCACTATATGATCATCGTATTCCCTCTAACAACATATAGTCAAGATCCATATTCACTAATTCCTAGTGAGCTTTGGCTTCACTACTAGGAAATTAGTGACATAGGTAAACAACCATTGTTAATCATATTTCTATATGACTCTTGTTTGTTGGGTGACATCCAATGCCCCGGCTCCCAACTCTATGCCATAAAGCCAAAAACTATTTTGATAGCTTTGTTGAGTAAACTAACACTATGCATGTGAATGTCCAACATATGAATTATGATAGATGATGGTACTTTGCTTTGGCAAACCTGCCACACAATGATCAAAGTATCATAGGTGCAGCTATTGGTAAATGGCATCAAATGCTCAACTTTTGTGAGGGAAACTATTCTATCATGACAAAACATCCACCATATGAAAATCATGAAAAGAATAGTAATAAGCATCACAGGCATATGATCATATCACATTGTGAATAGTATGGCCTTTAGAATCATAATGGTCTCCATCGCCATGGTTCCATCAAGATCTGAGCCTGCCACGCCTCCCTTCTTGTGGTGATCTCCATCTCCACCATGCTTGAAGACATCTCCATGATAATAAAAGAAGCTAATACAACTAATAGCTACAAAATAAATTACATGAGAGATCAAGCATCACAGGTCAACACGCAGGTCATTATACAATTATGTGACAACCTCAACCTGGTTGTGTTAAATTTGCAACACGCAGGCTGCACGAATTTACACACAGATCATGGCATCACATTAAGGTCGTACCATTTACATCATTCCCTACAAAAACGAGTTAAGCGTAGAACGATTTGTAGTGCGAAACTATGTTATGTAATCGTATAGCAGACAGCAAAATAGCGGTACCGCTAGCCGGTTAGCGGGGGGGGGGGGGGGGGTCGAGGGGGGAGCCGCCCCCCCCCCCCCCCCCCCCCCCCCCCCCCGCGGGTTTCAGGGCAGCACCCTAAACACCAAACGGAATTACATAGATCGCATCTATGAAATCACTATGAAAATCTCATCGGATTGATCAAATTAACACGAATCCGAGCCATTCAGAATGCCTCAATTTTCAATGTGACCGATTATTCATGAGTAGATCGTGACTCATGACCGTGGTCTGTTGGCTCAATCTGTTAGCTATGTACGCGATTAGTCCCGATGGTGATTCCAGCCGGTAGGGATAGGTTGCGCACATAGCAGAGAAGGAGCACGAACTGACCCTTTAGTCATATACGATCACAATCTACTCTAACCAATTCCAAACCCCAAAAAACGTGCGATAAAATTTATCGTATGAATATGTCTGCAGTAGATCCCATCTACTATCAAGATCCAGACAAAAAACTACGCAAGTCTGCTCTGATGCCACTGTTGGGAAATCGGCGGTACGCTACTCTAGCAACTCTACCGCATCACCCAGGAAACATGCGAGTACAGAGGTCATGGATCATTACCACTAGACGCGCTGCGCAGCGGAACGTAGACGTGCGTCAGGGTAGGGGAAGTAGACGATCTTGTTCGTCTCCTCCTCGTCCTTGTCACAGCAGCAGGTAGACGATCACGATCGTCGTAGCCGATCAGCGCAGTAGTGGCAGCAGCGCCTCCACGGAGTCCACACGTACTGAGAGGAACACCGTGCGTTGGTGTGCTAGTATCGCGATCGCGGCAAGGGTCTCACCGTGGGGCCTTCGAGGGATGGCAGCTAGGGCTGTCACGTGGTGAGATGATTAGCCCCTAACCCTACCCCTCATATTTATAGGCGTACTAATGGCTTTTATGTTGCAGGCCCATTAGTACCCTAATTTCTTATGGATCAAATATCTAATAGGCCTTAACCCGAATTGTTATGATTGCCTCTTGGGCACATCACCAACAGGAAGACCTTAAGTGGTTATTCCTGCATGGAGTTATGCTATTCGAAAGTTAAGCATTTTGCTGCTAGATTCTCAGTTTGAATCAGGAACCTGGCAGTTTAAGTCCAAAATGAAATTTTAAGTTTTAATCTTGAAATATGCCTTGGAGCTGAAAATGAAACATGTAGATGAATTCCTCAAGTTTCCAAACCATATGCCTGCTTACCACCGCGACCCCATGATTAATTGTCAATCTGACCAGCACGCTCCAAAACAGAGATTACAAATTCAAACTTAGTCCTATTTTGGAAATTTTTATTTGTTGTCGAGTCACGCCTCCAACACGGATATTATCATCGACATGCCTGATGAAACTCAAAATCAATGCCGGTACTACGCTCTCACCAAAGAAAATACTAAGCCAATATTCTGGCATACGTCTCAATGGTGGCCTTAATGATGTTCACTCACAAATGTTTTCGACTCGAACTACGTATAACGTGGTTAGTGTACCTGGAACTAAACACAACTTACTGATCAATCATATGGTGCCGTATGGCATAACCCGCACAGGCGATCATTTCAGGCAGTCACAATAATATATGAAAGTAAGAACATATGTCCCGTATCATTCCATGTGGGCCGCCCCGAGCTGAGCCACATCTCGAGGTACATGATCGAGTTTTCTACCACCCGACAGAGTCGTACGTCTTTGCATAATGCTGCACCAGTAGGAGGCACATCGGGTTTTCTACCACCCGACAGGGTCCCGCGTCTTTGACTAATGATGCACCAGCAGAAGGCGCTTTTGCGGGTTTATTAAAAAACACACTACATGCTTTTCACCACACGATAGGTGGCCAAGTCATTTATCTTGTGCACTAGGGGTCAGCGTTGCATATGGCTGTCTGAACATTGAACGTTCAAGAGTTGCATACTTTGTATTTTTGACCACATGATGGGGTATCCTCGCTTTTGCCTGAAGCAAGCTGGAGAGCAGCGTTTTCATATGTTCCCATAACCATGAGACAGCTCAGAGACTCATATTAACCCCTATACCAAGCCACGGTGAATAATCACATTCTACCTCTCACATGGTGAGCTTACCGCAATTGATCCACTTGTGGTGGCATACTTTACCTCCTACCTGATGTCGTAGTGTCGTTATAGAATATAATAATATATATGTTAGCTTGCCACCTTAAGTAACTAATACTATCTTAGACCTTATGTGGGCATAATAACTAATCCTCACTCGACTTCTTCTAAGTTTTCAAAACAAGCTATTTTCAAGTGTGCTATTCCCAGTGCAGCTCTGATACCAGGTTGTGGGGACCGGGTCCAAACATTCCAGGAATTGCAGAGGGTGGTGTCGTGCAATACGGCACCTACAGCACACATGAAAAGAATACGAGAAAATACAAAGTTTTATTTATAGAAACAGTGGAAGTATCTTACAATGCTTAATATACAGCATAAGTCATACTCATAGCTAAAATCTCAGCCTATCTATGCAAAAGTGTGGTTGTCCAGCCCGTGGATGCTACACACTAACAACACACAACAGATCACGACGGCGTGCAGGGCTCCCACTCGGCGCTATACCCTGATGGGGGCATCACCTCATCCTCGAGCCCTTCCTCATACGTCTCACCTGCAAACAACTTAATATAGCAACTGTGAGCAGGAAGGCTTAGCGAAACATAACCGTCTCACCTAAGCATGAAACTCTACATGCAGGGATACATATAAACATAGGCAGTGATATTGCATAAACAGCTCACAAGTGGATCCTAATTTTTCAATTAATTAGCAGCAGTTTAAAGTTCAATAAAAGTAACTTTAGTGAGCATATTCTATAGCAATGATAGTTGCAAAGCATGAATAATTTAATACATCATATTCTTGTGGCTTCTTCAATATTTACTACGTCACAGCGCAGTAAACAAGCGGTGCTCAAATAACTGCGAGGGATGGTGATTGCAATTAGTAGACACCCGGATAACACGTCACATACACCCATTTTGGAAATGGAGCGAACCACACTTCAATACTATGTTGTATGCAGCAACCTTTAAACCCAAATGCCGAACCGGTCCTTTTGTAATGGGCAGGAGGTCCTCGCGCGGAGCGTGTCTATGCCCGCCGGCAGATTTACACCTTGCTGCCCTCAACCCACTCCTATAAAATGGTAGGGTAAGCCTCAACACCCAGGTTAACCAATTACATCAGTTTCCTGGTTTCCATATAGCCCGTATTACACGGATCGGTCCTCAATCGACATAAGCAGGATTCGCACGTGAGACCCTGTCTCTCTGCATCCTATCCCCATGCTCGATCTCATATCCATACTCATAATCCATTTATGTACTCAAACCAATCCTTGATATAAACCCTATCTCGCGAGTAGATTCCCACTACTTGACTTCTACCGGATTCCTTAAAAAATTACCATGGCATTTTCTACTCGTCAAGCTGTAGATCTACCCAATACTCCATGGGATTTGTCGGTCATGCAAGTGGAGTTTCAATCACCTTAGACATAATGCACATATCTCACCCTAGACATAGGTGATACAAATCTAAATTTTACAAAAGCCCTTAAATGTAAACGGGGCTTGTCTGGCTGCAAGTCAGAGGGGAAGTTAGCTTCTAGTCATATACTCTCCAAGGGCTCCTATTCCTCCTTGATCTCGGTCACTATATGATATGCAATATATAAAGTACATGAGTGATATTGAAACTATATAAAAGACATTCTAAACACTGATCATGTATCAAGATGATTTTAATTGGCTTTGGGATTTTTACAGTTGATACTAGGTTCTATGAGGAAGATCTGGACCAAGAATTAGAGATGTTCAAGGAAGCTTGTTGTCTCTAAAATTCCAACAAGTAAAGGCCTTCTCTAAAATTTAGTATTAAATCTGGAGCTTTTTCATGGCTAACAAGGGATGATCATGGTAGAGGAGGCCTCATTGGTTCTAGGAAAATGTGTTTAATAATTTTCTGAGCTTCATACAGGGAGCAATTGATTTTACAAGTTTGGGATAAAATCTGGAAATATTTATGTACATTTCTGAATTTTCTATGGACATTGGGGATTTGCACACTATTTGGCACAGTAAATGACACCCAGTGAACTTGAAGTTTTTACTGTATATAAAGTGTACTAGAATTAATGTTCTGACCAAAATTGGGAATTTTCCAATAAGCAGAACATGAGTAATTAATTTCCCAAGCTGTTAGCTCCAAGGAACTAATTATGAAAATTCCGGGACTTTCATGTTCAACCAATTGCACCACTGCAAAATTGGAATCAATATGAGTCTACCAGAAGTTATTTGGAATTATTTGAGCAATTCTACTGGAAATAATTGAATTTTGAAGTTTGAAAAAAATTTTGATTTAACTTTCAATGGAAAAGTTTGAATTAATCCAACCTGACCCCACCCACTTGAAATGGGCCAACCGGATTAGAACCACATGGGAGACCACTGATTAACCCGCATGGCCGCAAAAGATCACGGCCATAGCTGGATCCGGCGCTCTAAAAACAGAGGCTGTCACCTGGGACCCACTCGGGCCTTCTTCAACCTCGCGCTCCGGCGAGCTCGGCGGTGCACACCGGTGAGGCTGCACCGTACTGATCTCGGCCTGGTACTAGCCGCCTGGGCCTAAAATTGGCAGAGCAGTACCATGGTGCAGATGGGGAAAGACGAATGTGGCCGGAGCATGTCGCTCAACGGCGGCGGCGGCGGCTAGGGTTCCGGCGATGTTGGAACCGCTACCCCGTAGCTCAAACTGCCTGGAAATAGATCGGAAATGCTCCTAGGATCATGGGGAAGATGAACATGTGGATGAAAAAGGGTGGAATAAGCAGAAACATAGACTTCAACAGTGTACCAACGACAATTCCCATGGCGGCAGGGAAAACTCGAAGCCCGGCAGTATTGTCCGACGATTCTTCGATCTTATTGGTCCTGGGGATGCGCATGGAGGTCTAAAGGATAATCTTTAACTGGATGATAGTATGGTTCTACCTAGAAACTGAATCAAAGTGTAAACATATGAATAAGCCGAAACGAAAACTAGAAATACTCTGCAGATACTGGAGGGAATGAAGATCGGTTTTCACTGTGAGAAAGGTGTTGTCTCAGCGCTCCTTTTCTCTGTTTATAGCTGCCCGCGAGGTGGTCCGGTTTGTCGGCATGACAAGGAGCAGGGGAGGTCCTCCTCGGCGGCCGCCAAAACTTCAAAATAACAAAACCAAAGTGAGGGAGCTGGGGAAATAAGTTTAGGAGATGATAAAGTGCAAGCAAAGGAACATTTTTGTTGTTGGTTTCCTGCTCACCCGATGAACAACTCGGCCTGGCGAGTGGAGAACAGAGGGGGGATGGCAATGGCGTCGGTAGCAAGAACAGAGAGAAGAACGTAGCTTTTTCACCGTGGAAATAAGAGAGGAGGTGCACGGCTCGTCTGCAATGTGATAGATAGCTGTGAGGCAGAAGATTGAGCATCAAGGCAAGGCCTTCACGGTGGCTGCATGCATCGTTGCGGTGTTGAGCGGAGGGAAGAAGAAAAAACGGCGTACAGAGCAAGTGGCTCTGACCAGTGGGTCCCACCCATGATACCCAAACACAACCTCTCTGGTCCTTCAATTCCACCACCTAACAATGTCCAAAAAATCCTAGATTTTTGTAGAGAGACCAAATCAAAGGTGTAGATTCAGATTCTAGAATTCAATTTCATATTTGGACACTGAAATTCAAATTCGAATTTGAATTTGAATGGCATTCGATGTGCGCGTTGAATTTAATAGAAAATATGCTCCAAATTTTATGAAATTAGACAGGGATGCTATTTGGAATATTGGGAAGTTAATGGTGAACTCAAATTGTTATTTTGACTGAGTTTAAACAGTAGCTATATTTGAATTTAATTGTTCCTTTGAGGTTTGAATTGATTTGATTTTCAAATTGCCATTTTAACTTCTTTTCTCATTCTTGTTTTTTATCCTTACAGCTGAAACTTTGCACTACGAAATTTAGGGATTCTACAATATTTATCATTTGGGTCATGGCCAACAAGATTCTCAATTTTATCCTCCTGAACATTTTAATTTCTTTCCTAGGAATTTGAAATTTACTGATCCATGCATGAATGAGATTCAAATCAAAATTATGGACATTACTATTCCTATGTTGCTACATACCAATTCAACCATTAAGTCATTCCATGAGCATTACCTAGGCAGAAAATGTCTAAGAAAATTTTAGCAATGGTTATGAAATTCTAGGTACTTGTTTAAATTTATTACCAAGTAAGGTGGCATTCCTTTTTGAAGAATAAAAAAGAGTAATACCAGCACTTACACTCATGAGGATGCATGAGAATTGAGTGATGAGAAGGTGTAAACCGTCCTTACCAATGTAAGCAAAAATCATTCAATCCTAATGCAATTCAAACGACGGAAAATTTGAACTTGTACCTCAATTGAAGAGTAGTCCTGGTTGAAGGTCATTGTGTGAGAAACTCATGACCATGAATTTTGGTGCAGCCTTCATGTTCAATGTCTTCTGCCAAGTTGAGGTTGGAGTTGAAGGAGCTTCATCTTGTTCCTCCATTAGGCCACCATCTTGAGCATTCCTCCACCATGAACTCAAAATGAGATCGATGGAGGGATATGCGCTTGATGAGGCCTTCCAACCTATTTAGAAATTGTTGTCTTGGCTGTACTAAAATAAAGAACAAACAAAACAACTCAAAAACGGTTACGTTAGCTCACAAGCATGTTGTATTCTTTGTCAAATTGTTTTGCCCAATTTGAAATGACTTGCAAATGCAATGAATATTAAAGGAAATATTTTTGGTTTGAATTAGGAAGATGAATTCAAGTGGTTACGCCCAAGGTTCGTATCCAAATAAATTTATTTCCTAATTCAAAATTTTAGTTTTATGATGGTTGGGAATTTTACTTTCCAACATGCAAGTGTAAAAATTCGGACATGCTAAATGCAAATGAGAATTTAAAATATACAATTGGGGAAAACAAATATGAGATAACTACCAATTAACCTATTGGCAAGGACTCACCGACTTTATTTTTGAAGTCCGATGAGTGGGACTTACCTCCGTCCTGTTTGGTTTGAAGATTTGTTGTCCAATCGCGGAGTTGAAGATGTGGACAACTTATCTTGATTGACATGTCAAATCTCATTTGGCATGTCAGTTGGACATGTGAACCATATGATGGTCCTAGCCTCTCTGTCATCGTGATGAAGACTTGTTGATCTAGTGACAGCTTTTCCCTCTTGAAGATATTCTCTCATGAGCAAGGTGAGGCTTGTCCTTCTTTAGGGGTGTCACTTCGACTTTCTTTATATTCCTTAAGGTTAACCCATACTTTGATCATGGATCAAAAGCTTCCTTGGGCCTGATGACATGTGGACTCCACAATCAAACAAGAAATGCTTCATCCGCAATGCCACGTGCCCTAGGTTTCATGGGCTTGGTAGAAGAGTACGAATCCCAACAAGTGATTGTTGGATATCTTGGATCTTGAATGCTCTTTGTGTTTCTTGTCCTTGGCCAAGAGCCTCATGTTGTCATGATTTCTTGATTGGCCATGGACAAGATACTTCAAGGTAGGCTAGTTGAACTTAAATCCCATGAAATCCTCATAGCCTCCTTGATTACAAGGGTGATACTTATTCCACCCTTGACCTCCTTGTACGTGATAGCCATTGGAGTTGTGTCTGAAAGGATGAATCCTCATGGGTCTTAGGGAAATGATTCCAAAAGTGGCACATGTTTGACATGGATTTTCACAAATCATGTGAATATCCATGGCTTGGATTAATTCCAAACACTTCTCCATTGACTTTGATGAGGACATCATTTCTATGGATACAAACAGCACTCCATTAAACATACAAGATGCAATCAATAGAGTTCACACACAATAATTAATTTCAGAGGTGAGCTTGTTCTTATATGTTTTCTTATATGTTTTTGAGCATAGATTTCTACCTAATGATTTAATTATGATTAGGATCCATGGAGAGGTTCAAGGAGTACTTAGAGGAATTCTTAGGGATGTAGAGGACCAGAGAATACGTTCAAAGAAGATGGAAACCGAGCACAACTCAAAATTGTGTCCAACTTAGGGTCCAGAAGCAGTTCGCACTAAAACGGACGTCCAGGACGCATACGATCTCCGTTTCGGACGTTCTACATATGCACGGAAAGGTGAGAGGATATCCTTTCCAATTCCTTTGGTCCCATGTAAAAATTCCTTCTGTGTCTACGGGAATCATCGAAACAAAATCGAGTCCTGAATTTCTCATGGTGTTGCGCCATCGCATTGGGCCATTGGGCCTTGTATCAAGTCTAAGTCTATTATTTTCGTGTTTAGGGTCAGTTCACGGCCTCAACACCTCCTTAGACGTCCTCCCACCTATATATAATCCATGATGGCCGCCATAAACAATTGGTTTTTGCTTATATTAATCTGTTATACACAGTTTTGCCGTTCATCGGTTTGTGAGATCCCAACTTAGCAATTCAGATTGCTTTTACCTTGTTCTTGCTTGTGTTCTCGGTTGCACCTGCAGGGACTTGGAGAGGTCAAGAGTGTGAACCACGGTTGATAACCAACGGAGCGGTGGTGTAGTGATTGCAGGGGTTGTTCGTGTTTTCCTAGAGAGCCTCGGATCATCAACGTCGAGATCTCCATCAATCGACTTATCCATTACATATTGGAAGATCAGTACTAAACTTCTCATCAATTGGTATCAGATTTCCAGGTTGCCCGTTAGGTAATTCTTTAATCCATTATATTAGTTTTGTTTTTCATACCTAGAGTCCACAAAAAAGCTATAGAGAGAACTTGCAGTTTAGTAGATCTGTTCATTACTTTCTCCAAACCACATTGAGCCTTTGCATCTTTTGTTTTAGTTTGGTTTTGTTGAGTTTGTGTCCGTGGTCGAGTCATATTTCTGGTTTAGAAAGTGTTTTTGGTCTTAGTTTGAGTTTTGCATTGTGTCGATTCATGCATTTGAATCACGTCATCATGTCCAGATTAGTTTCATCTCTGTCCAGTTCAATATTTGCATCATATCTCGCTCATACGAACTCGTATTTTTGGTATTATTGTACTTTATTGAAATCTTAAGAATTTCCCTATAACTTTTGTATTCATCGGTTTCCCCGTAAATAGAGTTATCGAGGTCGAAATTGCATTAGATCCGAAATCTGTTATTGACCTAGAAATTCTGAACGGTCTGTACTTCGGGGGAGATATCTCCTATTGTTTTGATCCAAAATAGATCTTCCATATACTGAAATTAAAGAGGAGAGATAGATCTATAATCTTGCTGTTCAAAGTTTTTAGATTTGGGGCCTCTAAAGGTGCTTAATTGTCCTTACAAATTGAGCAGAAAATATGTAACAGACCTATGAGATACCTTTGATTGTTTTGCATTGTGTTCTTCTTTTGTAGCACATTCTGAAAAAAAAAAAGAAAAAAGGCAAGTGAAAAACAAGATACAAAAGATACACAAGAACAAAAAAGGAGAAAAAACAATAAAGAAAAACAGAAGTGCTTGCGTCCTTTGTATCCTCTGATTTTGTTACATGTCTTGCTAGCTTGAACTACTAGGAACACATTTAGACCAGCAACTTTAACAAGTACTTTGGACACTTATTCAACTTTACTATCTGATTTTGTTGTTGCGAATCCTTTCTACATATAATGTGTCATCCAAGCTACACCTTACTCTTGAGCAAAATCTATACACCTTTGCAATCATCCAGTGCTTTATTGGTTTCTTCATACCGTCCACCATTTGCCACCTACAGTGTCGGTAAAAACACTTGTAAGAGTGTGGTAAAATGCTTGAGAGTGTGTGATTCCACTTTCACTTTTCTATTATCCTTTGTAGTTGATAGGGATAACATATTTTTTCTTCTATTTGCTACTAACAATGTCAGATAAAAGCAAGAATCATGCATTATATGCTGAGATGATTGACATGATGCAGACGGCGACGGAGTTGCTCACTAAAAATCAAACACAAACCAAGGTTTCACATGACATTCAGACCACCTTTAGAACACCTTCCGCTAGAAGTAATTACATTCTCCCATCTCTTCCTTCTTATGATGGTTTTGGTTATGATGAATATATTGCTTGGGAAATAGAGTTGGATAAAATTTTTGGACAATGGCATATGTGTGAGAGGAGAAAGATTAGAAATATTGCTAGTGTGTTAGTTGGTGGGACAACTTAAGTGATTTAGAAAAACCTCGAACATGGAAAGATATGAAAATTCTTATGCGAGAAACTTTTGCCAACGTATCTAATTGCAAAGATGAAATGCATGAACTTAAGAAAAAATTTCTTGTTGTACCTCCTCCTATGCCTAACCTTTTGCAGGAATATGAACAAATAAATGTAGAGGGAAATGAGAATGAGGTGTTGAACAACTCTTCTAAAATTTTTGATGAATCAACTCATATTGCATTTCAACTTCTTACTGAAAATGAGAGTAATGATAATTAACAATACATTTAACAAAGGTATGACATTTTCAGATGTGCTGAATTTTGCTACCAATCATGATATCGATGAGGATCAACAAGATGAACCTTTTCATAATACACCTTTACTACTAGTTGATCTTCATACTGATTCGTACAACAAAAATGAGTTGTGTGCTGATAATTATATTGTACCTATGCTAGAACAACCAAATGAATTTGATACTTTATCACTCACTTGTGCTGAAATTAAGAATTTGATTCCAATTACATGTGAAAGGGATGAGCTGAAATTGTTGTCTTCTCTAAACACTTTGGGTTACATTAAATTTGACATTCTTTGTGATCTAGATATTGAGAGAGGAGAATATTTTCTAAAACTGAATTAACTTTGTTGGCAAGAAATAGTTTTCATGCTATAGGGAAATATGAACATAGTGACATATTTATGGTGCATAAAGTTTACATATGTTCAAATGAGAAAGATTCTTTTGTGCTACAACAACATGGTAAAGTAAATAAATGTACTAATGCTAATAATGTCTTGTCAAATTTTTCTAGTATTTTTTCCTTGCAGCAGGAACATCAAAAGCATTATTCACTGCGGTTGTGCATTATGAACATCACTCATTCTACCCCCAAAGCAAGACTTTTTGCTGAACATACGAGCAAGCCGAGGATGACTTGTCATCAAGAAGGGGAGAATGATGAGATCATGCACATTATGAATGCACATACAAACATGGTACAATATTTATTTGTTTGGGATCGTGCCTCAAGTTAATGTGCTCGCTTATCTGATGGAGAACAGGAAGATGGTGCACTATGTCGTCCACCACCTTGGCCTCCTCCTTTCATGCATACAAGAAGATTTGATTGCGTTGCACATTTGGACCAACACATGAGAGAAGATTGGACCAACACATGAGAGAAGATAACCTTGAGTCAAGGACGACTCCAATTCAAGAAGGGGAGGATGATGAGGACATCACTTCTATGGATACAAACAACACTCCATTGAACATACAAGATGGAATCAATAGAGTTCACACACAACAATGTGAGCTCGTTCTTATATGTTTCCTTATATGTTTTTGAGCATAGATTGCTACCTAATGATTTAATTGTGATTAGAATTGTGAGACCTATGTGTGCTGAATACATTGGCTATGGCGATAAAATTTTTGAATACTACCAAAACACCTTTTTAACAAGGTCCGACTCTAGGTCCGGCATGTCTTTGTTAGCTCCGGCATGTCTTTGTTAAGCTCCGATATGTTTTTGCTAGGTCCGACTTATGTTGGTTAGCTCCGACATGTTTTTCTAGCTCTGGCGCTAGGTTGTACTAGCTTTGGTAAGCTCCGGTGCTAGGTTGTACTAGCTTTGGTAAGATCCGGTGCTAGGTTGTACTAGCTTTAGTAAGCTCAAGCTCAAGCTCCGGTTAGTTTTGGTAAGATTCGGAGCTTGATCGCAATGTTCCTGCTTTTACTGTGAAATGATTTGTACTTCCTTTACATTGATGGAAATTTTGCTTAGTATTCATTTGCTAAGTTTTTGGTGTGTTTTGGTGGTTATGGTTGATATCGTTTTGCTATGTTTTTCAACATGCTTATGTGAGGTGCTCACGTAGGATGTTGTAGTTTCAGAACTAACGTGAGTCAAGTCATGGACTTGGGCTCGTACAGATTGGTTGTTTATTCATGTGCAGGTGTTGCTTGAGTTCAAGACATGACTGGTGACAGGGTCCATTGAACTAGTCTTAGGGAGAAGATGAGGTTCAACAACCAAGTTTGAGAGGAATTGTGGTTGAGTTGATCGGGAGGTTGTGCATCATGTTTGAATCAAGAACAATGCATATGAAGGTATCGTGGACGTTGTTGGAAGATGTTTGCATGTATGCAAGGAGTGCATGGATGTGGCTACATGGTTCCGAGGCGTGATGAAGAGATGTGGTCGTAAAGAATTGGTTGGAAAGGTCCAACCGACTAGGTTATGGACTCAGGCCGCGGCTGAGTCGTGGTTGACTCAAATATGGAAAGATTTGAGTTGGTTGTGATAGGATTTCGTGTGGGTCACGAATTTTAGTTGTTTTAGAAATGTGGGATACGTTCCTAAGGTGTTTGGAAGTATTAATATTGCTTCTATCTGCGTATAGAAGAGTCCTAAGCAGTTATGGAAAGTTTCGATTCGTGATTTGAGTAGGATTAGAGTCCTGATTTGAGTTGAGTTGGCCTACGGGCTGGATATATAAGCAAGAGAGGCCAGAGCTCGTGGTGCACGACTTTGGGTCCTCTTGTGTTCTATTGAATAAAATTTGTAGTTGAAAGGAACTTTTTGCCTTGTTCGTCCGACTTGTTCCAGACAAGTTTTTCTCGTCGAGTTTCTGCACAGCAGTACCTTTCATTGGTGGTTTTATCAGAACTCGAGTTTTACAAATCCAATTGACGTGATTCTTTTCGGGTTGTCTTCAAAACTTGATTATATATAATCTGTAAAAATTTCACGGTCATTGGATTTGTGGTTTTTAATCTACACGAGTTTCTTTGCAGCGTTCAAGAACTGTTTTTTACTCGGTAGAACAGACTAACCTTTGCTCAGTCTTTCGATCGTAACTTGAGTTTCTCTCGATGGATTTGAGTGATTCTTGTTGTGTTGTCTTCGTGACTTGATTCTTTTTTATATCTATCACTTTTTTCACGGTGAAACACGTTTTGATTAGTCTCACACATGATTTCTTTAACATGTCGTTTTTCTTCTGAAGGGGTTGGGATTTAATTGTTTCCGCTGCGTAAGATTTTTTAATCTACCATTCACCACCCCCTCTAGTAGCTTTTCACGTGCTCTTAGATCCTACAATTGGTATCAGAGCCACGGTGCTCTAATATTTATGATTTGCACGTGTTTTTGACTAATCATCATGGAGAAATACTCTACCAAACCATGTTTGTTTAGTGGTATTGATTTTCAGGTTTGGAAGGCACGTACGGAAGCCTTCATCCAGGCTCAAGGCTTCGCAATATGGGAGAAGGTATACAAGCCTTACAAAGTGCTGTTAAATGATCAAGTTACAGCTACAAATCTGAGAGATGTCGACGACAACAACATGGCTTGGAACATGATCATACAAGGATTAACTCAAAGCGATTTTGACCGTGTTGCACACCTCCGATCTGCATACGATGTGTGGAAAGCACTTTGTGACTACCACAAGGATCCAACACGATCAAGGAGGTAAGGCAAGACATGTTCAAGAAAGAATACATGCGCTTCGAGATGCAACCCGGTGAGTCCATTGATGATCTCTTTGCTCACTTTAATAAAATTCTCAGCAACTTGCGTAGAGTCAATGTTAATTTTTCAGATGCTAAAAATTCTAGGAAATTACTAAGTGCATTAGACATGTCAATTTGGGAGATGAAAGTCACATCCATTCGTGAATCTACTATCATGAGTACACTTACATTAGATGTTCTTTATCCTAAATTGAAAACTAATGAAATTGACATAATTTCACGTAAGAACACCAACAAGTCTCTTGCATTTGTTTCTCAACGTGATATGCCTAGCTCCGGCCAATATTCATCTTGTGGTACACTTGCTTTGTTGTCCTCTCTAACCCTTGAACAGATTAAAGAGTTTCCAGAGGAGGAGCTAGTACTTCTCTCTACTAGGTTCTCAAAAGCATTGCAAAATGTGAGAACTAGAAGGAGAGGAAGCTCCGGATCTCAACGATGTTTCGAATGTGGTAAGACAGGACATTTTTGTTCAAGTTGCCCTAACCTTTCATGTCCTACTTCCCGGGATGAAAAGCAAACAAGGACGAAGAACTCCTCTGCAAATGATAAGAAGAAAAAAGAAGGGTTTTACAGGACGTCAATTGGTGAGCAGTTTTATCTCCGCACTTCAAGAACTTGGCTCAAGCGATGTGGACATTGGAAGTGACGAAGATGAAGATGATTTGAGAAACTTGTGCTTTATGGCGGGCAAATCAAGATCAAGTATGGAGGATGCAGAACACAACAGCGACATTGAAGAGGTATGTCCTACTTGCGAAGAAATGTGTGATGCTATTTCTCATGCCACTATTATAGTTAAGAAAAAGGACAAAAAGCATAGGGATAGTGCTGCTAAAATTGAATCACTAGAATCTGAAATCAAACGTTTAAAAACTTTGATTCCTTGTGAAGATGCATGTCCCTCTTGTGATTTGATATATGAACAATTGTCCTCGTTAAGAAGTGTGCACACCTCCACACTTGATAAACTTGAGTTAGGAATTGAAAAGAATAGAGAGTTTGTTGCACTTCATAATAAAAACTTGAAAGATGCTAGATGTTCTACATTTGATTTGCATTGTTCTACTTGTGATGATCTTGATAAGAAACTACAAGATGCTATGAATGAAATTTCTATATTGAACAATGCTTTACGTTCTCATGAAGTTAAATTTTGTTCCAAATGAAAATTAAAAGGAAAAACTTCATGTGAAAATTGCCTTGATCTGTCCAATAAACTTGATAACATGCATAGGACATTAGATCGGTTTTGTAATGGGAATAAGAACCTAAACTTGCTGCTGAATTCTTCCAAGTCTTGCAATGATAAAACTGGTTTAGGTTTGGATTCTCATGCTCATGCTAGGGCACATCCACCTAAAATTGTAAGAACATTAGGAAGTGGTTTGATTCAAACAGTTCCTAAACAAAAAGAAGTGGTTTTCAATCTGCAGGAGTGTTTTCTCATTCGGTGTCAAATAAAAATGTTGTTTGCTCATCTAGACATGAACACAAAGTTAAATTTCATTGTACCTACTGTGGTAGATATGGTCATGTCATAGATTTTTGTTATAGACTAGCTAAACAACAGAAAAAAGAAAGAATGATTGCTAGATATCATAACTATCATGCAAAATTTGCTGCACATGTTAAGCCGAATGATAGGAACATGCAACCTTCTGTAATGAGTCGAAAACATGCAAAGTTTGCTCCCAAACCTACTGTGTTTCGTGCTACACATGCAACATCTTATAAGTCAGTAGTTGGATACAAAAATCCTCAAACTTTGGCTCATAAACCTGCTGTTTTGTCTTAGCTTTCGCGTGTTATTCTTGCTGGACGTCGTGTGACTCGGTACTGGATTCTTAAATGCCTTTTGACTAACCTCAGTATTGAGTCATCGACGTATTGTGCTTCTATGTAGGTTACACGCTTGAGGAAGGAGAACTTTTGGATTGTGGATTCAGGTTGCTCACGCCACATGACCAGTAAAAAAGAATGATTCTCCTCCCTCTCTGTTGTGTCACGTGTAGAGAATGTTACTTTTGCTGATAATTCTTCAACTCCTACAATTGATAAGGATTCGGTTAGAGTAAATGATCACTACACTTTGAAGGATGTGGCACTTGTTAATAATTTGAAATACAACTTGCTTTCTGTTTCACAACTGCTAGATGCAAATCTGGAAATTATTTTCACTAAAAATTGCTGCAAAGTTATAAATTCAAACAGTGAGCTTATTTTTAACATGTCACGATTTGGAAGAGTTTTTAAATCTGATTTTTATATGTCTTCCTCTAAGGATAGGTGTCTAGTTGCTAATGATTCCAAAGATCTATATTTTTGGCATCATAGACATGGTCATGTAGGCTTTGATCATCTCACGCGTGTTAGTGCTCTTGATCGCATACGTGGGCTCCATAAGCTTAAAGGAGACAAAGAAATTGTGTGCTCTTCTTGTAGACAAGCTAAGATGGTTGCAGGTTCACATACTCCTCTCACAATGATCATGACAACTGAACCGGGTCAACTTTTGCACCTTGACACCGTAGGACCTTCACGTGTTCAATCCTTCGGATGTAAATGGTATGTTCTTGTGATTGTTGATGATTATTCTAGATACTCTTGGGTTTATTGCATGGCATCAAAGAATGAAGCTTTTAGTCACCTTAGAACTTTATTTCTTAGATTATCAATTCATCACCCAGGATCTTTAAAATCAATTAGAAGTGATAACAGAACCGAATTTAAAAATCAATCTTTTGATCACTTTTGTGCTGAAAATGGAATAGATCATTAATTTTCTTCACCATATGTGCCTCAACAAAACGGTGTTCTAGAAAGAAAGAAAGAAAAGAACCTTAGTTGAGATGGCTAGGACTATGCTTGATGAATATCGAACTCCTAGGAAATTTTGGGCTGATGCGATTGCAACCGCCTGTTATGTCTCAAATCGTGTTTTCTTGCGCGCTAAGCTAGGTAAACACCGTATGAGCTCCGATTTGGACATAGGCCTAGTGTTACACACTTTCGGGTCTTTGGTTGCAAATGCTTTGTTAAGAAACATTGTAATCTTGATAAATTTGAACCTGGATCCATTGATGGCATGTTTCTTGGTTATCCATCTCATACTAGAGGCTACCGTGTGCTTTTACTTGACACTAACAAAATTGTGGGGACTTGTGAGGTGTCTTTTTATGAAGCTAGCACAGGTACTAGCTCAAACATTGCAGGTCCAGATCTATATCCGCAGGGGGAGAGCATTTTTGTTGAAGATGAGGAAGAAGTGGTGCTGCTGCCTGAAAATTCAGCAGCTAATGACATAGTTCTAGCTCCTGATTTTGATTCACAGCCAGCACCGACGACCACCATTGCTGGTCCAAATCCTCCTCAAGTCACAAGCTCATCGATCTGTGATGAACATGAAGAAGAACCTTGTGAAGTGTCCACTCCCCTCCGGGTTCTCAAAATTCATCCTCGACAACAAGTTATTGGAAGCTTGCACAAACGAGTCACACGGTCTAGGTTTTGCGATCCAAACTCTCATGCTCATTTTGCTTTTGTTGCTTCTATTGAACCCAAAGATATATCACACGCACTCACTAATGAATCTTGGATTATTGCCATGCAAGAAGAGTTAGAAAATTTTGAAAGAAATAATGTTTGGAAACTTGTACCTCCACCTCAAGGTCACACTTTAATTGAACCTAAATGAGTTTTTAAAAATAAACAAAGTGAGGATGGGGTTGTGGTTAGGAATAAGCTAGGTTTGTTGCTCAAGGTTTCACTCAAGTTGAAGGTCTAGATTTTGACGAAACTTTTGCTCCTGTTGCTAGATTAGAAGCCATAAGAATTTTGTTAGCTTTTGTTGCATCTAAAGGTTTTAAGATTTATCAAATGGATGTTGAAAGTGCTTTTCTTAATGGCTACATAGATGAGGAGGTTTATGTCAAACAACCACCGGGTTTTGAAAATTCAGATTTTCCTAATCATGTTTACAAACTTTGCAAAGCCTTGTACAGTCTCAAACAAGCCCCTAGAGCATGGTATGATAGGTTAAAAACATTCTTACTTGAAAAGGGATTTACCATGGGCAAGGTTGATAAAAATCAATGACTCATTATTCGTTCAAGTGTATGTGGATGATATTATCTTTGGTTGTGCTTCTCATGGTCTTGTGTCCAAGTTTTCAGCTATGATGAGTTCAGAATTGGAGATGAGTATGATGGGAGAACTCACGTACTTTTTGGGGCTGCAAATCAAGCAAACCAAGGACGGTACCTTTGTGCATCAAACGAAGTATACAAAAGACCTCCTAAGGCGCTTCAACATGGACAAAAGCAAGCCTCTTCGGACACCAATGGGAACAGGAACAACACTTGAACCTGATGAAGATGGTGAACCCATAGATCAAAAAGAATATAGAAGCATGATCGGATCACTTTTCTACCTCACAGCATCAAGACGCGACATACAATTCAGCGTATCTCTTTGTGCACGGTTTCAAGCCTCCCCACGTGCTTCACATTGTCAAGCCATCAAAAGGATTTTAAGGTACTTGCATGGAACTCAAGAATTTGGCATTTTTCTTCCTTCTTCCTCAACCATTACTTTGAAAGATTTTTCAAATGCTGATATTGGGGGTTGTAGGATTGATAGGAAAAGTACTTCTGGTGCTTGTCATTTTCTTGGTAATTCACTTGTTGCTTGGTCCTCTAGAAAACAAAACTTAGTTGCACAATCCACAAATGAATTTGAATATGTAGCTGCTGCTAGTGCTTGCTCACACATTCTTTGGATTGTTCAAACACTTAAGGACTATGGGGTTGATCTAGATAGTGTTCCACTGTTTTGTGATAACACTAGTGCCATTTGCATTGCTAAAAACCTCGTGCAACATTCTAGAACTAAGCACATTGACATTAGGTATCACTTTCTCCGTGATAATGCTGAAAAAAGAAACATTGTGCTTCACCATGTAGATACCGAACAACAATTGGCTGACATTTTTACAAAACCTTTGGATTTCACTCGTTTTTGTTTCATTCAGAGTGAAATAGGGGTTATGCATCCTCATGGCTTAAATTGAGGGGGAGTTTTGAAGCTTGGGAAGTTTATGTTTGAATCTGAACTTAAAATAATATGAGCATAGTATTTCATACATATATGACTTTGTGATTCCTTTTACATGCTGAAAGTTCTTACTACATTACTCATGTTATACATCTTATAGTTTTTTCCATGACTAGTAATTGGAATAATTACTTACACTAAATTTGGTCATGGTCGAACTTTCTTGCTGTTTTGAACTTGTTGCATGCTCACAAGTGCTTCTAATCATAAAAAATTAATCAAGTAATAACCTCACATGTTGAGATTTTATGATCAAATAAAAATGAGAAAAGATCAAGAGAATATGCATGCATCGCACTTCTTCTTTTGAGATGGCTTATCATTGCACTTAATATGAACATGGAAGAAGTTGTGTATGACTAAAACGATGTCCTTAAGCTTCTGATTTTCAAATGACATAGGCTTGGCTTGGTTGGTTAGAATAAGGCAGATGCGCATATAATCTCTTGCAAATATCATATGATCTAAATTTGTGCTTAAAAAATAATAAAATGCAGCAACACGTGTCATGCTTTCAAGTCTTGAAATAGTTAAGTTTGTGAGATCATGACTGGCTTAAATTGAAAATTACATTTGATCTCTAGCATGGCTTACACTACTTTATGTATCTAATTGATGTGATAGTGTAAGTTAAATGATAGTATGACTTGGATGAGCTTTGTTTTATATGTATATGTTATAATATGCTCATAACAATTAAAATTTCTCTTTTCAGCCTTGCTGAATACATTGTCAAAGGGGGAGAGATAATATGTGAATTTTTAAAGATAAGTATGCAAGGAGGAGAAATTGATTACACATTGCACATTTTCACAATTGTTTTTGGCACGATTCTTCTCATGGGGAGAATTTGTCTTTCTTCTCATTTTATTTCTGTTTTACAAATGGGGAGAAATTGGTTTCAAAACATTTAATGTGAATAAGCCAATGTTTGGATCTTAAGTGGTGTTGCCAATGCATTCATCAAGGGGGAGATTGTGAGACCTATGTGTGTTGGATACATTATCTATGGCGATAAATGTTTTGAATAATACCAAAACACCTTTTTAACAAGGTCTGACTCTAGTTCTGTCATGTCTTTGTTAGCTCCGTCATGTCTTTGTTAGCTCCGGCATGTCTTTGTTAAACTCAGATATGTTTTTGCTAGGTCTGACTTATGTTGGTTAGCTCCGACATGTTTTTCTAGCTCTGGCGCTAGGTTGTACTAGCTTTGGTAAGCTTTGGCGCTAGGTTGTACTAGCTTTGGTAAGCTCCGGCACTAGGTTGTACTAGCTTTGGTAAGCTCCAGCTCAAGCTCCGGTTAGTTTTGGTAAGATTCGGAGCTTGATCACATTGTTCCTGCTTTTACTGTGAAATGATTTTTACTTCCTTTACATTGATGGAAAGATTGCTTAGTATTCATTTGCTAAGTTTTTGTTGTGTTTTGGTTGTTATGGTTGATATCATTTTGCTATGTTTTTCAACGTGCTTATGTGAGGTGCTGACGTAAGATGTTGTAGTTTCAAAACTAAGGTGAGTCAAGTCGTGGACTTGGGCTCGTACGGATTGGCTTATTCATGTGCAGGTGTTGCTTGAGTTCAAGACATGACTGGTGACGGGATCCATTGAACTAGTCATAGGGAGAAGATGAGGTTCAACAACCAAGTTCGGGAGAAATTGTGGTTGAGTTGATCAGGAGGTTGCGCAGCATGTTTGAATCAAGAACAATGCACATGAAGGAATCGTAGGCGTCGTTGGAAGATGTTCGCACATATGAAGAGAGTCCATGGACGTGGATACATGGTTCTGAGGTGTGATGAAGAGATGTGGACATAAAGAATTGGTCGGAAAGGTCCAACCGACTTGGTTATGGACTCTGGCTGCGGTTGAGTCGTGTTTGACTCAAATATGGAAAGATTTGAGTTGGTTATGATAGGATTTTGTGTGGGTCACAAATTTGAGTTGTTTTAGGAATGTGGGATACGTTCATAAGGTGTTTGGAAGTCTTAAGATTGCTTCTATCTGCGTATAGAAGAGTCCTAAGCGGTTATGGAAAGTTTCAATTCGTGATTTGAGTAGGATTAGAGTCCTGATTTGAGTTGAGTTGGCCTTTAGGCTGGTTATATAAGCAAGGGAGGCCAGAGCTCATGGTGCACGACGTTGGGAGCTGTTCCTCTTGTGTTCTATTGAATAAAATTCGTAGTTGAAAGGAACTTTTGTGCCTTGTTCGTCCGAATTGTTCCACATAAGTTTTTCTCGTCGAGTTTCTACACAACATTGCCTTTCATTGGTGGTTTTATAATTACTCGAGTTTTACAGATCCAATTGACGTGATTCATTTTTTGTTGTCTTTACAACTTGATTATCTATCATCTGTAAAAAATATACGGTCATTGGTTTTGTGGTTTTTAATCTACACGAGTTTCTTTGCAGCGTTCCAGAACTGTTTTTTTTACTCGGTAGAACAGATTGACCTTTGCTCGATCTTTCGATCGTAACATGAGTTTCTCTCGACGGATTTGAGTGATTCTTGTTGTGTAGTCTTCGTGACTTGATTCTCTCTGATATATATTGCTTTTGTCACGGGGAAACATGTTTATATTAGTCTCACACACGATTTCTTTAACAGATCGTTTTTCTGTTGAAGGGGTTGGGATTTAATTGTTTCCGCTGCGTAAGATTTTTTAATCTACCATTCACCCCCCCCCCTCTGGTAGCTTTTCACATGCTCTTTGATCCTACAAGGATCCATGGAGAGGTTCAAGAAGTTCTTGGAGGAAGTCTTAGGGACATAGAGGACCATAGAATACGTTCAAAGAAGATGGAAACCGAGCACAACTCAAGATCGTGTCCAACTCGGAGTCCAAAAGTAGTTCGCACTAAAACGGACGTCTAGGAAGCATACTATCTCCGTTTTTTATGTTCTACATATGCAAGGAAAGGCGAGATGATAACCTTTCCAATGCCGCTGGTACCATGTCAAAATTCCTTCTGAGTCGATAGGAATCATCAAAACAAAATCGAGTCCAGAATCTGTCAGGGTGTTGCGTCACCATATTGGGCCATTGGGCCTTCTATCAAGTCTAAGTCTATTATTTTCGTGTTTTAGGGTTAGGTCGCGACCCCAAAACCTCTTTAGACGTCCTCCCACCTATATATACTCTATGGTGGCCGACATAAATAATTGGCTTTTGCTTAGATTAATCTGTTATACACAGTTTTGCCGTTTATCAGTTTGTGAGACCCCAACTTTGGAATTCTGATTGCTTCTACCTTGTTATAGCTTGCGTTCTCGGTTGCACCTGCAGGGATTAGCCTTCATGGTGAGGTCAAGCGTGTGAACCACGGTTGATAACCAACGTAGCGGTGATGTAGTGATTGCAGGGGTTGTTCGTGTTTTCCTCGAGAGCCTCAGATCATCAACATCGAGATCTCCATCAATCGACTTATCCATTACCTTTTGGAAGATCGGGCCTAAACATCCTCATCAGACTTGATCTATCATGATACTTCAATGGGAGGTGTAGTTCCATAGCTAGCATGTCCACCTTGCTAAGTGGTGTGCATGCCAAGCTAAGGGAACTAGAGCATTCTTGAATCCACCCCTTGAGTAGAGAGCATATTCTCATCTGTCATGAATGGGAATAGGACTGCTTCAGCTCCAGCATGAATGTGGTCATGCATTGAAAGAGCCAACCCATGACATGAGTGTTGGATGAAGAGCCAACTATCCATCCCATGATGGAGGCAAACCAAGAACTCTTGGAGCATCTCCCAAGCTTGGGGATGGATGACTTTGGCTCCTACTGGAACCTAAAATTCTTCCGTGAAAGGCAATGGTGTTGCCTAGCAGACATTTGTTGAGGTACGGCTTAAATCATCTTGGAGTTGAGAACTTGCGTCCTCGTTGGCCATCCCCTAAAATGGGTTAGCCAACACTACCCTATTTTCACAGAAAAGGAGAAAATAAACAAGGGCAATGCTATCTAATAACTATTAGTACCTATATCTTAATCACAAGTGAAAGCTATCCTTCACTTCCTTTTCCTTCCTCGGCAACGGCGCCAGAAATGCTTGTTGATGGCTCCTAAGAAACATTAACAAATCATCCTCGACAACGGCGCTAGAAATGCTTGTTGACGTTTCTTAACGTCACAAATCATCTCTAGTAAGAGATGAGGTCTACAAGCACATGAATTTGTCGTGTAGCATTTCACCCAAGAGTAATCCCAAGGGTATCATATTTATCCCAAGGGAAGGAAATGGAGTAAAGTAAACACTACTCTTAGGATCAAGCTATGGGATACTAATCAATTATCAAGACAGGGGTAAGTTGATAATATATAGGTAGTATGATGCACACCTAAGCAGTCTATTCCAAAGTGTAGACGAGTTCTAATGGAGGTTAGACTAAGAATTGGGGAGATGCACCTACAATGCTTCTAATATACATATACATAGCCTAGGATAGATACTAATGAGCATGACAATGGTGAAATCTTATGCTAAGTTGTTCAACACATCAGGCACAGGTTTACCCCTAGCAATACTAGGGCAACTTCTGCCAAGAGCATGTGGCATAGCCGAACGTGGAGGATTACAAAGGATAGATAAGGTTGTCACCACCTACTGCCTATCCCTTCAATCCGTGGGTTTATGAGACATCCAACGCTACTTAACTACCCTAGCACCATGCTAGCATATTAAGTAAATACCATAGGAGCCATGGCACAAGCCATCCTAAAGCAATGAACTAAATCATCATTGAACCAATGTTGAGACATAACATAAGTTATTCATATTAACATGATCATATCATAGCTAATTAGACTATAGTGGGGGTTTATAGTGTTTACGATTATAGTATAATGACATTAAGGCATGATCATCAAGACTATACCTACCACATACATGGAATCCACAATCAAACAAGAAACGATTCATCAAAGTATATGAATAAAAGAAGTCTAAAGATAATATATTTATTATGCATAAAGTCACAAATATAAGAAATGATACATGAGCCATACCTTTCCCAACTTGGACTTGGGACTCGAGGCTCTCCTCTTTATAACCTAACTCTACTAAGGACTATGAGAACTAGTGTATACAATAGAATGATGCTCAAGTGGTGTGTGATGAAGTGAGGGGTGAAGGGTCCTATTTATAGGTGGAGAAGTGTCAGTTCCCACCACCAAAAGCGCGTGAATCAATCATCAATGACTTCTTCAAGCCGAGAGGAGCCAACATGTGGAAGCTGACCAGGTTTGGCACCAGGAAGGTGTCGGCCAGACCACCAGGTTGGCCGACCTGGTCCTGGCTCTAAATGGCTTGTGCTTTGTCGAGGTAGCTTCTAGGTGGGTCCCATTGACTGATATAGTGTGTACATTGTTGGCTGGCCTCAGATACTTCTGTTTGTGGGCCATTTGATCCATGTGGTTCCACATGGCAGTGCTTGATTGGTCGGAATGATATTTTATAGGATCGATCCCCTTGTTTCACTTCAATTCTATACAAAATACCTGCATGTACTAATTTCTCCAAGGACAAGTGGGAATAGGTTAAACAGAAAGGTGATGTGTGCAAAAAATGATATTTCCTTGACATAATTGTGTTATATTGATGGGTGAAATTGGTATATAACAGCCGTCAACATGGTCCTAGGCCAAACCAAAGACAAAAAGCATCATGCAATAGCCTATGCTAGCAAAACTCTGAAAAGAGCTCAACTCAATTATGCCACAACTGAAAAAAGAGCTCTTGGATGTAGTTTTTGCAATCAATAAGTTTAGATCCTATTTGGTTGGAGCCACGGTCATAGTCTACACAGACCATGTTGCCTTGAAGTACTTGCTCAGCAAAAAGGATGCTAAACCAAGGATAATCCGATGGATTCTTCTACTCCAAGAATTTGACTTAGAAATCAAGGATAAGAAACGAGTAGAGAATTATGTGGCAGATCATCTCTCACATATGGAAGTCCCACAAACCTTGGACATTCCTATCAATGACTTCCTACGAGATGATATGCTTCATAAGGTGACAAACTCTCACCCCTGGTATGCAGATATCGTGAACTTCATGGTCACGGGATACGTACCACCAGGATAGAACAAAAATAAACTCATCTATGGGAGTCGTAGACACCTTTGGGATGACCCATACCTCTATCGACTTTGTGCCGATGGCCTTCTTAGAAGGTGCGTCTCATCAATCGAAGGCACCAAGATTATTGAGAAATTCCATGCTAGCCCCTATGGTGGCCATTATGGTGTTTACCATACCCAGGCAAAGATCTGGAAGAGTGGATTCTATTGGCCTTCTATGTATGAAGACACAAAAGAATTCATTTGCAGATGTTGGAAATGCCAGCATGGAGGAATCTCCGCTCGCAATGTGATGCCCCTAACATATAATCTCCAAGTGGAATTATTTGATGGGTGGGGTATTGATTTCGTGGGACCTTCTCTTAGGTCCTATGATTGCAAATATATCCTTGTGGCTATAGATTATGTGTCAAAATGGGTAGAAGCCTTGCCATGCAAAAATGCTGATTCCAAGCAAGCTAGGACAATGTTCCATGAGATAATTTTTGCCACACTTTGGAACTCCTCGTATGATCATAAGTGATGGAGGGTCTCATTTCATAGATAAGACCTTCCGAAACATTTTGAGGGAGCTTGGTGTCCAAGATAACATTGCTACTTCCTACCACCCACAAAGAAGTGGTCAAGCAAAAACATCTAATAAGCAAATTAAGAATATTTTGCATAAGATTGTCTTGGAAATGGGAACGAGATGGAAGCATAAGCTACCCAACGCATTGTGGGCATACAGTACTGCCTACAAAACCCCCATCAGCATGTCTCCTTTCCAACTTTTCTATGGGAAGACTTTTCATCTTCCAACAGAATTGTAACATAGAGCCTATTGGGCCATCAAGCGGTGGAACATGGTCCTTCATTAAGCTGGAAAACACCGATTGAAGCAAATTTTTGAGTCAGAAGAATGGAGAGATAAGTCGTGCCATAGTGCCAAAATCTACAAGGAAAGAACTAAAAGATGGCATGATAAGAGGATTACGCCTAAAGAGTTCAAACCTGGAGATAAAGTTTTACTCTTCAACTCTAGGGTTAAACTCTTTGGACATGGGAAGTTTAGAAGTAAATGGGAAGGACCCTTCACTCTTGTAGAAACCTCATCCCATGGACCATCACACTCCAAGTGATGATGATCAGCTATTTAAAGTGAGTGGGCACCGACTCAAATTATTTCTTGAGTCCCAGGAGGAGGAGGCGAGAAAGGAAACTTACGTGATAAATCTTATTGATTTTCATGCCATTTCTTTAAATTCTGTCTAAATTCTCCGTGTCCAGTTAATAGGCCCATTCAATTAAGCATCTAAGGGGCTCATTAGGCCAACCCACGAAAACATGGCCTCAGCGGAGCAAAAAGTGGTTCCACGGAACCCTAGGGTCGGTCAACTCCTCCTTTGCATCGTCGGCGTTCTGTTTTCTTGTGCGGACTCTCCCGATGTATCCCAACAAGACTCTTGGTGCTATTGTACTTTCACCGCTTATCTAATAATGGGAACAGAGAGGGGATCCTTGCATCATCCAGAAAAATCCATCTCCTGTTCCTCCCATACAAGTCATGGCTGACAAGAAAATTGTGCCTCATGCCTCCTCTAGCTCAACCTTCAACCTGAGCGGAGACATCGCGCTGGCCAATGACAAGTCCACCCTCGCATTGGAGTCCGTCATGGCTTTAGATGGTGTACCTGTCTCCATGATCCCGCCACCGACAAAAACTCCATGTGGGCGTAGCACCACACCTCGTGGTGCTGCACGGTCGCTCTCCCCTTGGAGGACGCCCATGAAGTCGACAACACCTGCATGTCATCCGACTATGGCTAGCCTTAAGCCAGTCCATACCCATTTTTTTCCTGAAAAGACGAGTCTCTCCCAAAGCTGCAACCTGTCAAGGAGTTTATGTACACTCTAAAGACCAAGGACGGTGACGTAGTGAACCACCACCACAAGTGACCTATGCATACCTCGCCTAAGCGTGTGGGAGACCACCTCATTATCTACGTGGCACGCAAGCCTGAAGGAGGCTATGCAAAAGGCTTTTTCAAGCAAGTGGATAATTTGGTGATAGAGGAGTCAACAGGCTCGTCCTCCTCCAAAATTAGGCGTCACCTCTCGCCACCTGCCATTAGAGGGCCACCTGGCCAATTTGAGGACAGCGACGGGAAATCTCCTCGTGCCCCTAAAGTGGCACAGCTTTCTAAGAAGTTAGCTTCTCTCAGTTTGGAGAACAAGAAGTTATTGGAATTAGTGGCTGAAGGGCGCATAGAGAGGGCGAAACTAAAGGTTGAGCTCATCTCCCTCAAGGAGGAGATAGATGGTGTTCGTCGTGGCAGGAGCGCCAAGCTGCGGTGCATATGCAATGCCATCAGGAAGCCTGATATCTACAACACACTATAGTATAGATGTCCCGACCTCATAGGATGCTTACTAGTGTAAGTTTAGTTTTATTCCAAATTGTATTCCTTAAGTTTAGATTGAATAATGTAAGCATCCCCAATATTTTGAATTCAATAAAATGAACTTAATGGTTCATCTAACCCGCTAAACTTCCCCCTTTAGTTTATTTTTGTTATTTTTGATGAATAAGGCCAAAGAACAAGTGTTGAGAGGCACCCCAAATCGCGAAATACTGACGTGCAAAAATAGCGCTGCATCACGAAACACCTCACAACTGAACATACGACTCGACACGTCGAAACAGAGCAACGGAGAGGCCAAAAGGGGGTCTGCTGAACCCCTTGGTCAGCCAACCTTGTGTGGGCCCCACATGGCTTTGTTTTGCTCCACAAGTTCGGTTTGGATCTCTTATCTCCGAATATATGTGCTACCCTGCTGTTTAAGTTGATTTTCTATTTAAAACCGAATATTAAAACGGATCAACTCAACATTCGATATTAAAACTTGGTAGTCAAATTTTGCTTGAACTGAAAATTTGAATACTTCATATTGCCTTGTTTGTAGTTCTCACAATTAAAGTAGAAAAAACACGTCATCTAAGTATTTGACTTGTGTGATATGGTAAATGAGTTATTCGAGGAGATATCTCTTTGCTTGAAACTGATTTTGATGTTTGCGAAAATTTAGAGTCTTGAACTTTGCCTGATTCTCTCATTGGAAATTTAAATACCCACCAAGGCCATATGATACACTTATTGAAAACCACATGCATATGCAACTTTTTTTTTCATTGAACTTTGTCAAACTCGTGACCCAATTGAGTGACATGCAAGAACTTTTGACTTAAAAATTCTTGTGCACCTTATTCATACAAAATATCTCACATTGAGAATTGGCACTTACCATCCATCCAATAAAGAAACTCCATATGGTTATCAAAATCTCTCTAGGAAAATAAAAAGGAGTAGAATACATGGCTACGAAAAAAAGCATCAACTCTTCAAAAGAGGGAGTATGCCAAAAAAAAAAGAGAGAGAAAAATAGCTATATTTCATCCTTAAAGAGAGAAAAACCATGGAGTCGACAATTATCCATTCCATTAATGTGCACAAGGATTTTCTTTGACAAATTGATTGTTCATAAGTCTCTCATAGGATCAAGTTTTTGACTTAGTAATATATGAATTGCAATGTGTGCCACATTTATCCCTACCAAGCTCCAGATATAGCCATATGGGCAATTGTTTCTTTGACTTCCGAATATAACAAATCATCAGATCATTTTGGCAGGGGAAGATATAAGGGAACTACATTCCAACCATTCCACACTTCAAACACCCAAAATTGATGTGGTAGCCATGTTCCAAAAAAAGGGAATTCATGAATTGAGGTATGAGTTAAAATATCTAGTATTCTCATTTTCTAACTTATAGCAAATTTGTGACAACACCTTAGTTCTTCTTCTTGCCTTCACTCAAGGACGAGCAAAGGACTAAGTGTGGGGGAGTTTGTTGATGGTCCTTAAGTGCTATATTTAGATCGTCAATTCACCTCATAATGTGCACAACAGAGAAACACAACATAGTGGTAGGGTTAAAAACCAACTAATTCCACGAGTGTTGGTGTTTATTTGTATTCAGGAGAATTACGCCCAAAAATACCAACACATGCAGGGAGTAATCCATTAAATTATATTTCGACGAATAAGACAATGCCATGTGTCATCACATGGATCAAATGGCCCATAAACAGTAGTATTTGAGGCCATCCAATGGTGTAGCACCCATATCCATGGATGGAACCCACCTGGCAGGAACCTGGAGAAATCACATGCGAAACGGTGCAAAGACCAGGTCAGCTGACCCCCCTAGTCGGCGGACTTGGTCCTGGCGCCAAACTTGATGAATCGCCACGTGTTGGCTCCTCCCGGCTTCCTGGAGACAATGGTCACTGATTCGCGCTCATTTGTGTAAAAGCCCTAAACTCAGAAAACAAATTTGGAATAGGAGAATTTAAAATTTTGAATGGGAAAAAGAAATTGAAATGGAAACTGAAAAAAAATCAAACCAATTCAAACTTTGATTTCGGGAATTCGAATATTCAAAACTCGCTCCTGTTCAAACTTTGCCAAAATAAAAATCTGAGTTCACCATTAAATTCCAAATATTCAGAAGATCCTCTCTGCAAAGTTTCAAAAATTTTGAAGCACATTTTCTATTTAATTCAAGGGCTCCATTGAATACCATTCAAATTCAAATTCAAATTTGAGTTTTAATTGAAACTTGATCAATTCAATGTTTTGAATTCAGAATCAGATCCAAGATATTTGTTTGAGCTTATCTACAAACTTTCATGAATTTTGGACCTTGTTTGGTGGGGAGTTAAAAGAACAAAGAAGGGATTAGGATGAGAAGGTGGGGCCCACTGTCCAGTGACTCAAATGTGTGCTGCTCCACCGTTTTCAACGTGGCGACGCCTCCCGGCATGCAAGCCACCGAGCTGCTTTCTTGATTGCATCGTGGAAAGCTCTCCATGCCTCTCACTGTCTATTTGTGCCCCTCATGGCCGACGGCATCGAATTCTCAGCTCGGTCTTGCCATCCCACGCCCCAGTTTCGCCCCACCGTCGCCATTGTGCCGCCCTCCAGCTCGTCGCGTCGTGCTGCCGTTCTAGCCATCGTTCCTTCTCGACTTCAAAAGCAAGGTAAAGCCTAAGCTTATACTCTACCTTCTGATGCAAACCGTTCTTTGTTTCCTCACCGTCTGTCGTGGTATTTTTGAAGTTTTGGTGGAGCTCACCGTGAAGCTGCCGGGAATTGCCTCTGCTCCACCATCGCCAGCCCTCAACAAGCAGTGTTATGCCTCGACCTCAACAGCAAAATGGATTGCCAACGTGAGCTCTTTCTCACGGTAAAACCCGTGCATCCCTTCCTACAGTCAAGAGCAAATGGTTTGAGTTTTACCGAAGCTAGTTCATATCAAGCTCACTAGGTCATCGATTTAATTCCATTTCTACGTGCAACAATTCTTCAATCCAATTAAGGATTATCTTCTAGATCTCCAGGCGCATCATCTCACCAAAAAAGTAAGGAAGTCATTGAGAGATAAAGTTAGGTTCTGTGTTTCCATGGCCGCCAATGAAAATCCGTCGGGACGGCGTCGAACACTTTATTGTCGGCCGTTCCACGGCTTTTGCATCTTCCAATCATCTCCCTCATGATTCCAGGAGCATCCCCGACCTTTTTCTGAGGCGTTTGCACTTTGGATGTGAAGTTTTGACATGGTCGAAACCTTAGCCGCCGTTGACGTTGTCGCGTGCAGGTTTCCGGCCATCGCTGGCGTTCGATGACCTTGTCGTGCTCAGCACATTGGAAAATGGTTAGATGGTGAGTTTGGATAGGGATGCTGGCCGGGAAAGGCTAGCCGGTGAGTTCGCCGGCGCTGCGCCGCCGCGGCCAGCCGAGCACCACCCTTATCGCGAGGTAGACGAAGGGGGTGGCGGGTCCCGCTTGTCAGTGGTTGATTCCCCTCCTTCGGATCTGCTTTGTCAACGGGGTCAAGTGCGGCTGCGTGGATTGAACCCTATGGCCCATATTTGGCCCATTTGCGATTGGGTCATTTTAAACAGTGGGGCCCAGTGGATTAATTCAAACGTTTTCCATTTACAAATAATTCCATATTTCATTAAAACTTCTAAATTCAATTACCCCTATTAGAATTGCTCAAATAATTTCCAATAAATTCTGGTAGACTCATCATGATCTAAACTTTGCAGTGGTGCAATTTGTTGGACATGAAACTTTCAGAATTTGCATAATTGATTCCTTTGAACTAACTTCTTGGGAAATTAATTACCCCTGTTCTGTTAATTGGAAAATTCCAAATTTTGGTAAGGACACCCTTAAAAATACACTTGATCTTCAGTCAGAATTTCAAATTCATTGGACTTCAATTACTAGGTGGATAAGTGTTTCAAATTTCTATGTAGTTTAAAAATTGTGAAACGTACAGAAACCATTTCAGGATTTCCCAAAACTTGTAAAATCAATTTCTCCCAGTAGGAAGCTCAGAAAATTGTGAAACAAATTTCCCTAGAACCAGTGAAACTCCTCTACCATAATAAACCACTGGTAGCCATGACAAAACTACAAATTTAATACCATAATTCAGAGAAGCCTTTTCATTGTTGGAATTTTAGAGACAACAAGATTTCTTGAACATCTCCAAATTTTTGTCCAGATCTTCCTCATTGAACCTAGTATCCATTGTAGAAATTCCAAAGCCAAATTAAAATCATTTGCATACCTGATCAGTATTTGTAAGTTCTTTTCTATAGTTTCAATATCACTCATGTACTTTATATATTGCATATCATATAGTGACCGAGATCGAGGAGGAGCCGGAGCCCTTGGTGATTATACTACCAGAAGCTAACTTCCCCTCTGACTTGTAGCCAGGCAAGCCCCGGTTTGCATTTAAGTGTTATTTAAAAGTTTATATTTGTATCATTTATGTCTAGGATGAACTTTGTGCATTAGGGTTAAGGTGCTTGTTACTCCACTTGCATGACCCATAAATCCTATAGAGTATCGGGTAGGTCTATAGCTCAACGAGTAGGAAATGCCATGCTAATGTTTTGAGGAATCCGGTAGAAGTCGAGTAGTTGGAATCTACTCGCGAGATAGGATTTTATCACACAGGAAAGATTTGATCAAAGAATGGTTTATGAATATGAAATTGAGACCGAGCAGCGGGTAGGATGCAGCGAGATGTGGTCTCACGTGCGCAGCCCAGCTTGTGTCAATTGAGGACCGTTCCGTGTGCGGCCCTGCTGGACAAGTTTGAACTGTACCGGATGCATACTGGCTATATGGAAACCAAGAAACCGATGTAATTGGTTAACCTGGGTGTCGAGGCTTACCCTACCGTTTTATAGGAGTGGGTTGAGGGCAGCAAGGTGTAAATTTGCCGGCGCGCATAGAGATGCTCCACGCGGGGAGCTCCTACCCGTTATGGAAGTACCGGTTCGGCATTTGGGTTTCCTTTGAAAGGTTGCTGCATACAACATAGTATTGAAGTGTGTTTCGCTCCACTTCCGAAATGGGTGTATGTGACATGTTATCCGGGTGTCTACTGATTGCAATCACCGTCCCTCGCAGTTATTTGAGTACCGCTTGTTCCCTGCACTGTGACGTAGTAAATACTAAAGAAGCCAGGAGAATATGATGTATTGAAATATAATTGCTTTGTAACTATGATTGCTGTCCAATATGCTTACTAAAGTTACTGTTATTAAACTTGTAAGTTGCTGTTAATAACTGGAAAATTAAGGATCAACATGTAGGCGAGTCATTTACTACTATAACTATTCCTATGTTAAGTGTCCCTGCATGTAGAGTTCCATGTTTAGGTGAGACGGTTAAGTATTGTTGAGCCTTCGTTCTCACGGTTGCTATATTAAGTTGTTTGCAGGTGAGACGTATGAGGAAGGCCCCGAAGATGAGGCGATGCCCCCATCAGGGTATACCGCCTAGTGGGAGCCCTGCACGCCGCCATGATTGTTGTGTGCTGCTAGTGTGTAGCGTCCCCGGGCTGGACGGCTGCACTTTTGCATAGTTAGGTTGAGAGTTTAGCTATGAATATTACTCCCGCTGTATATTAAGTATTGTAAAAGACTTCCGCTTTTTCTATAAATAAAACTTTGTATTTTGTTGTATTCCTTTCGTTTGGGCTGTTGGGTGCCGCATCGCACGGCACCACCCTCTGCGATTCCTGGAATGTGTGGACCCAGTCCTCACAGCCTGGTATCCGAGCCGCATTGGGAATAGCACGCTCAAAAAGAGCCTATTTTGAAAACTTAGAAGTAGTCGAGTGAGGATTAGTTACTATGCGCACATAAGGTCTATTATAGTATTAGTTACTTAAGGTAGCAAGCTAACTTATGTGTTATTATATTCTGTAACGACGCTCTGACAGTTAGGTAAGAGGTATGGTACGCCACTGCAAGCGAATCAGTTGCGGTAAGCTTACCATGCGAGAGGTAGCATGTGATGGTTTTCGTGGCTTGGCACGGAAATGTCAATATGAGTCTCTCAAACTTTCCATGTTCCTGAGAACATATGACACGCGGTACCCTAGGGTGCTACAAAATTTGTGGGAGTCCCCGTCAGGTGGGACATAACCCGATGCGCCCCCTACAGGTGCAGCACTATGCAAAGACGCGGGACCCCGTCGGGTGGTAGAAAACCCGGCCATGTACCTCGAGACATGGCTTAGCTCGGGGCGGCCCGTATGGAATGATACGGGACAAACGTTTTTACTTTCATATATATTATTCTGAATTGATCGCCCGTGCGGGCTGTGCCGTACAGAACAATATGATTGATCTATTATTTGTATGTAGCTGCAGGATACTAACCACGTTTAAGTAGCTCAAGTTGAAAATGTTTGCGAGTGAACGTCATTAGTGCCACCGTTGAGAGTATGCCGGAATACCGGCTTAGGATTATCTTTGGTGAGAGCGTAGTACCGGCATTGCATTTGAGTTTCACCCGGCACGTTGACGGCGATATCTGTGCTGGAGGTATGACTCGACAACAAGTAAAAATTTACAACTTAGGACTAAGTTTGAATTTGTAATCTCTGTTTTGGATCATGCTGGTCAGATTTACAAGTAATCGTGTGGTCGCTGCGATAGGCGGACATATGGTTTGGGAACTTGAGGAAGTCATACGAAAGTTTCATTTTCAGCTCCAAGACAGATTTCAATATTTTAAATTTGAAAACATCATTTGAACTTAAATTGCCCAGTTCCTGGTTGGAACTGTGAACTGGACAGAAAAATTGACTAAGTTTGGAACAGCATAACTTCCTTCATAATTCACCCTTGAAGGTCTACCACACATGGCTGGAAATCTTAGAGAGTCCTATAAAACTCTTATGTTCAACTACATATCATAAAATCCCTGTAAACTAATGAAAAATTCAAATTTCCAAACTCTGTTAAATCTAGACAGAGACTGGACAGTTTCTGTATCCTGTCATTGTTTTTATCATATCTCTTAGTAGAATCGACAAATGACTTCATGTAATGCATTATGTAATCCTGAGGGTGTATACAACAATGTTGTAATTTATGATTTCCGCATATATTGATGTTTCGTATCTAGAAAAATGTGGACAAAATCAGCCTTAAACAAAGGAGATGCTGTCAAAATTTTTCCAGAAAACTTTCAACATGCAAAAATCATATATCCTCATACAGAAATAATATTAAGGCAAATAAATACATTATGGAAAGATATTTGAGTGTACTACAACATTGTATTTGAACTCAAGTCCTGAATGTGCTTCTAACTGGATGAAAATTTTGAATTCCTCCAGACAGGTCAGAATGAAAAGGAACTGAGACAGAATTCCAGTGTTATATTCCCTTTGGCATTTGAATTTGAATTCACTTTCATAATTCAATTTTAAAATCCATGATCTGTTTATCAACAAAGTTTTTTGAATTTGAGTATTTGACTCATTCAAGTACTTCTTTTATAGATGGCGGATGTGATGCTGTTGCCGGACGGATGTGTGTTCTCCACGTGCGCCAACCATCCAGGCTTCGCGAGCATGCTGTGGGAAGTACTCGAACAGTTTGGTTTCATCAAGATGCCATGCTATTGGGGTCAAGAATGGCTGACAGGGGCGTACTGTCATGTACCGTCCTGGTCGACGTCCCAGCTAGTCCGTGTTTTCATGGATGGGCTCCTTTTTCGGTCACTATCCAGGGAGCTCGTTTGGACGACATGTGGGCCATTGCAGCAGGCGAAGCACTTATGAAGCTTTGCGAGCTTCATCAAGATGCCATGGTTGGGACACAATTTGCTCTTCTTCCGGTTTGTGGTGTGGCTGGTCTTGAGTGGCAACATTTTATGGTTGCAGCTTATCAACCATATGGCGACACAACATTGACAACACGTGGGACTTATGCCGCTGCATCCAGCATGGTGGTTCTTGCAGAACGTGCAATCCTTCAGGAGCAGGTCGAAGCCTTTAGGCAAGCGATTGAACGGGGTAACACTCTTGATTACATCAATTTGAACCTACGTTCGTTCTTGGCTCCAAACTACAACAATAAGCCTTATCGCAGACGGCTCCAAACCTATTATCATACGCGGTTTTTAAAACCGCCTGAAACGAAGAGCCTATGATAATCCGCAATTTCACAGGCGGAGAAGTGATACCGCTTGTGAAGAAACATTATCACAGACGGTTTTTACTTATGCTAGCCGCCTGTGAAGATAAGTTGTCATAGGCGGGTAGTGCAACATACATACCCGCCTGTGATAATTGTCTTACCACAGGCGGGTCTTGCAGCATATCTAACCGCCCGTGATAATTGTTTTATCACAGGCGGATGTTGACCTACACCAAGCCGCCTGTGAAGACTTTTTACTGCAGCCGATTTCTTCCATAACAGTAACCGTCTGTGATAATTAAGTTATCACAGATGATTCTTTACCTATATCTAGCCGCCTGTGATAATTTTTTTTTCACAGGCATTCCTAGCCGTTGGTAAATAACCGCCTGTGATAAGGTATAACCTATGCATTACTACTGCTGTTATTTCTAATTTCCAGGTCAATTCAATATAACCACAGAACAAAAATCAATAATATCATCACTGAACAAAAGTCAACAATATTATCATTACTACTGCTGTTATTTCTAATTTCCGAGTCAATTCAATATAATCACAGAACAGAAGTCAACAATATCATCACAGATCAGAAGTCAACAATATTATCATCACAGAAGTCATCTCACAGAAGTCAATTTCCTAAAACAATATACATATGTACAAGTTACACATACGATTCATCTCATAGTTTACAAGTTTTCACTAAAAACTGTTTCTATTGGCATAGTCGCAAAGTTCTGACACATCAGCTATTGCACCATTCTCATCAAAGAACTTCCCTCTTTTGTGCAAAATTTCGCGACGAATGAATTGACAGAGTTCAGAAGCAATCTTGTCGGCTCCTCCTTCAGGAATACTTCTACAAACCGGCCATTCTTCATTCAGATTCTTCGTGTGCTGCAATATAACACATAACAAGGTTTAGAATGTGTTGGTTTGAACAATCTCAAAGTATAGATCAAAGTGAGAGTATACAGGAATTTAGTTGGTATTTTTGGAGCAGTTGTACTATGAGCAATTGAATTTTGAAGTTGGAACCAAAATATGAAAATAATGTTTCTGGTAATATTGAACAGCAGAGAATATAAGTATTAAACTATGCTAGTTACAATGAAAATGAAACTCAAAAGTAAGAAAATAAGGTATCGACATTAAGGATAACTTACATCCTCACAATTCACAATATATACGCCGGCGGTCCGAAGATGCTCGCATACATAATACCCGCATAAGACACTCCCGGCAGGCTACTTTGGACAAGCATAATACGTTTTAATGTCCAATGCATTCGTATTGGAAGGTCTCTCACCGCCAAGTTGTTCCGCGTAACGCCAAGCGCTGTAATACGAGAATTGTCATATAAAACTTGTCAACACATTCTAAATGTGTGTAAATTAAAATTATTGAATAAATGTACAGTTTCAAAATGGAAAGGAAATCTTTGTAACGATCTGGTGGGAAATCGGCCGAGTCCAAGACTGTTGCCATTCCCTACGTTGGCTTCATGAAGATCATTATGTAGTGATCACTGCAAACTGTGTTAATAATTACCAATAAATGCTATTTCAATGTCATGTGTCGAACTTACTCGAAGTTTTACGGAGCCTTTACGAGGTCCTTGCCGTCTCTAACAAAGTTAAACATTGCATGTCCTATGTAAGCTGCAACTTCTATCCTTTTATCCTTCTTAAGTTTTGCGATTGCTTTTTCAAAATCTTTTTTTTTCATTTCCTTGAACTTTGCTGAGTCTCGATCTGCCTGGATGTCGAATAGCGCCTTTGCAATCATAGTAAGGTCAAGGATACCTGTCTTGCGCGCCAACTTTTCATTATCCACGTATTACATCCTATTGAAGAAGTCCAGAATTGTTATAATATCATGAAATGCGTATGCGTGTAGTAAGAAAAGCAAATACAAAACATTGGAGCACTCACAAGCACCAGACGAGCATCGGGTTGATTTCGAGCATGCCCCGATGCAAAAGGGGATGCAACTCTTCAAATAAAATGACTCGTCTATCTTCTCAAGTGCTCCATAATGCTTCTTTTGGAATACGAAATGTGACGCAATTAAGACCATATCTTGTGCTGGCAAGGATGTACCACTCATGCATTCTTTTGAGCGGGACGAGTTGTTTGCTAAGTTGTACGGATGTCATGAACGGCTTCCCATTCTCAAATTCAGGAGGAACATCCTCAAGCTTGTATATTGGAACTCCTGGTTTAACTAAAGTCATCCGCTGATTATACATGACACCGTCTTCTTCCCACTCCTTGATATTTCCTAATTCTGGCTCATGAGAAGAACGAGATGCACTCAATTTTATAATATTTTCCTTCATAGTTTCCAAATATTTTGACACTTCTGATGAAGGTTTCTTATTTTCGTATGAGCTAACTTTGATAGGCACTAATGACCGAGGAGTAGTCGTCAGAAGTTGGACACTGGCTTGTTGAACCTTTTGTTCAACTGATTGCTCTTTACTCCCAGCAGCTGGCTCTAGTACTACTTCAAGCTGTTGCTCAACTGGTTGGTCTTTACTAGCAGCAGCTTGCTCTGGTACTGCTTGAAGCTGTTGTCCAACTTGTTGCTCTTGGATATCTTTACTAGCAAGGTTACTATCATCCTTGCACAGACATGGGGGGAGTGGATCTTCCTAGACTGAGAGTGGATCTTCATGCACTTTCGCCTTAGAAGATGGGGTTGCAGTATTTCGAGATGCGATGGGGCTAGAAATTGGCTCATCGTCCAACACGATATCTCGTCGGTGCCAAAGGATCAGTTGGTTGACAGCCTTCCCCAGAGTCGCGATCCCCTCAGGTGTGACGTGGTCTATTTCATAATCTTCATAATCATTATCAATGATCTGAAGAACTTGCACCATAGCATAATACAACGGAAGTGGATTCCCGTTGAAGTCATGATCAGGCTTTGCCATAGCAGTGGCAACCTGTTTAGTTTTGTTCCCTGCTCTGCCGATCGGGACAAGAAGACGACAAGATTTGTCGTTAGTAATATCATCGACAGGGAAGTTATGGGTTGACCCTAAGCCTGGCACAGAACCAACGCTGCTAGGGTAGGCAGTTGGAGATACTAATTGCTCCTTTTGCACCGGAACCATCGTTGTACTGGGTGCCACTAATTGTCCCGATTGTCTAAGTTGTTCCATTATTTCTTGCATATTTTCTTTGACCTTTTGAGCAATCGTTTCATCAAGTGTTTTCTTAAACTTCTCATGTCTTCTATATGTGACATTTGAGAAGAGACCGCTCTAACCCATTCGATGTGTTCACGATTTCCTAAGATAGCGGTAAGTTGGTCATTCTCCCTCTTCGACTTGAAGAGACCCTTCTGTTGCTTTTCAATTACTTCTTTCATTTTTTCCTCTACTTCATTCATAGAGTCGGGCTTTTTAAGTTTGCCCTTGCTGGTCAAACCTGACCGGGCAAAGAACCACCGTTGTGTTCGCTCATCGCAGCCTTCTAATGGGTGAGGATTGCCCTTACTGGTAATTTCGTCTAATATCTTATTCCATTTCTGCACTTTGGGGGCATATCCGGCAGACCCCAAGCGATGATGTTATTTGTTCTTTTTTGCAAGCTCTGACCTAGTTGCACTTAGAGCTTTAGCATCAGGTGTGGTCTTTTGACAAACAAACTCTTGCCACTGAGCTTGTGTGATTTTTCCCATCTTCCTCGGGCTAGGGACCTTATCGTCCTTAACATAAGCATTCATTTTGCTCTTCCAGCCACGAAACTTCTTGCCGCAAGAGACCAATGTTGCTTTATTTACAGCTTCTTTTGTGCCCTTCGGGAACTTGAGTTGTTTCTTTATTCTTTTCCATAACTCATTCTTGGTCTGCTCGGGTAATTTCCTCCAATTCTCGGTCGTGATCGGCACGAGCTCCCTAACAAGAAAACCGCATGCATTACGGTACTTGGCAACTGAATCCAGTGGTTCATGGGGAAGCCCACCTGGACCGACCCTTGTTATGTACATGATGCTGTCCAATGGACCCTTATTGGGACCTTGTTGCCCTCGTTTCCGCTTGAGTGAAGCTGAGGATTCATCCATTGGAGAACCTTCCGCGGTTTTAGGAGCCGAAGTCACCTCGTTGTCTTCGCGATTAATCTAGGTAGAAAAGAATTATAAGACTTCGTATACTTGACAACCAACATTAACTTGAACTGCTGAAGTTAAGATTCGTGATCCATACCTCATCGGTAGGATCATATTCCGGGTCGAGATCCTCTGAAGTCTTTTTAGTTTTTATATTAGGAAAAGGATCCGATGGACTGTGAAAGGAGCCTAAACTGCTGGAGTCAGTAAACTCCATATTGTCTTCTTTATTGTTACTACCAGGACCAGTCTTCTTAGGGCTTTCCATGCTAGAACTAATAAGACAAAAAATCTAATAAATGGCATATTAACTCTACATGAAGTGTTGCATGAAGAAAAATATAGAAGCATTCTAGGATTTGATAAGGCATTCTAGGGTTTAAGGCGACTGACCAAAAGGTTCCTATACATTGTGAGGGTGACAAGCATGTTAAAGTTGCTCACCAGGATAGCGACACCGATCTCGAAGGAGCACAACCCTGTGAGATGATGTGCAGGACGGCTACACTCTATTTTCAGTACAGATGCTACTATTCACTCATGATCCTACTATAAATTACGATCCAAACAGCAACTGAATACATAAGTGTCCAGACTCTGGATTGTTACGACACCTTAAGCAGTACTTCAATTTAGACCTGGTTATTGCATGTTTTAGCCTTAGCGTTGAACAGGAAATTGATAGAGGACTCTTTAAGCTTTCCAGACATGTATAGATATGCATAGGTTGCTTTTCTAATTTAAGAATTATGGTTGTTCAAAGTTCAGAAATTTTGTGGCTGTTTTAGATAACACTGTACACAGGTACTACCTTCAACTCCAGTTTCTAATTTGGTTCTAAACCGAATTTGAGGTAACAATGAATAGAAAAGTTTTAGAATAGTTCTTCCACTTTCAAAAAATGTAGCACAATAGACTAGAAGAGCTTTCTACAGATAATTATGGCAAAAATTCATATGCTTGTTCATACAATTTCAATACCCTAAGTACAATTTCAAGCTTGCTGATCTACACAATGCCATACTTAGTAAGCATATTTAACAAAAGTCTCTTTTTGTGCTCACATTATTGTGATAAACCATATCGGTAATGCATTTAATCCTTCTCAAAATCCATTAATTTACCTTTCCATCTAAAGATATGACCAACTAGCCTTTATTTCACTGACTAGAGAGACTTCTTCATTTAACTAAAATTAATTTTCTCAAGAGGGGTTTCTTTGTTTATTTTATCATATATTGGAATATTTCCATGTGCAATATCGGATAAAATCATTGAATGGTCATATTTCCATGTGCAATATTTCCATGTACTAACTCACAAAACTTTGAATGGTCAAGTATGTGCAGTATAGTGTTATCTAATGGCACCTCAAAAGCTTTTATTAAAACATCTTACTTGCCAAAGAAAAGGACATGATCTGATACCAATGTCCTCGCTTCTATGGTTTACCGACAACCCAAGGATGCCTACCCATCGAACCCTAACCAATGATGCCACCGAACTTGACAGTTTTTCGAATTCCATCGAAGCCTAACCAAGGATGCCTTCCATTTTCCAATTCCCGAACCCTAACCAAGGATATGCAAGGCGGCGGCAAGGGCGGGGAGGGAGGCGGCACGGCGACGGAGGATGGAAGGTCGAAGGGTTTAGGGTTTACCTTGAAGCTCGGCGGCGATGGCAATGGCTTCGATCGGCATACCTGGAAGCAGCGACGGTGAAGCTCTGCGGCGACGGCGGCGAACACTTGGCGGCAAATGAAATTTTGGCAGCCTAACGGCGTCTAAGTGTTTCGCCCGGGTTAGGTTTTTCCAACGCTGCTGAGGGGTATATATAGACTCCCATTTTCTTAGGCGGATTTTAAGTACCGACAGCCTGAGAAGATGGTTACATCAGGCGGATTTTACATACCAACCGCCTGAGAAGATACAATTATCTCAGGCGGTTGGTAAGTAACACCCGCCTGAGATAATAATCTTCTCAGGCGGTTATTAAGTACCAACGGCCTGTGAAGATCTTTATTTCTTCTTAATTAAATGTGGGTCCTTTAAAAAGGCAAAATTCCACTTTCTTGTAATATTATTGATAAGTAAAGGTTACCATTAAATTTCACTTCATAAATCCTTTGAAATTGGTCAGAACATAAAAAACATACAACAATCTATTTTTCATTTTTCTATCTTGATGAATATAATGCTTTTTTCATTTATTTTTTCAATGGAAATTTTTTACTCATCATACCAACCTCTATGAATTTTTTCAGATTTTTTTAAATTTTTTTGAATCAATGTGTGTTCATAATTTGATGAATTTATGTATATGAGCATTTAGTTAGAATGATGGATAATTTGAAGTTTGACATGTTGGAATGCTTTTAAAAAAATTAACAAAATTCATACATGTATAAATAATAGAAATATGTTCATACAAACAAATTTAAGTGAAGGATCTTTTTTATGAGATACACAAATGTGAATAATATGTGAGTAGAAATTAATATGATATTTACCAAAACATTACAATGTCAGCTATACAAGTTATAAAATATTTGGTTTAGGTGGTAGATGTTAATTTTATACAAATATAGAAGAAAGAATCATTGAATTTGGACTCAATTTGCAGAATCTAAACTGGTTTGAGTATTAATATTGAAATTTAAAAAAAAGGAAGCAAAGGATAAGGAAACTGAAGAACAGTATCGGACATTATCTCAGGCGGTTGGTAAGTAATACCCGCCTGAGATAATAATCTTCTCAGGCGGGTATTAAGTACCAACCGTCTGTGAAGATCTTTATTTCTTCTTAATTAATATTCTTGATTAAATGTGGGTCCTTTAAAAAGGCAAAATTACAATTTCTTGTAATATTATTGATAAGTAAAGGTTACCATTAAATTTTACTTCATAAATCCTTTGAAATTGGACAGAACATAAAAAACATACAACAATTGCTATTTTTCATTTTTCTATACCGATGAATATAATGCTTTTTCATTTATTTTTTTAGTAGACATTTTTACTCATCATACCAACCTCTATGAATTTTTTCAGATTTTAGCCTCATATGTATATGAGCATTTAGTTAGAATGATGGATAATCTGAAGTTTGACATGTTGAATTGCTTTTAAAAAAATTAACAAAATTCATACATGTATAAATAATACAAATATGTTCATACAAACAAATTTAAGTGAAGGATCCTTTTTTTATGAGATACACAAATGTGAATAATATGTGAGTAGAAATTAATATGATATTTACCAAAACATTACAATGTCAGCTATACAAGTTATAAAATATTTGGTTCAGGTGGTTGATGTTAATTTTATACAAATATAGAAGAAAGAATCATCGAATTTTGACTCAATTTGCAGAATCTAAACTGGTTTGAGTATTTATATTGGAATCTAAAAAAAGCAAGGGATAAGGAAATTGAAGAGCCTCGGGCATTATCTCAGGCGGTTGGTAAGTAATAACCGCCTGAGATAAAGGTTTTCTCAGGCGGTTATTAATTACCAACCGCCTGTGAAAACTTTAAAAACCGCCTATGAAAAACTGACGCCTATATAAAGACCCCTCTCCACAGTCGAAACGTAACCCTGGAGAATTTTCCACCACCGCAAGGCTGCCGAAATTTCCCACCGCCGTGCCTGCTCTGCCGCGCCGTCGCCCATCCTGCCCTGCCGCGCCGCCGCTCAGCCCGCACAGTCGCGCCGCCGCGCCGCCGCCTAGAGCCCACACTGCCGCGCTGCCGCCCAGCCCCGCGGAGGCACGCCTGATCTGCCCAGTCCCACATCGCGCCACAAGGTACCTAAGTAAATTCTCATAGTTTCCTTTTGCATGTTGTGTTGGTATATGGATTGTGTCCTTTTGCATGTTGGTATATTCTCATAGTGTGTTGGTATATGGATTGTGCCATAGTGTGTTGGTATATGGATTGTGTCCTTTTGCATGTTGGTATATTCTCATAGTGTGTTGGTATATGGATTGTGTCATAGTGTGTTGGTATATGGATTGTGTCCTTTTGCATGTTGCTATATTCTCATAGTGTGTTGGTATATAAATTGTGTCATTGTGTGTTGGTATATGGATTGTGTCCTTTTGCATGTGTGTACATATGCGTTTGGACTCAATAATTTGGAAGTTTGGTCTTTTAGATAATTATGTATGGACTATATTATAATAATCTTATTGTAGTGATTAGGGTTAGCTTTCTAGGGAGATGGTTTTATAACTCACCCATTTAGTTACCATCGTTGGATGGGATCCGATGTCAAGATATAACGGACCGGATCCCACCCAGACCTAGCCCATGCAACTGGGCCTGTTTGCCCCCACAACTTCAATCCTTCACCCCCGCTTGCTACTCCCGACGCCTTCGACTCCGTCTGCCTCAAGACGTCACTCGTCTCCTACATTAGTCGCCCAAATCATACTTGTTATGTCTCTGTAAATTCATTTTATAGAAGACCTTTAGGGAATATTTGTGGCCAAATTTTGTAAATCTGACAAAAAATCTATTATTGAAGCATGGACCATCGAGCGTGGATGTATAACATGTCAAGACCCGATCTTATGTACATTCATAATGTTGCAAATTTTATTGAAGCATCCAAGAGACATGCGAAGTTGCAAAAGATAGATGACATATTATGTCCATGTATCGACTGCGAAAATAAGATTGCTTGGACAGATACTATAGTAATCCAATCTCATTTGGTGAAAAAAGGTTTCAAAAAGAACTACACAATATGGACAGAGCATGGTGAGTTAGATACACATGATGTGGATAAAGATGATGAGAGAGGTTCAGATGATGATAATGTTCATATCGATGACGGTAGTGACAATCAAGCTGGTGATGATGATGATGAGTTCGGTTGTGAGGAGATGTTGCGTCACATTGAACCATATGTATTGACTTCTATGGGAGCAAGCAAAGGTTTAAGTAAAATGGAGACATTGCAGAATGCTACGATGGAGCTTTTATATGATGAATCAAACGGTTGTGTTAAAGAGTTTACTACATTGCGTGCAGTCTTAGAACTACTAAAGTTGAAAGCTACGCACGGATGGTCCGATTGTAGTTTCTCTGATCTTTTGAATTTTCTGGCAGAAATTCTTCCAAATCCAAATAAACTGCCCAGAAGTACTTATAAAGCGAAGAAACTTCTTTGCCCGATGGCACTAGGTGTGACAAAAATACACGCTTGTGTGAACCATTGTATTATGTATCGCAAAGAGCATGAGCTCGCAACTAGATGCCCCATTTGTGGTGTCAGTAGATATAAGAAGGACTACAATCACCAATATGTTACCAACATAAAAAAGTCTCAGAAGAATAAGAAGTTATTATTGGTCCTGAAGGTGACGATGACGATACTTCTAGCGATACAGACGAAAAGAATAAGAGAAAAATTCCTACCTTGGTGATGTGGTACCTTCTGGTAATTGATCGCTTGAAGCGTTTGTTCTCAAACCCTAGGGAGGCTGAACTTATGTGTTGGCATTTCGAGCAACGCAAGAAGAATAAAAAACATATACGACACCCTGGTGATGCAACGCAGTGGAAAAATTTTGATATTCAGTATCCTGAATTTGCAAAGGAAATCAGAAATGAATCCGTTTGGTGAAAAAAGGAGCATACACAGCACATGGTCTTAACGATGTACAACCTACCGACCGCACGGAGAAAACTTCAGAGTAATCCATGGCGGCTTCAGAGTACTCCACGGTGGCGTGATTTCTTATTTTGGCCAAGGTTATGCTTGCCCCAACAAGTGTTATACCCTCACAACATGCCTTGGTTGATGCAAGCATAACTTTGGCATCACTTTTCATGTTGTTGAAGGTTGTCATCATAGCTGCACGCTGTTTATCCTGGACATTGCCACTCATATGCAGGATCTCTTTATCTTCAGTCCGATTCAGATTTCGTTAGCTTCGACACATCCTTCACTTATAACTGCCATTAACATGTGTGATAAGGAAGCTTCACTTATTTGATAAATCTATGCTTGAAAGATTAAGGTTAAATCCCTATGAAAGTGTAAAAACAAGATTTGTGATTGAAGTTGTTCGCTTACTGGCTTGTGTGAAGCACTAAGAAAGTAGGTACTGATTTTTAGTCAATATATTTAGGCATTAAAACTGAGAAAGGAGCAACTTCCTAAGTTTTCAAATGGACAGGAGGGAAAGTAATCGTTCAAATGGATGGGAAAATCCCTCCAAGGATCGTCAGGCTTCAAATTGATGCTTTCAACAATTCAAATGATGAGCCACGGGCGTTACTTGCATCTACAATAGCTTGCTATGCAGGGATTAGCTTGACAGGAGCTTAGCAGCATCAGAGGCGGTTGGTAAGTAAAACCCGCCTGAGATAAACATCTTCTCAGGCAGTTATTAAATACCAACCACCTGTGAAAAATTTAAAAACCGCCTGTGAAAAATGGACGCCTATATAAAGACCCCTCGCCACAGTCGAAACGTAACCAGCCTGCGGTGTCGCCCAGCCTGCACTACCTCTGCCGCCCTGCAGAGGCACGCCTCTGCCCAGTCCCACATCGCGCCACGAGGTACCTAAGTAAATTCATAGTTTCCTTACTATGCATTTCATGCTACCTTTTTCTTTGTATATTTTCATAAGTTGCCAGTTTTGTGTGTTGGTATATGTATTGTGTCCTTTTGCATTTGTGTACATATGCGTTTGGACACAATAATTTGGAAGTTTGGTCTTTTAGATATTGATGTCTCAGGCGTGTAGCCGATTGAAGGAGGAGCGCTTGGTGTGGCGCAAGAACCATCCCCATGTATGTACATATGGCACAACGATCGCATGGTTGTATATACATATGTATCTGCAATAGACTGACGAACTTAACTGTAGTTTGTTTTTCTGTCTTGTTTGTTTTTGGTATTTTCAATTTCTCTGTGTAGGGTTTCTCTGCGAAGCCTGAATCAGGAGATTTATTAAAGTGGCAGTGCATCGTCCCCGGTAAAAAAGGGGTAAGTCATGAAGAACAAGCACAATATGAGTTTAACCATCGTCCTCCTATTAATAAATTTCTTTTGCATACTGAATGGGAAGATGGTTACTACCCCCTGACAATCTCCTTCTTTGAGGACTATCCCTTGGTGCCTCCAAGATTCACCTTTCCAAGTGGGTTCTTCTACCCAAATGTCCATCGTTCAGGAGCACTCTGCATCGAGATTCTTGATCAAGAGACTGTAAGATAGACCTATTTCGCTCATGTAATTAATACTTAAGTGTTGTTGAACTTATTTAAACTGGTTTCTTATATTGCTTAAATTATATTTCGTAGGGGTGGTGCAGTGGTTTTACAATCAAAACTATACTACTTGAAGTTCAGCGTTTGCTGCATCAGCCAAATGTGCCCGATGTTGAAGTGATTGCTATAATATACTTATCAAGGTTAGATGACACTTTGACTTAGTGACCAATGTAGGCTATTCATTCCTCTTTCGACATTTGTTAATTTAAATAATGTCAATATTTTCAGGATCCAGCGGAATATAAGAGACGTGTTCAGGAGCAAGCAGGACGGTACAATTTAGATTGATCGATGGGAGCTTCAGGAATAAGTTTAAATTCGAATTTAATTTAGAGGGCACGCAATGTATGATCTATGGAATTCATCGAGTTGTGAATTACCTCTGAATTGCAATGTCATTTGCATTTGTTTATCCTTGTATTCCAATTAAATCACTTAATTGCAACGTCATTGCATTTGTTTATCCCTGCAACGGACGCTCACGATCTAGGGCACTCTAGCGTTTCTGGGGACACAAAATAAATGGAAACAATGACTTTCCCTAGGCGGTTCTTCAATGAAAACCGCTTGTGATAATTGAACAACTACATACGGTTCTTACCCAATGACTGCTGGTGAAAATACATGATCTTCTCAGACAATTGTTAATTAAGAACCACCTGTGAAGTTCATTACATTACAGGTGGTCCTTAATTAATAACCGCTTGAGAAGATCATGTATTTACCCAGGCGGTTGTTTCTTAAAATCCGCCTGTGATGTTATTTTATTGCAGGCGGTTCTTTAGTAATAACCGCCTGAGAAGATCAAGTATTTACCCAGGCGGTTGTTTTTTAAAATCCGCTTGTGTTGTTCTTTCATCACAGGCGGTCATTATATCATTCGTCATCACAGTCGCATATTTTTAAGGACCGCCTGTGTTTGAAGAATTGAGGCGCCTATAAAAATGCTTTTTGTAGTAGTGTCAACAAATCACCAGCTGAATCAATGCGAGGATCAGCTGCATCACACCCGCAGTAGACTGCGGGAATCTCACACTGAACTGAGGAAAACTCGCAAGGAACTGCAGCAAACTCGTGATGGACTGCAAGCGAGTCAATTGGTGGTGCAGCAACAGCAAGAGCAGCTGTTGGTACTCACCGAGGCATGAGATGAAGCCGTCGAAGAAGCTCAGAATTGGGAGCTTGTGGCAGACCAAGTTCTGGATGACTTGATTGAGGCCAAAGCACACTTGCCGCACCCAGTCATGTTTCCACCGGCTCGTGACGTGCCGCTGAACATGGGTGAGCAGGTGCCTTCAAGTTCTGACGAGGAAGAAGATCCTGAGATACTCAAGTACATCGATGAGGATGCATCGGATTAGGACGGGGAGCACTACTGCCAGCACGTGGCAACGTATAGTTAGTGGTTGCTCGTGTTTATTTTATAGCCATGTTTGTCATATTATAAATAGTAGTGGGTGTGTAGGAGATGACAAGGTGTGTATGACGACTCATGGAGACCAAGTATAGTTGAGATGCACTTCCATAGAGGGAGTCCGTCATTTTGGAGTTCACTATTGTAAACTTGTTCATGAGATAATATATCTTGTATAAAGTTTGTACTTTATCAATATATGTGAATGTTATGCAATCATCACATTGTCAATACTCGCACTACTATGGTATAGAATGGATGAAGCAAACAAACATGTTGCTGATTTTTAAATCATGTGAATGGAGAATGATGCGTACATGCTCTAAGCCCGAGATAGGAGGATCTAGTCGGGGTCGTGAGGATGAATCTCCGACCCAGGAGCAAACAGCGACACCGCAGCAACAAGTTCCTCCACCACCACCACCTGAACCTCCGAGGACTCTCGCGGAGATTCTGGCCAGAGTATTCGGCTCGCACAACGAGCGAACCGCGTTACTGCATATGTTGGTGCAGAATTCGTCCTATCAAGGGGGGCGACAAGACAGTGGGCAACGCCAGCCCCAACAGAGTTCATATTCAGACTTTTTGGCGACGCATCCACCTGTATTCACGGAGGCCGAGGAGCCTCTGGAGGCGGACAACTTTATTTGCACCCTCGAGGCAAAGTTCAGTTTGCTATGATGCAGCGAACAACAGAATGTGTTGTTCGCAGCGCAACAACTTCAGAGATCCGCTGGTGCTTGGTGGCGAACTACATCGCGTCACTGTTGGCTGGTCATGCGGTCACTTGGACCGAATTCCGGGAGGCATTCCGCGCCTACCATATACCTCCCGATATAACGAAGAGGAAGCTTCAGGAATTTTTGGAGCTGAAGCAAGGCGGGAAGAGTGCTCACGAATACTCCCGCAGATTTAATCACTTGGTGCAGTACGCACCGGAGTATGTGGAGACGGAAGATAGGAAGCAAGATATATTCTTCTGGGGCCTTAATCCTAAGATGAAGGTCCAACTCGCACAATGCAATCGCGGCACTTTCAACGACATCGTCAATGCCACGATAGTGCAGGAAGACGCTCAACCCGAGCTCGTTTCTGATAAGAGGAAACGGAGCATGCCATCGAGCAGCAGCAGTGGCGGTCCCCAGAAGTACCGTATGGTGTATCGCTCACCATCCGGTCAGCGATGGCAGCCACCGGCGCGACCGCAGCGATTCAGCGGTCGTTCTTTCAACGCGCCGCGTTTCTGACCGTTATTTCCACAGCAGCAGTATCAGTAGCAAAGAATGGTCCCGCGTGCGTATCCACCTCCACCACGTGCATTGGGATTCCGTCCACAGCTTGGCGGGAACCCGAAACAATACACGTGCTACACGTGTGGCCGTGTCGGGCATTTTTCAAGGGACTGCCCCAAACTGCGACAAGGCAGTGCGCAAGCACCATATCGGGTTTCAACTCAGACTCGCAACCAGCCCAAGAAACCAGCACCAAAACCCGGCAACGTCCACCACATAGCCATCGAAGACGTGCCGGAAGGCAAACCCGTCCTCATGGGTACATTTTCTCTACTCAAAAATCCCGTAGTCATATTATTTGACTCCGGTGCCACCCATAATTTCATTAGCCAATCATATGTCATCAAATACCAATTATCTATCATTCCCACAAAATGTCCATATTTGTTTTGCTCTGCGGGTGGGAAAATAGCAACCGATAGGATGGTCTACCAGGCACCACTAGAGATGGGTGGAAATCTATATCCCACCTCTCTAATTATATTAGAAAGTCAAAAGTTCGATGTCATCATAGGAATGTCGTGGCTGCACCGTCATGGTGCTGTTCTCGACATCGTTCCACGTGTGGTACATTTAAACTCTCCACTACATGAACCACACACTCTCATTCTAGACCGCCTTATCCAAGAAATTCCAGCCACATACAACACGGAAGCCACAAAGCTTGAGGACATTCATGTGGTTCATGAATATCCGAATGTGTTTCCTGACGACCTTCCGGGTATGCCACCGGATAGGGACATCGTGTTCAAGATTGAACTGATTCTGGGAACCATGCCTATTTCTCGAAAACCGTATAAGATGGCACCCAATGAGTTGGCAGAATTAAAGGAGCATTTGAAGGACCTGCTGGACAAAGGTCTCATATGCCCGAGTTCATCACCTTGGCGCTACTCCGCATTATTTGTAAAGAAAAAGGACAAGACGTTATGTCTATGTGTGGACTATCGTCCACTCAATGTCGTGACAATCAAGAACAAGTATCCACTACCGCGCAACGATATTTTATTTGATCAACTAGTGGGTGCTAAAGTATTCTTGAAGATGGATCTTCACTCCGGATAGCATCAAATAAAAATCCGACCGGAGGATATACCAAAGACGACATTCTCAACGAGATATGGGATCTATGAATATCTCGTCATGTCATTCGGACATACCAACGCGCCGGCTCACTTCATGTATTTGATGAATTTAGTGTTCATGCCGATTTTGACAAGTTTGTCGTGGTCTTCATTGATGATATTCTGGTTTATTCTAAATCAAAGGAAGAACACGCTAAACACTTGCATATCGTGCTCCAATGATTGCGAGATCACAAGCTTTATGCAAAATTCAGCGAGTGCGAGTTTTGGATCAGTCAAGTGCCATTTCTTGGTCACATTATTTCAGCATAGGTTATCGCTGTTGATCCAAGCAAAATTGTGCAAGTGCTGAAATGGAAGTCTCCAACGTCCGTATACGAAGTTCGCAACTTTCTCGGATCACTGGGATATTATCAGGGGTTCATTCGGAGCTTCTAAAAAATCGCTAAACCAATGACGGAGCTGCTGAAAAAGGGGACTAAATATATTTGGAGCAAGGCATGTGAGGATGCATTTCAAACATTGGTGAAGCATCTCACAACAGCCACAGTGTTAGCTCAGCCGGATACGACCAAATCTTTTGACATTTATTGTGATGCGTCTGGAATTGGTCTCGGCTGAGTATTAATGCAAGAAGGCCGCGTGATCGCATATGGCTCATGGCAGCTCCGAAATCATGAGCAGCATTACCCAACTCATGACCATGAGCTCACTGTCGTGGTGCTCACTTTGAAAATTTGGAGGCATTATTTATTTGGAAATCTAGTGCACCTCTACACCGATCACAAGTGTCAGAAATATATCTTCACTCAGAAGGAGCTGAATATGTGACAGTGAAGATGGTTAGAGCTGATCAAAGATTATGAGATTGAAATTCACTACCATCCCGACAAGGTGAATGTGGTTGCTGATGCGCTGAGCCGCAAGTCTCACGTCAATAATCTGTCCATTACCCCGATGGAAGAGGACGAGGCGAGTTTATACTTGGTTCCATATGGATCGTTATATAATCTTGCTCTCATCCCTACCATACGAGAGAAGATTATGAAAGCTCAAAAGAAAGACGTGGGTATGTGGCACATTCGGAGGAGAATGGAGAATGGGGAAATGAAGTGCTTACGAAGTGATGAACATGGTGCCCTGTGGTTCAAAGACCGTATCGTGGTACCCCGTGACATAGAACTTCAGAAGAAAATTTTGGATGAAGCTCACTTGTCCAAGTATTCTATTCATCCGGGCAGCAACAAGATGTATCAAGATCTAAAAACCAGATTTTGGTAGACACGAATGAATAGAGAAATTGCAAAGTACGTATCAGAGTGTGATACATGTCGGCGGGTGAAAGCTGACCACATGAGGTAAGCCAGACAGTTGCAACCACTGAAAATTCTGGCCTGGAAAATGGAAGGACATTAGTAGGGATTTTATTGTCGGACTACCTCCCACGTTTCACAAACATGACTCGATTTGGGTGATAGTCGATCGACTAACCAAATCAGCTCATTTAATCCTTGTACATACGAAGTACATTGCCAAGAAATATGTGGAGTTATATATTGCAAGAGTCATGTGCTTGCATGGAGTTCCCCAGACAATTATTTTAGATCGCGGTGCGCTGTTTGTTGCTAGTTTCTGGGAGCAGCTGCATGCATCGTTGGGGACGAAACTGATTCGAAACTCCGCATATCACCCACAGACGGATGGTCAACTAAATGGGTGAATCAAGTTTTGGAAGATATGCTACGCGCTTGTGCCATCCACCATGATAAAAAATGGGATGATCATTTACCGCAGGCGGAATTCTCATATAACAATGGCTATCAAGCTAGCATCAAGATGGCGCCGTATGAAGCTCTCTACGGCCGGAAATGTCGCACACCCCTCAACTGGTGTGAATCCGGCGAATGAGTTATATACGGAATTGATCTTGTAAATGAAGCCGGGGAACGAATGCGAGTGATTCGAGCAAATCTAAAGGCTGCTCAATCCTGTCAGAAAAGCTATGCGGATAAAAGACGTCAAACTCTCCACTTTGACAGTGGAGACCACGTTTATCTCTGTGTCTCTCCGATGAAAGGGATTCATCGTTTTGTAGTGAAGGGAAAACTTGCTCCATGATTTATTGGTCCGTTCACCGTCATTGAAAAATGCAGACCCGTGGCCTATCGTTTGGAGTTACCGGCGTCGCTTGCTGGTATTCATAATGTATTCCACATTTGTCAGCTGCGGAAGTGCCTTAAATCCTCAGCTGAAATCCGCACCGAAGACATTGAAGCTCTCCAACCGGATCTCACTTATTCTGAGTATCCGATCCGTATTATCGATGAAAAGACTCACAACACAAGAAAACGGACTTTGTGCTTCTACAAAATCTTGTGGAGCAACCATACCGCTGAGGAAGCGACACGGGAAAGCGAGGACTATCTCCGCGCAAACTGTCTGGATTTATTATCTTCTCATATCCGGTAATCTTTTTACCTCCGTCTCTTTTGTTTGTAATCTTGGGACGAGATTCTTTTAAGGGGGGAGGAATGTAAAAGCCCTAAATTCAAAGTACAAAGTTCATATAGGAGAATTTAAAATTTTGAATGGGAAAAAGAAATCAAAATGGAAACTGAAAAAAAAATCAAACCAATTCAAACTTCAATGGAGGGAATTCAAATATTCAAAACTTGCTCCTGTTCAAACTTTGCCAAAATAAAAAATATGAGTTCACCATTAATTCCAAATATTCCAAATAGCCTCTCTACAAAGTTTCAATATTTTTGAAGCACATTTGCTATTTAATTCAGTGGCTACATTGAATTCCATACAAATTCAAATTCAAATTTGAATTTCAATTGAAACTTGATCAATTCAAAGTTTTATGTTCAGAATCAGATCCTAGATATTTGTTTGAGCTTATCTACAAACTTTCATGAATTTTGGACCTTGTTTGGTGGGGAGTTAGAAGAACAAAGAAGGGATTAGGATAGAAAGGTGGGGCCCACTGTCCAGTAACTCAAATGTGTGCTGCTCCTCTGTTTTCACTGTGGCGACACCTCCCGGCATGCAAGCCACCGAGCTGCTTGCTTGCTTGCATCGTGGCAAGCTCTCCACGCCTCTCCCTGTCTATTTCTACCCCTCGTGGCCGACGGCGTCGAGTTCTCAACTCGGTCTTGCCTTCCCACGCCCCAGTTTCGCCCCACCGTCGCCATTGTGCCGCCCTCCAGCTCGTCGCGTCGTGCCGCCATTCTAGCCATCGTTCCTTCCCGACTTCAAAAGCAAAGTAAAGCCTAACGTTATACTCTACCATCTGGTGCAAACCGTTCTTCGTTTCCTCACCGCCTGCCGTGGTATTTTGAATTTTTGGCGGAGCTCATGGTGAAGCCGCCGAGAACCGCCTCTGCTCCACCGTTGCCAGCCCTTAAAAAGCAGTGTCATGTCTCGACCTCAACAGCTAAAAGGATCGCCAACGTGAGCTCTTTCTCACGGTAAAACCCGTGCCTCCCTTCCTTCAGTAACGAGCAAATGGTTTGAGTTTTACCGAAGCTAGTTCATATCAAGCTCACTAGGTCATCGATTTAATTCCGTTTCTATGTGCAACGGTTCTTGAATCCAATTAAGGATTATATTCTAGATCTTCAGGCGCATCATCTCACCAAAAATGAAATGAAGTCATCGAGAGATGAAGTCAGATTCCGTGTTTCCATGGCCGCCAATGAAAATCCGTCGGGACACCGTCGAACTCTTGATTGTTGGCCATTCCACGGCTTTTGCTTCTTCCAATCATCTCCCTCATGATTCCAGGAGCCTCCCTGACCTTTTTCTGAGGTGTTTGCGCTTTGGATGTAAAGTTTCGACATGGCCGAAACCCTAGCCGCTGCCGTCGTCATGCGTAGGTTTCTGGCCATCGCTGGCGTTCGGCGACCTTGCCATCGTGCTCAGCACCTTGGAAAATGGTTAGGCGGCGAGTTTGGAAAGGGATGGTGGCCGGTAAATCCTAGCCGGCGAGTTCGCCAGTGCTGCGCCGCCGCAGCCAGCCGAGCGCTGCCCCTGTCGCGAGGTAGACGAAGGGGTGGCGGGTCCCGCGTGTCAGCTGCTGATTCTCCTCCTTCGGATCTGCTATGGCCACGGGATCAAGTGCGGATGCGCGGGTTGAACCATATGGCCCATCTGTGGCCCAGTTGCGATTTGGTCATTTTAAACAGTGGTGCCCAGTGGATTAATTCAAATGTTTTCCTTTTACAAATAATTACAGATTTCATTCAAACTTCTAAATTCAATTACTCCTAGTAGAATTGCTCAAATAATTCCTAATAAACACTGGTAGACTCATCATGATCTCAACTTTGCAGTGGTTCAATTTGTTGGACATGAAACTCCCATAATTTTCATAATTAATTCCTTTGAGCTAACTGCTTGGGAAATTAATTACCCCTGTTCTGTTAATTGTAAAATTCCCAATTCTGTCAGGACACTCTTAAAAATACACTTGATCTCCAGTAAAAATTTCAAGTTCATTGGACTTCAATTACTGGGTGGATTAGTGTTTCAAATGTCTATGTAGTTTAAAAATTGTGATATGTACGGAAACCATTTCAGGATTTCCCAAAACTTGTAAAATCAATTTGTCCCTGTAGGAAGCTCAGAAAATTATGAAACAAATTTTCCTAGAACCAGTGAAACCTCCTCTGCTATAATCAACTACTGGTAGCCATGACAAAGCTACAGATTTAATACCAAACTTCAGAGAAGTCTTTTACTTGATGGAATTTTAGAGACAACAAGGTTCCTTGAACATCTCCAAACTTTGGTCCAGATTTCCTCATAGAACCTAGTATCCACTGCAAAAATCCAAAAGCCAATTAAAATCATTTGCATACCTGATCAGTATTTATAAAATATTTTCTATAGTTTCAATATCACTCATGTACTTTATATATTGCATATCATATAGTGACGAGATCGAGGAGGAGCCGGGGCCCTTGGAGCATATACTACCAAAAGCTAACTTCCCCTTTGACTCACAGCCAGGCAAGCCATGGTTTGCATTTAAGTGATATTTCCAAGTTTATATTTGTATCACTTATGTCTAGGATGATCTTTGTGCATTAGCGCTAAGGTGCTTGTTACTCCACTTGCATGACCCATAAATCCTATGGAGTATTGGGTAGGTCTACAGCTCGACGAGGAGAAAATGCCATGCTAATGTTTTGAGGAATCCTGTAGAAGTCGAGTAGTTAAAATCTACTCTTGAGATAGGATTTTATCACACGGGAAAGATTTGATCAAAGAATGGTTTATGAATATGAAATTGAGACCGAGCAGCGGGTAGGATGCAGCGAGACGTGGTCTTATGTGTGTAGCCCTGCTTGTGTCGATTGAGGACCGATCCGTGTGCGGCCCTCCTGGACAGGTTTGAACTGTACCGGATGCATACTGGCTATATGGAAACTAGGAAACCGATGTAATTGGTTAACCTGGGTGTCAAAGCTTACCCTACCGTTTTATAGGAGTGGGTTGAGGGCAACAAAGTGTAAATCTGCCGGCAGGCATAGAGATGCTCTGCACGGCGACCTCCTGCTCGTTACGGAAGGACCAGTTCAGCATTTGGGTTTCCTTTGAAAGGTTGTTGTATACAACATAGTATTGAAGTGTGTTTCGATCCACTTCTAAAATGGGTGTATGTGACGTGTTATCCAGGTGTCTACTAATTGCAATCACGGTCCCTCGCGATTATTTGAGTATTGCTTGTTCACTGCGCTGTGACGTAGTAAATACTAAAGAAGCCAGGAGAATATGATGTATTGAAATATAATTGCTTTGTAACTATGATTGATGTCCAATATGCTCACTAAAGTTACTGTTATTAAACTTGTAAGCTGCTGTTAATAACTGGAAAATTAAGGATCAACATGTAGGCGAGTCATTTACTGCTATATCTATTCCTATGTTAAGTATCCCTGTATGTAGAGTTCCATGTTTAGGTGAGACGGTTAAGTCTTGTTGAGCCTTCGTGTTCGCGGTTGCTATATTTAGTTGTTTGCAGGTGAGACGTATGAGGAAGGGTCTGAAGATGAGGCGATGCCCCTGTCGGGGTATACCGCCAAGTGGGAGCCCTGCGCGCCGTTGTGATTGTTGTGTGCTGCTAGTGTGTAGCGTCCCCGGGCTGGACGGCTGCACTTTTGCATAGCTAGGCTAAGAGTTTAGCTATGAATATTACTTCTGCTGTATATTAAGTATTGTAAAAGACTTTCACTATTTCTATAAATAAAACTTTGTATTTTGTCGTATTCTTTTCGTGTGTGGTGTTGGGTGCTGCATCGCACGACACCACCCTCTGCGATTCCTGGAATGTGTGGACCCGGTCCTCACAATTTGGTGTCTGGAACCAACCCTTCTCCCCCTATAAATAGCACCCCACACCTCACTTCACACACACACACACCAAAAGTTGAGAATAGAATACCACTCCTGAGGTTTATAGTAGTCCTAGAGGCTGCCAAGTAGAAGGAGAGTGTGGTGAAGAGTCTAGGAGAAGGAGTCTTGGGCTTGTCAAGTCCCTCTTCTACCCTTCTACCCCTACAAAGGTTTGATTCAAAGATAAAGTAAGCCTTTGTGAATTCATTTCAAGTTTGATTTCCAATTCAAGGTAGTTTGCACAAGTAGTTACTTGTGGGTTCCTTGCTTTAATTTATTAGAGGTTCTAGTTGTAGCTTTGTGTTCGAAACAACTAGAGTAGTGATTTAGAACGTAAGCGCCGTGCTTAGGTTAGGAATCACTAGTGAATATCTTGTAGACCCACGGATTGAAGAGGTAGGCAATAGGTGGTGACAGCCCTATCTGTCCTGAGTAATCCTCCACGTTCGGCTATTCCATAGGATCTTGGCGAGAGTCGTCCTAGTGTTGCTAGGGGTAAACCTGTGCCCAAAGCAAGCAGCAATCACAAATTCCTTTGAGGTAGAATCAATACTTCGAATTCCTCTCTATTCCTTTCCTACCAAACAACTTTGTGTTCTTGGGTGAATTGGTTCATAAGATTAGCACACACGTTCTTTGGATTCGATACCCTTGGGAATACTCCTTAAGGGGAAGTGCTACATGACAGTTTCCATGCGCTTGCGGATTTTTATCTGTGACGTATGAAACGTCAACACCCTAGCGTCGCCATAGCCTCTATAAACCTTCCTCTTCACATCTTTGAGCCCTAAGAGCGAATCTTGAGGGTTTGTGGGATTTGTGAGAGAAGAGAGAAGGAGTTGATCGTTCTTGAGCTCTTAGTTGATTCTCTCAATTTGAGTTGTTTATTTGGGTCGATTTCAATTGTATTTTGATCTTTATTTGAGCTGTGTGATTGTGGGAGCCTCAAAAAGTGAGTTGCCCCAAGAATTGTTGTATTCACCATTGGATTTAGTGGAGAACAATCCGGCCTATGTGGTGGCTTGGTGAGGGTAGGGTTCAAAGGGACCTGGCCCTTCATGGAGTCCTCAATGGGGACATAGGTTCCTCTATGAAACTGAATCTCGAGATAGATATGTGTGTCTCTTGCATCGTTTTACCTTCATTTTTTGCTAGATAATTTTTAAGACATTTATCTTTCTTCGCTTGCAACGTTTGATCTACTAAGCAATACTTGTTTCCTTCACTTGCAACTGATCTATTAGGTTTCTAGCTTGACTTCACTTCTCATCAAGTAGATCACAGAAAAACCCATGAAAAAATCCTTCCTCTAACATTCTTGTTCATCCTGACCGGACTATTCCATCCTCAGACCGGACTAGTCCGCCCTGTTGCTGTTGACTTAGTTTTAATTGACTAATTTAAGGATTTTAGCCTATTCACCCCCAATAGGCAACATTCAATTGGTATCAGAGCCTAACTCTCCCTAAAGCTTAACTGCTTGGAGAGGAGATGGAGGAAAATGGCGAGAAGAACTTGCCAACCCAATACACTACCGGTACTGACGAGAACGCCACAAATGAGACACAAGGATCAAACCATCCACCTCTCAAGATTGATGCGACTCAGAGGACAAAGCCAATACCTCCTCCCTTCGACGTGTCAAGTGAAGATGAAGATGAAGAAGTGAGGTAACCTGTGAATCTTCTTCAAAAGGCAAAAGATGAAGCCAAGAGAAGGAAGAGGCTTGATAAGGAAAAGAAGCTCAACAGGAATCAAGATGGCTACACTCGATATCCTTTTAACTATGAGCGTTTAAATTTTGATTCTAATGGCTTAATTATGAATTGATGAACTTATGGATGATGTAAATTGATGAATATGGTTAATTGGTAACATGGGACTTGGGAGATCTAAGCAAGCATGGTTTGTGGATTGGGTTGGATGATATGATGGTTTCGCTTGCTTCATATCTAAGGATCGGTTCATGGTATGGGTGCGGCTTAGACAATTAATTGGGTGTATTGCCAGCATTATTCGGATCATTTGGAGAAGCGGGGAATGGAGTCAGTTGGGTTTGAAATAGTGGTTGGACTGCCCTGGGATTCAAATGGCACGAGAGGGGGCCCTTGGTTGGATGTGCTTAGGTGGGGGCATTACCACCGGTGAGACCTCAGTGGATCTAAATACAGCGGTAGTCTCTTTGTAAAGTCTATTTTGTGATCTCTTGGCCATGCACGTAAGAAAGTGTAATTGGCATAAGAGAGGTTTCTTTAGTCGCTGACGGGTGACGAAATCGTGAACTTGTGGGTAAAGTGGTACAACCTCTGCAGAGTGTTAAAAACTATTTGTAGGATCGGAGAGCACGTGTAAAGCTACCAGAGGGGGGTTGAATGGTAGATTAAAACTTTTCAGCAGAGGTAACGAAAACACCCCTCGACAGAAAACCGATCTGTTAAAAAAACCGTGCGTGCGACTAATATAAACGTGTTCAACTATGACAAATCTAGTATACATTGTATAGAATCAAGTATATTCCACATTCCTAAAACAACTCAAATTCGTGACCCACACAAAATCCTATCATTACCAACTCAATACTTTCCATATTTGAGTCAAACACGACTCAGCCGCAGCCTGAGTCCATAACCTGGTCGGTTGGACCTTTCCGACCAATTCGTTAGGTCCACATCTATTCATCACAACTCGGAACCATGTAGCCACGTTCATGCACTCCTTGCATACGTGCAAACATCTTCCGACGACGTCCATGATACCTTCATATGCATTGTTCTTGATTCAAACATGCTGCGCAACCTCTCGATCAACTCAACCACTATTCCTCCTGAACTTGGTTGTTGAACCTCATCTTCTCCCTAAGACTAGTTCAATGGATCCCGTCACCAGCCATGTCTTGAACTCAAGCAACACCTGCATATGAATAAACAACCAATACGTACGAGCCCAAGTCCACGACTTGACTCAAATTAGTTCCGAACACAACACCCTACGTGAGCACCTCACATAAGCATGTTGCAAAACCACCATAAAACGATATCAGCCATAACAACCAAAATGCACCAAAAACATAGCAAAAGAATACTAAGCAATATTTCCAACATTGTAAAGCAAGTTCGAAACATTTCACAGTAAAAGCATTAATATTGCTATCAAGCTCCAAATCTTGCCAAAGCTAACCGGAGCTTGAGCCATAGCTTACCAAAGCTAGTACAACCTAGCACCGGAGCTTACGAAAGCTAGTACAACCTAGCGCCAGAGCTAGAAAAATGTGTCAGAGCTAACCAACATAAGTCAGACCTAGCAAAACATATCAGAGCTTAACAAAGACATGTCAGAGCTATCAAAAATATGCCGGAGCTAAAGACAAAGCTCACCGGAGCTACCCAAAAACATGTTGGACCTTGACAAAGCAAGTCCGGCCTATTATCGGACCTTGCAGAAGCTCGGAGCTAGAGTCGAACCTTACTAAAAATGGTGTTTTGGCAGAATTTTAGAACTTATATTATCAAAGTCAATGTATTCAGTACAAGCCAATGTATTCAGCACACATAGGTCTCACAATCTCCCCCTTGATGAATGCATTGGCAACACCACTTAAAATCCGAACATTGGCTTATTCACATTAAAAATTTAAAAAAAAATTCCCCCTTTGTAAATACCACATAAACAATTTTTTCTTTTGAGAAAAATCGTGCCAAAAACACTTGTGAATATGTGCAATGTGTAATCAATTTCTCCCCCTTGCATACTTCTCTTAAAAAATTCACATATTTTCTTTTCCCCTTTGACAATGTATTCAACAAGGTTCAAAAGAGAAATTTTAATTGTTATGAGAATATTATAACATATACATATAAGACAAAGCTCATCCAAGTCATACTATCAAGTAACTTACACTATCACAACAATGAGATACATAAAGTAGTGTAAGCCATGCTAGAGATCAAATGTAATTTTCAATTTTAGCAAGTCATGATCTCACAAACTTAACTCTTTCAAAACCTGAAAGCATGACACTTGTTGCTGCATTTTATTATTTTTCAAGAACAAATTTAGATCATATGATATTTAGAAGAGATTATATGCGCATCTGCCTTATTCTAACCAACCAAGCCAAGCCTATGCCATTTGACAATCAGAAGCTTAAGGACATGGTTTTAGTCTTACACAACTTCTTCCAAGTTCATATCTAAGTGCAATTATAAGCCATCTCAAAAGAAGAAGTGTGATGCGTGCTTATTCTCCTGATCTTTTCTCAATTTTTCATTTGATCATAAAAACTCAACATGTGAATTGATTACATGATTAATTCTTTATGATTGAAATCACTTGTGAGCATGTAACAAGTTCAAATTAGCAAGAAAGTTTGATCATGACCAGATTTAGTGTAAGTAATTATCCCAATTACTAGACAAGGCAAAAACTACAAAATGTATAACACGAGTAATGTAGTAGGAACTTTCAGCGTGTTAAAGGAATCACAAAGTCATATATGTATGAAATACTATGCTCATATTATTTTTAAATTTAGATTCCAAATTTGAAAGCTCCCCCTCAATTGAAGCCATGAGGATGCATAACCCCTATTTCACTACGAATGTAACAAAAATGAGTGAAATCCAAAGGTTTTGTAAAAATGTCAGCCAACTATTGTTCTACATGGTGAAGCACAATGTTTCCTTTTTCAACATTATCACGGAGAAAGTGATACCTAATGTCGATGTGCTTAGTTCTAGAATGTTGCACGGGGTTTTTAGCAATGCAAATGGCACTATGTGTTATCACAAATTGATGGAACACTATCTAGATCAACCCCATAGTCCTTAAGTGTTTGAACAATCCAAAGAATTTGTGAGCAAGCACTAGCAGCAGCTACATATTCAGATTCAGTTGTGGATTGTGCAACTGAGTTTTGTTTTCTAGAGGACCAAGCAACAAGTGAATTACCAAGAAAATGACAAGCATCAGAAGTACTTTCCTATCAATCCTACAACCCCCAAAATCAACATATGAAAGATCTTTCAAAGTAACAGTTGAGGAAGAAGGAAGAAAAATGCCAAATTCTTGAGTCCCATGTAAGTACCTGAGAATCCTTTTGAGGGCTTGGCAATGTGAAGCACGTGGGGAGGCTTGAAACCATGCACAAAGACATACGCTGAATTGTATGTCCAATCTTGATGCCATGAGGTACAAAAGTGATCCGATCATGCTTCTATATTCCTTTTGATTCACGGGTTCACCATCTTCATCAAGTTTAAGTGTTGTTGTTGTTCCCATTGGTGTCCGAAGAGGCTTGCTTTTGTCCATGTTGAAGCGCCTTAGGAGATCTTTTGTATACTTCGTTTGATGCACAATGGTGCCCTCCTTGGTTTGCTTGATTTGCAGCCTCAAAAAGTACGTGAGTTCTCCCATCATACTCACCTCAAATTCTAACTCATCATAGCTGAAAACTCATACACAAGATCATGAGAAGCACAACCAAAGATAATATCATCCACATACACTTGAACAAATAATGAGTCATTGCCATGCTTAAGCACAAAAAGAGTTTTATCAACCTTACCCATGGTAAACCCCTTTTCAAGTAAGAATGTTTTTAACCTATCATACCATGCTCTAGGTGCTTGTTTGAGACTGTACAAGGCTTTGGACAGTTTGTAAACATGATTAGGAAAATCTGGATTTTCAAAACCCGGTGGTTGTTTGACATAAACCTCCTCATCTATGTAGACATTAAGAAAAGCACTTTTAACATCCATTTGATATAGCTTAAAACCTTTAGATGCAACAAAAGCTAACAAAATTTTTATGGCTTCTAATCTAGCAACAGGAGCAAAAGTTTCATCAAAATCTCGACCTTCAACTTGAGTGAAACCTTGAGCAAGCAACCTAGCCTTATTCCTAACCACAACCCCATCCTCACATTGTTTATTTTTAAACACCCATTTTGTTCCAATTAAAGTGTTACCTTGAGGTGGAGGTTCAAGTTTCCAAACATTATTTCTTTCAAAATTTTCTAACTCTTCTTGCATGGCAATAATCCAAGATTCATTAGTGAGTGTGTGTGATATATCTTTGGGTTCAAAAGAAGCAACAAAAGCAGAATGAGCATGAGAGTTTGGATCGCAAAACCTGGACCGTGTGACTCGTTGGTGCAAGCTTCCAATAATTTGTTGCGGAGGATGACTTTTGAGAACCCGGGGGGGGGGGGGGGGGGGAGTGGACACTTCATAAGCTTCTTCTTCTTCATGTTCATCACAAATCGATGAGCTTGTGACTTGAGGAGGATCTAGACTAGCAATGGTGGTCGTCGGTGTTGGCTGTGAATCAAAATCAGGAGCTGGAACAATGTCATTAGCTGCTAAATTTTCGGGCAGCAGCACCACTTCTCCCTCATCTTCAACAAAAATGTTCTCCCCCGTGCGGATATGGATCCAGACCTGCAATGTTTGAGCTAGTACCAGTGCTAGCTTCATCAAAAGACACCTCACAAGTCTCCACAATTTTGTTAGTGTCAAGTAAAAGCACATGGTAGCCTCTAGTATGAGATGGATAACCAAGAAACATGCCATCAATGGATCTAGATTCAAATTTATCAAGATTACCTTGTTTCTTAAAAAAAAGCATTTGCAATCAAAGACCCGAAAATGTGTAACACTAGGCCTATCTCCAAACCGGAGCTCATATGGTGTTTTACCTAGCTTAGCGCGCAAGAAAACACGATATGAGACATAACAAGCAGTTGCAATCGCATCAGCCCCAAATTTCCTAGGAGTTTGATATTCGTCAAACATAGTCCTAGCCATCTCAACTAAGGTTCTGTTCTTTCTTTCTACAACACCATTTTGTTGAGGTACATATGGTGAAGAAAATTGATGATCTATTCCATTTTCAGCACAAAAGGGATCAAAAGATTGATTTTTAAATTTGATTCCATTATCACTTCTAATTGCTTTTAAAGATCATGGGTGATCAATTGATAATCTAAGAAATAAAGTTCTAAAGTGGCTAAAGGCTTCATTTTGAGATGCCATAAAGTAAACCAAAGAGTATCTAGAATAATCATCAACAATAACAAGAACATACCATTTACCTCCGAAGGATTGAACACGTGAAGGTCCTACGGTGTCAAGGTGCAAAAGTTGACCCGGTTCAGTTGTCATGATCATTGTGAGAAGAGTATGTGAACCTGCAACCATCTTAGCATGTCTACAAGAAGAGCACACAATTTTTTTGTCCCCTTTAATCTTACGCAGCACACGTATGCAATCAAGAGCAATAATACGCGTTAGATGATCAAAGCCTACATGACCAAGTCTATGATGCCAAATTTATAAGTCCTTTGAATCATTAGCAACTAGACACCTATGCTTAGAGGAACACATATCAAAATCAGCTTTAAAATCCCTTCTAAACCATGACATGTTAAAAATAAGCTCACTGTTTGAATTTACAACTTTGCAGCAATTTTTAGTGAAAAATAATTTTCAGATTTTCATCTAGCAGTTGTGAAACAGAAAGCAAGTTGTATTTCAAATTTTTAACAAGTGTCACATCCTTTAAAGTGTAGCGATCATTTACTCTAACCAAACCTTAGCAATTATAGGAGTTGAAGAATTATCGGCAAAAGTAACATTCTCTACACGTGACATAAAAGAGAGGGAGGAGAACCATTCTTTGTTACCGGTCATGTGGCATGAGCAACCTGAATCCACAATCCAAATGTTCTCCTTCCTCAAGCGTGTAACCTACATAGAAGAACAATTCATTTTTAACTCAATAATGGGGTTAGTCAGAAGGCATTTAGGAATCCAGTACTGAGTCACACGACGTGCAGCAGGAATAACACGTGAAAGCTGAGATAAAACAGCAGGTTTATGTGCCAAAGCTTGAGGATTTTTGTACCCAACTACTGACCTACGAGATGTTACATGTGTAGCACGAAAAACAGTAGGTTTGGAGACAAACTTTGCATGTTTTTGACTCATTACAGCAGATTGCATGTTCCTATCATTCGGTTTAGCAAGTGCAGCAAATTTTGCATGAAAGTTATGAGATCTAGCAATCATTCTTTTCTTTTTCTGTTGTTTAGCTAGTCTATAACAAAAATCTATGACATGACTATCTCTATCACAGTAGGTACAATGAAATTTAACTTTGTGTTCATGTCTAGATGAGCAAGCAACATTTTTATTTGAAACCGAATGAGAAATCACTCCTGTAGATTTGAAAATCACTTATTTTTGTTTAGGAACCGTTTGAATCAAACCACTTCCTAATGACTTTACAATTTAAGCGGAATTGCCTTAGCATGAGCATGAGAATCAAAACCTAAACCAATATTATCATTGCAAGACTTGGAAGAATTCAGCAGCAAGTTTAGCTTCTTATTCCCATTACAAAACCGATCTAATGTCCTATGCATGTCATCAAGTTTATTGGACAGATCAAGGCAATTTTCACAAGAAGTTTTTCCTTTTAATTTGCAATTGGAACAATATTTAACTTCATGAGAACGTAAAGCGTTGTTCAATATAGAAATTTCATTCATAGCATCTTGTAGATTCTTATCAAGATCATCACAAGTAGAACAATGCAAATCAATTGTAGAATAGCAAGCATCTTTCAAGTTTTTATCATTAAGTGCAGCAAGCTCTCTATTCTTTTCAATTTCTAACTAAAGTTTATCAAGTGTGGAGGTGTGTGCACTTCTTAATGAGGACAATTGTTCATATATTAAATCACATGAGGAACAGGAATCATCACTAGGAATCAAGGATTTCAAACGATTAATTTCAGATTCTAGTGACTCAATTTTAACAGCATTGTCCCTAAGCTTTTTGTCCTTTTTCTTAACTATAACAGTGGCACGAAAAATAGCATCACACATTTCTTCGCAAGTAGGACATACCTCTTCATTGTCGCTGTTGTGTTCAGCCGCCTCCATACTTGATCTTGACTTACCCGCCATAAAGCACAAGTTTACCAAATCTTCTTCATCTTCATCACTTCCAATGTCCACATCGCTCGAGCCAAGTTCTTGAAGTGCGGAGATAAAACTTCTCACCAATTGACGTCCTGTAAAACCCTTCTTTTTCTTCGTATCTTTTGCAGAGGAGTGCTTCGTCCTTGTATGCTTTTCATCCCAGAAAGTAGGACCTGAAAGGTTAGGGCAATCTGAATGAAAATTTCATGTATTACCACATTCGAAACATCGTTGAGGTCCAGAGCTTCCTCTCCTTCTAGTTCTCATATTTTGCAATGCTTTCGAGAACCTGGTAGCGAGAAGTACTAGCTCCTCCTCTGGAAACTCCTCAATCTGTTCAAGGGTTAGAGAGGACAACAAAGCAAGTGTACCACAAGTTGAAGATTGGTCGGAGCTAGGCATATCATGTTGAGAAACAAATGCAAGAGACTTGTTGGGGTTTTTTCGTAAGATTATGTCAATTTCATGAGTTTTCAATTTAGAATAAAGAACATCTAATGTAAGTGTACTCATGACAGTAGATTCACGAATGGATGTGACTTTCATTTCCCAAATTGACATGTCCAATGCACTTAGTAATTGCCTAGCATTTTCAGCATCTAAAAAATTAACATTGACACTACGCAAGTTGCTGAGAATTTTATTAAAGTGAGCAAAGAGGTCATCAATGGACTCACCGGGTTGCATCTCAAAACGCTTGTATTCCTTTTTGAACATATCATGTTTTACCTCCTTGATCGTGTTAGATCCTTCGTGGTAGTCGCAAAGTGCTTTCCACACATCGTATGCAAATCGTAGGTGTGCAACACGGTTGAAGTTGCTTTGAGTTAATCCTTGTATGATAAAGTTCTGAGCCTTGTTGTTGTTGTCAACATCTCTCAGATTTGTAGTTGTAACTTGATCGTTTGACGGCACTTCGTAAGGCTTGTACACCTTGTCCCATATTGCGAAGTCTTGAGACTGGATGAAGGCTTCCATACGTGCCTTCCAAACCTGAGAACCAATACCACTAAAGACACAAGGTTTTGCAGAGTATTTTGTCATGATGATTAGTCAAAACACGTGCAAATCACAAAGATTAGAGCACTTGGCTCTGATACCAATTGTAGGATCGGAGAGCATGTGTAAAGCTACCAGAGGGGGTGAATAGTAGATTAAAACTTTTCAGCGGAAGTAACGAAAACACCCCTCGATAGAAAACTGATCTTTTAAAAAAAACTATGCATGCGACTAATATAAACGTGTTCAACTGTGACAAATCTAGTATATATTGTACAGAATCAAGTCACAAAGATGTCACAACAAAAATCACAAAAATCCGTCAAGAGAAACTCAAGTTACGATCGAGAGATCGAACAAAGGTCATTCTGTCCTACCCAAGAAAAATAGTTCTGGAACACTGCAAAGAAACTCTTGTAGATCAGAAACCACAAATCCAATGACCGTGAAATTTTTAAATATGATAGAAAATTCAGTTTTGAAGACAACCCAAAAAGAATCACGTCAATTGGATCTGTAAAACTCAAGTTATGATAAAATCACCGTAGCAAGGTAGTGTTGTGCAGAAACTCGATGAGAAAGACTTGAAGAAAACAAGTCGGACGAACAAGGCACAAAAGTTCCTTTCAACTACGAATTTTATTCAATAGAACACAAGAGGAACAGCCCCAAAGTCTTGCACCACGAGCTCTGGCCTCCCTTGCTTATATAACCAGCCCTTAGGCCAACCCAAACCTAACTAGGACTCTAATCCTACTCAGTTCATGAATCAAAACTTTCCATAAGTGCTCAAGACTCTTCTATACGCAGATAGAAGCAATCTTAAGACTTCCAAACACTATAGAAATGTATCCCACATTCCTAAAACAACTTAAATTTGTGACCCACATGAAATCCTAGCATAACCAACTCAAATCTTTCCATATTGAAGTCAAAAACGACTCAGCCGCAGCCTGAGTCCATAACCTAGTCGGTTGGACCTTTCCGACCAATTCTTAACGTCCAGATCTCTTCATCACGCATTGGAACCATGTAGCCACGTCCATGCACTCCTTGCACACGTTCAAACGTCTTCCAACACTATCATCGATACCTTCATATGCATTGTTCTTGATTCATACATGTTGCGCGACCTCCCGATCAACTCAACCACAATTCCTCCCGAACTTGGTTGTTGAACCTAATCTTTTCCCTAAGACTAGTTCAATGGATCACGTCACCAGCCATGTCTTGAACTCAAGCAACACTTGCACATGAACAAACAACCAATCCGTACGAGCCCAAGTCCGCGACTTGACTCAAATTAGTTCTGAACACAACACCTTACCTGAGCACCTCACATAAGCATGTTGCAAAACCACAGTAAAACGATATCATCCATATCAACCAAAACGCACCAAAAACTTAGCAGAAGAATACTAAGCAATCTTTCCAACAATGTAAAGCAAGTTTGAAACATTTCACAGTAAAAGCAGGAACATTGCTATCAAGCTCCGAATCTTGCCAAAGCTAACGGAGCTTGAGCCGGAGCTTACCAAAGCTAGTACAACCTAGCGCCAGAGCTTACTAAAGCTAGTACAACCTAGCGCCAGAGCTAGAAAAACATGTCAGAGCTAACCAACATAAGTCAGACCTAACAAAACATATCAGAGCTTAACAAAAACATGTGGGAGCTATCAAAAACATGTCAGAGGTAAAGACAAAGCTCACCGGAGCTACCCAATAACATGTTGGACCTTGACAAAGCAAGTCGGACCTATTGTTGGACCTTGCAGAAGCTCGGAGCTAGAGTCGGACCTTCCTAAAAATGGTGTTTTGGCAGAATTTAAGAACTTATATTATTAAAGCCAATGTATTTAGTACAAGCCAATGTATTCAGCAGACATAGGTCTCACACTATCATGATAACCATGCTCTCGGTTATGAGCAACCTGGACAACTTCCATGATTAGAGTGGAACTTGGGATTTGGGATGGTTTGGTTATGGTTATGGATTGGATGGTGATAAATGGTTATGATTAATGATGATGGTAAGAATCTGGTGTATGGATGGATAATTGATGATGGTTTCATATTACGTTAATTATCTGGGATAAGATAGGATTATTTCACATAAACATTGTAGGATGATTTTCATATGTTTGAAACGTACTTTTTAGCAAATAGCCGTTGTTTATTATCATTCCTTGATTAAGCTACATGTCATCATTTTCCCACACTTGCTGAGTATGGCATGTGCTCACCCTTGCAATTCCCCCACCAACAGTTTCAGGTGATGTTTGGGAGTACCCGAAGGATAATGCGGAGTACTAGGTTGTGTGTTGCCGTCGACTTGCCCGTGGTTGTGCTTGGAGCCGCGCTACCCTATCCTTAGTTCGTTTAGTTAGTCTATTTCCGCTGCATTAGTTTCAGATTCTATGAGTAATAATGATCATTAGATTTTTAATTTGACGATTATTTAAATATTGTAATAAAAGTACTTATTTACTAGTTCGTGTTGTGGTAATTTTCTGTATATCGTTTGTGGTGCACTCGCGTGTGTGTGTTGAACATCCTGGACACACATATGCGTCACACATGGTTCAATTTTTGGAACCTGGTGTCACAGAGAGCAAATGCAAGGAGAAAAGCGAGTCAAGGACCAAAAAGAGCTTGCTACAACTGTGGCGAGTATGGGCATTTCATTGTGGATTGTCCATACAAGAAGGAAGAAGATAAAAAGAAGAAAAAGGATAGGAAGCCTCAAGGGAAGAAAATGTTCAAGGAGAAGAAAGCACATGGCCAAGCCGATGTTGGCAAGGAGTGGGACTCCAACAATGAGTCCTCCTCCAAGGATGAAGAGGAGACGGCAATCATCACCATCAAGAAGCCAACTATGAAGAAAACTCTTTTGCCAAACAAGGGAGAATGGAGGACCTCAAGCCTCATGGCAAAGGAAGGGAAAAGAAAGGTTAAATCTAAAATTTCCTTGTGTTCAATTAAAGATGATGAACTTGATAGTGCTAGTGAAAATGAGTACATGTTTAAAGGCTTGAATAAGAGTGTTGTTTCTAGAATGAAAATGCTCTCCGACGAAATATTTGATAAGGAGGAGCTTCTTAATGAACAAGAGGAGTTGCTTATCCTTAAGAGGCAACACAATCTTGATCTTGAGAAACTCCTTGAGCTTGAGAGAGAGAGAAGAAGAAGGCACTTGAACTTGCCAAGAGCAAGGAGACTTCTTCAAGTCTCAAGAGTTCGAATGTTGTGCTCCAAGACAAACTTGTGAACTTGAACAAAGGGACAGTTAAAGCAACAGTTACAAGACCTGATTACGTGTCATTAATGCTATAATAATGACACACGATCGGTGGGCTGTTAATAGGGGTAACGCTGCCATTAAGACACGTTATCACACTTAATACTCATAGACTGTGTATTAGGCTATTAAATATGCCAGGGCCACATGTCGGGTCAGGCAAGTGTTGTAACGGTCAGTCCTTAGACTATAAAAGGACTGCACCGCATGGTACATGGACATCCAAGCTCATACGCAGACAAACACTGCTGAAATCCTCAATACAACAACACACACCCTGTGGAGTAGGGTATTACGCTCAGGCAGCCCGAACCACGTAATTCTTTTGTGTCATCAACTTGTTCTAGATCTTTGCGCGCCCAAACCGATACAAGAGCCTCCGCGAGCTACAGTTTGGTAGTACAGAGGGAAGTGTCATTCGTAAGCTTCGACATTTGGCGCGCCAGGTAGGGGGGCGCCTGAGATCACAAGATGGTGAACTCTGCTGCAGGATCATCCAACGGCAATAATGTCGTGCAACCTGTTGGAGGGAATCGTTCCAACATGCAGCAACCAGTGGGTGCCATTGTCCCGGCAGACGTACCACCACCACCATTTGCTCTGGCAAACAATGCTGGACAGTAGGATGGGGTACTTGTGTTGGTCACAGCATCGGCAAACAACAACCCTGAGAATGGGCTAATTGCTACGCCAACTCTATTTGAGCGCCCACCAACACCTGGAGCACCTCCAGTTACAATGGAGTAGTGGCGCGCTGTTGTGCAGCATCTGGTTGCAGCCACAGCCGATGCCATCAGCAACCAAGGTCCTCCCCCTTCAGGGCAGGCACCAGCTCAATGTAGGACCTTGTCTAAAAGACTTGGCCCTCACGTGTCACATCACCGGAGGCATGCTTTATCTGAACAGGTGACATCGCTGCCTTCTAGGGCGCGTCGTACTCGTACCATGTCGAGACTTTCGACACATGATCTGCGGTCAGAACTCGACCATCGCTACAGACAGGAAGATGGTTGTGTCCACATCGAGCGTGCTCGCGAGAGGCGAGAAGCTCAGGACAACCCTACTCCTGTGGGAGTAGGGGAGGTTGTTCTGCCTTGGACATGCACCTACGCATGGTCCGTTGGCCACAGAAGTTCTGGCCTCATCTGCCGGAGAAATTCGACGGGACTGTCAACTCCGCCAAATTCCTTCAAATCTACTCCATTGCTATACTTGCAGCAAGAGGCAATGAGGTCGTGATGGCCAACTACTTCCCGCTGGCTCTAATTGGGACCGCTAGGTCCTGGTTCATGAGTCTTCTTCCTGACTCCATCAACAGTTGGGCGGAGCCATGTCAACAGTTTATTGCCAACTTCAGGAGTTCTTACACCCGGCCCGGCACTGAACTGGACTTGTTTGTTGTGAAGCAAACAACGGGGGAATCACTGTGATCCTTTGTTCAGAGGTTTTCTCAGGTACACAATACCATCCCTTCTATCTCGAACGTTTTTGTTATCGTCGCATTTAGACAGGGCGTCGGAGACAAGAAAATGCTGGAGAAGCTAGCGACTAAAGAAGTCACCAGTGTCACGGAGTTGTTCAGCCTGGCTGACAAGTGCACTTGGGCCGCAGAGGTTGGGGGAATGCACTCAAAGCCAGCTCCGGAGGCTAACGAAAAGCCTTCCAAAGCTGAAGCCACTACCTCTGGCGGTGGCAAAAAGAAGAAGAAGTCCAACGGCAAGAAGAAGTCGTCGGCCAGTGCGCCTACTGCTGCAGCTGCTGTAGCTCCGGGTGGCCGGGGGCCATGCCTTGAAAAATGACCTTGTCCTTCGTCAGAAGACGGCGGCAGCTCTAAAATGTGGTGTCCGATCCATTAGATAGACAAGCACAGTCTGGAGGACTGCCGAGAGGTCCAAAACATTGTCGAGTGCTACAACAAGCGCCGAGAAGAAGCTCCTTTCCGCCAACGGGAAGGAAAGCAGAAAGTTGACGAAGCTCCAGCTGAGCCATAGCTAGACTTTTTGGATCCCAAGAAGGTCCTGAAAGCTATCTACAACACAGTAGACGATGATTCAGGCATCTCTGACAACGAGCGTTGGAAGACCCTGAACACCACTTATGATGGTTCCTGGGACATCACTTCTCGCCGCGTTCTTAAGACAATGCGGCAGGACATGGCCGATGCAGCGCCTACTACCAGGGCGGAAGCACATCGGAAATGGATGGACTTTCCCATCACCTTCGATGTTACAGACTGCCCCCAAAACATGATCGGAGTTGGCCAGTTACCACTGATGGTATCTCCTACCATCAACAATGTCCAGCTCTACCATGTTTTGGTGGACGGAGGTGCGGGGTTGAACCTCCTGAGCTATGAAGCCTTCGTCAAGCTCCAGCTCTGACCTTCGGACCTTCATCCCTCACGCCCTTTCTCTGGGGTAGGTCCGGGGGCCATTAGCCCTCTCAGATCCATCACACTCCCAGTGACTTTCGGAACTCGGGAGAAGTACAGGACCGAGAAGCTGGTTTTCGGCATCGCACAGATTAGCTTCCCCTTCAGTGCCATCTTGGGCAAGCCTGCCTTGTACAGCTTCATGGCTGCGGCTCATTATGGCTACCTGGTGTTGAAGATTCCAACACCCTCCGGCGTTCTCCGCATCCGTGGAGACCGTACTGCAGAAATCACTGCACTGGAAGAACTCCATGTGCTTGCAACTGCGTAGGAGGAGGCATCCAGCAAAGAGCTCATTGCTCAACCCTCGAGCTTCTGTCATCTAGGATCGACCTCTGCACCACGTGTGCAACCAAGCAGCGACACCAAAGTTCCCATCAAAGTCATCCAAATCGATTCTGATGCTGCTCAGACCACCCGTATATCGGGAGGTCTAAACAACAAATAAGAACTCGCGCTCATCACTTTCCTTCAGGCGAATGTTGACGTGTTTGCCTGGCAAACGTTACAAATGTCTTGGATCCCTAGGGAGGTGATTGAGCACAATCTGAAGATTTATCCTGACGCACGGCCTGTACACCAGAAGCCCCGGAAGCAATCAATCGAGCGGCAAAACTTCATCTGACAATAGATCAAGAAGCTACTCGAAGATGGTTTCATCCGGGAAGTTTTTCATCCAGAATGGCTGGCAAACCCAGTCATTGTACCCAAGGCCAGCGGGAAGCTTTGGATGTGTATCGACTACACCACTTTAAATAAGGCATGTCCAAAAGATCCATTTCCACTACCTAGGATAGATCAGATAGTGGACTCCACCTCTGCGTGCGAGATATTGTGTTTCTTAGATGCATATTCTGGATATCATCAGATCCAAATGTCTAAGGAAGATGAAGAGCATATTGCCTTCATAACAGTAGATGGATTATATTGTTATACTGACATGCCCTTTGGTCTCAAAAATGCTACTTCAACCTTTGTGCGAGCTATGTAAAAAACATTTGGAGAGCTAATTAGAGACTTGGTGGAGGTGTATGTCGATGATATTGTTGTGAAGATTAAGAACAAGGAGTCACTCCATGACAATTTGCAAGCCGTCTTCGACAAGTTGCGCATCACACGCACCAAGTTGAACCCGAACAAGTGTGTCTTCGGGGTTAGCTCTGGGAAACTCCTTGGTTTCTTGGTGACTCACCGAGGAATTAAAGTAAACCCGGCGAAGATCAAGGCTACAGAAGACATGCGGCCCCCAGCCCACATCAAGTATGTCCAGAAGTTAACTGGATGTCTAGCTACGCTCAGCCGGTTCATCTCAAGACTGGGAAAGCGGGCACTATCCTTCTTCAAACTCTTGAGGAGGTCTAGACCATTTCATTGGTCTGAAGAAGTAGAAAAGGCATTTCAAGAGCTGAAGCAGCTCTTCACCACACTACCGATCTTGGTAGCTCTGAATCCTGGTGAGCCTCTACTGCTTTACATTTCTGCAACCACAGAAGTTGTTAGCATGGTCCCGGTCGTGGAAAGGCCAGAGCCACATCCAGTTCAGGAGCTTAGACCCCTCCGGGAGGGTCCATAGCTACTTGAAGGCAAGTCTGGGTCCTAGCCCCAGAACACGAACCTCAAGGCGAAATGCTAGGAGATCAACCCCTCTTGCCCAAGGGAGTTCACCTGGCTGACCAAGATGATTCGGACCTTTCCAACAAGGTCCGGGTCGAACAAGAAGAAATTTCGGACTCCTCAGGGAGGGTCCAGGAAGCTCAACAAGAAGGCTCGGACCCCTCCGGGAGGGTCCAGATTGATGGAGAGGAAGCTCCGGGCTCCTCCAGAAGAGTCCGGACAGTCCAGCACCCAGTGTACTTCATCAGTGAAGTACTCCACAACGCCGAGACACGCTACGTCGAGGTGCATAAGCTGCTTTACGCAGTCCTTATTGCCTCAAGGAAGATTCGTCACTACTTCCAAGCCCACAAGATATCAGTGGTAACTTCTTATCCACTTCGTTCTATATTGCATAACCCTAATTCAACTTGGAATATCGCAAAGTGGGCAGCGGAGTTGGCTGAGTTCAATCTCGAATTCGTGCCACGATAAGCAATCAAGAGACAGGCTTTGGCTGATTTTGTGGTGGAGTGGACTCCCTCTCCATCAAACCCTGGGGGCCCCAGTGAGCAGAAACTGGAACCTAGGGTCTCGGTCTTCACTGAACCTCACTGGACTCTCTGCTTTGATGGCTCTGTGCAGAAGCAGGGGGCCGGAGCTGGAACCCTTCTCCTCGCACCGATCGGGGAGAAGGTCAAATACATGGTTCACCTTGACTTAAAGGCAACCAACAACATGAGGAGTATGAAGCTCTCATTTACGGGCTCAAGGTGGCACTATCCTATGGTGTCAAACAGCTGTTGGTGAAGGGTGATTTGCAGCTCATCATAAAACAAGTCAAAGGTGAATGCTGCTACAATAACCCCCAGCTAGCTGCCTATCTTCTTGAAGTCTAGAGGCTTCAAAAAGACTTTGAAGTCCTGGATCTCCGTCATGTTCAGCGTCTCCATAATGCTGAAGCCGATGAACTCTCGACTAAGGCTTCAACCGGAGTTCTAGCTCCCGACAGAATCTTTGTTCAGAGGTTATCAAGACCAACAACTTAGTCTGTCGAATGGGGCGAGACCAGCACCTCGAAGCTAGCGGTCCCGATGGCCCTGTTACCATGGCATCCACCAAGGGTTGTAGGTGCTATCGGAACCTCCGAGCAACCCAGCACGCAAGACTCAGAAGCTCAAGTTAGCTCCGATGCATGGATCTCAGGGATCCGGAGCTACTTGAAAGACAACATCCTTCCTGAAGATGGTGTATCCGCTGACTGGATCGTCAGATTGGCTAAAATATACACACTGGTAGAAGGGGATCTCTAATGGCGTGGTGCGAATGGCGTCCTAATGCAGTGCATTGCAATGGAAGAAGGTCGCGAGCTTCTTGCAGAAATCCATGGAGGCGAGTGTTGGAACCACGCATCTTCCCGCACGTTGTTGGTAAAGCCTTCCGGCATGGCTTTTACTGGCCTACATCACTCCAGGATGCAGTCAAGCTAGTGAAAAAGTGTGAAGCGTGCCAGTTCCACACAAAACAAATTCACACACTGGCTCAATAACCGCAAATGATACCTCTTACATGGCCATTCACTGTGTGGGGTATGGACATTTTGGGACCATTCCCAAAAGCCGTCGGAGGTTACATGTTCCTGTACGTCGCCATCGACAAGTTCACCAAGTGGTCGGAAGCTACTCCAGTTGTGAGAATCAACAAACAATCAGCAACCAAGTTCTTGAAGTCCATAATATGCAGATTTGGAGTTCTGAACAAAATCATAACTGACAATGGAACCCAATTTACAAGTGTTGCATTTCAAGAATATTGCAAAGACCTCGGCATTCAAGTCAGCTACGCATCAGTAGCTCACCCAGCAAGCAATGGCCAAGACGAGAGAGCAAATGCAGAAATACTAAAAGGACTCAAGACAAGTACATATGAACGCTTAAAAAAGCATGGAGCCAACTGGATTGAAGAGCTTCCGTCTATACTGTGGGCGAACAGAACAACACCTAACCAGTCAACTGGAGAGACACCTTTCTTCCTGATGTACGGAGCTGAAGCAGTCCTTCCTTCGGAGATCACCATGGGATTGCTCCGGGTCCGGACCTTCGACGAAGCCGCGCAAGACCAGCTCCGACATGAAGACCTTGACCTCGTCGATGAGTGAAGGTGCCAAGCAGCCGTTCGGAATGCACGCTATCGCCAAGCGCTCTAGCACTATCATCAAAGGCACGTGCGCAACCGACAGCTCGAGGAAGGCGATCTGGTGCTACGAAAAATACTAACGCGCAAAGGGATGAACAAACTTTCCCCCAGCTGGGAAGTTCCCTTCCGAGTGATCAAACTATCCCGTCTCGGATGTCTTCGCGTGGCAACAGAGGATGGGACTCAGCTTCCTAATCCTTGGAACATCGAGCACCTCCATAAGATTTATACTTAGAATCACGGAGGTAAGTCTGTAATTACACAATGCATGTTATAGAGTCAATATACAGAATCGGGTAGGTCCTACGGGAGAGCTTCCGGACCCCTCTGGGAGGGTTCGGGAAGTTCAAGTAACACTTGATACAGTCACGGCACTAAAACTGTAACTACCTGCCCCGGGCTAGTACAAGATGTATAGCACACTTAGCCTGGTCCTATACCTTAAGTGTGTCCTTGTCTCCCCTGTAATCCGGACCTATGATGAAGGACATTGTTGTGTGAAAACAGACTCCACGTGCATTTATTTTTGTACAAGGCTCGGTATTTCGAATTATTACTTTTTTAGCATTCTTGTCTATAATGAAGTTGTGCAATTCTTTTTAAGTTTTAGTCCAAGTTATTCATATGCGTCACAAGTTATATTGATGGTCTCTTGGATCTTAACATTGCTGCATAGTCTACTAGCCTGAACTCCAAGCCAACATAGGTCCGGAGTGTGCTATCGACTTAGTCTGGTCTTGCACCCTAAGTACGCCACTCTACCTACATTCCGGCAGGCCTCAGTGGGGTGAGTACTAAAAAAGCGTGTGGATCTAGAAAGATTACATCAATATGCTTGTTATCATATCGATTTTCTTTGGATCTAAAACTCAAATAAGAACGATAAGTCACAAATAATTTATAGACAAGAGGACGAATTTTACTCTTTTTTTCTTGTCCCTAATGTGCAGGAAAAACAAAAAACTCATAGTGATAGTGGACGACGCCGGAGCTACTAAGCTCCGACATCCTCCAAGAGGGCCCGCCATCCACGTTTTATATGTTGGCAGTGGGTGCCGTCGGAGCTACAAAGCTCTGACAACTCCAGGGGGCCTACAGTCGATGATTTGTGCATTGACATCGGGCGTTGCTGGACCTATCAAGCTCTGATATCTCTCTGGGGGCCATCGTCGACGTGTTATATGTTGATGGTGGGTGCCGTCGGAGCTATCAAGCTCTGACAACCCCAGGGGGCCCGCCATCGACACGATAAAGGGTTTCCAGAAGCATCGGAGTTAAAGACTTTGGATCCAAAATCTACAAGTTTGAAGCGTTCAAGTCATCAACATACTACCAAAACCTTTTGGTATATAATCACAATCAAATTGTGCACATATACCAAGGGGCCAACAAGACAAAGCACAGTATGTTGAAGTCAAAGTGAAATTCATAACAGAAAGAGTGGATTTCATTCATTCAAAGTATTGGATTACAAAATTAGGGATACAAAAAAGGCAAAAGGAAAAGGTCCTAGCTACTGGAGGATCTAAGTCCTATGGAAAAAACGAATCAACCTTCTCACCAACCTCTTGGACACTAGCTTTGACGGCATCCTCCTCTTCGGCAGTGAGTCCTTCAAAGACCAGATCGAGAGAAAATTGAGGGTCTCAGCTTTTGTAACACGCCAAGACATACTCGGCGATGTTCTTGGCTAGAGATTTTCCCTCTGTCTCCAGCTGATCAGTGATGACATCACCCATTGCGTCGAGTTTGCTGCCAGCAGAGCCAAGCGCCGCCAGCGTCTGGTCCAGCTCCTGTGTTGGGTCCTTCGGGTGTACTGGACTGAAGCCAAGAGGCCCAAGAGATCTATCTGCACGCCCCAAGAAATCTCGTACTTGAATGGATTCAGTCTCCCTCAAGCTCCACAGCTCCTCTAGTGACCTTCGGGCGGCTGCAAGCTCCGAACCTTCTCGAGCGAGGCGCTCGACCACTTTGGCATGTTGTTGCATACTCTCAGAAACTTGCTTTTCGTGATCGGCTAGCTCCATCTCCCGGAGGTAGATACGGTTCGGCCGTTCGGCCAAGTCCTTCTCCCCGCCCCTTACTTTCCCTTCTCTGGCAGCAACATCAGCTTCTCTTTTTGAGAGCTCCTACCCCAGCTTCCAGTACTTCTCCTTTTCTTCCTCACTCCATAGATCCAACTTCTTAGTGCGATCTGCAAAATTTTGCTCAGCTAGAGTCAATTTCTGGGTGAGCTCCTCCTCCCTCTTCAAAACATCCTCCTGTTGTTTCAAGAGTTTTTCTTCACTCGCATCAAGGTCCGCTCATTGCTTCAGAGAATCTCATTTAGTGCAGTGAGGTTCTCGTGACACTCATCAGTAGCATCATTCCTTTCCTTGGCACGCTCGAGAATGTCCCGAGAATTAGCATTGAGAGCCCTGATGGTGGCCTCCTTCTCCTCCAGCAGTTTGCCCGAGTATTCCATCCGGGCTATTTCCCTCTTGATCCCCTCCTTCTGATCAGCAAGCCTAGTCTGTGCAAGCTTGGTCTCGAAGTGGAGCCTGTTGCGCCAACGCCTCAAGGTATGGCACTCCTCTTCAAGAACCTTGCTCTCGTGATCGAAGGCGAGCTGAACTTGTTGGAGGCTCGAGCAGGCATTATTTATGGACAACGCCAAGGGGATGGGCTCCGGACCTGATGGGGTCGCTAGTTCCAGGGGATCCTCCATAACAAAAATAGGGTCCCACTCTACAAAGGTGGTTCCCTGAGCTTCTGTGGCACTAGGGCCGGCCGCCGAGAGCTTCTCGGTTGCTGTTGAGGAAAATCCCACTAGGGGAACTTCCACCTCCAGAGCAGAAGCCAAAGGCCCTGCTTCTGGGTCTTCAGTTGCCGGCTCTGTAGGTGGAGAGCCAGCCGCCACTTCTTCATGATATTTTGGCTTTGACATGGACAACTCCGGAGCGTCTACCTCCGGGGCAGTTATTGTAGCTTCATCCGGAGCCCCCACCACCGCCGGCTCAGGTGCCCACACATCTGCCACTTCTGGCTCAGCAGCCGGAGCATCAAGCATCTCTCGCTCGCAACCAGACATTCAACAACTTCTAGCTCGAGGGCCGGAGCTTCAACCATCTCTGGCTCAGTGGCTGAAGCTTTGATCATCTCCGGTTCAGCTGCCAGGGCTTCAACGACTTCCGGCTCAAGGGCCGGAGCTTCTGGCGCCATCGGCCCCGCACCAACTTCTGGCGTAGGGACCAGAGCATCTTCAACTTCTCCCCCATGGTCCAGCGCTACAACGTGAGCTTCTGGCGTTTCTTCTGGATCCAAATCCACGACAACTAGCACTGGAGTTGTCATGTCTTCTGCCACCACTTGAGGAGGAGGCTCAATGGTCGAGGCTGGAGCTTCAGCATGCACAGCCCCAGCTGCCACGATAGATGTCGAAGCATCAGACTCTTTTCTCGACACCCTGGAAATAAAAGGACGAGAAAATTAAAAACATAATAAAAACAAGATTAGCATTTCAAGGTAAGTCCATGACGCTTAACCTAGGGATGCTACTACCCCAGTCAGTGCAGAACCTCTTCTTTTGAGGCCCAGTGTTAGAGCCCACCAAGTTTGGTGAGACAGCAACTTCAGACCTTTGTCAGGGCCATCCGCAGCAGCTTGACTCTTCTCGGCCGGAACTTCCCTCGGCCGGGAAGAACCTCCGGACCTGGAGCCCCTCACTGGCACCGGGACCGGAGTCCACTATCCGGAGCTAGCACCTCTTGAAGACGCTTGTACCTGAGGAGGTGTCACAGCTGAAGACGTCCCTCGCCGGGGAGAAGGGGCAGTTGTCACCAGAGCAGGCCTGACGGAGCTCCCATCAGCATGCCTCAGCTTTCTCTTCTGACTAGAAGATTCGGCTGGCTCCTTGCCCTTGCCCTTGCCAATGTCTTCAACCCTCTGGATCAGGGTAGGGGTGTCCACCTCTTCGGAAGCTCTGGGATCACAACCCTAGAGACTCTACGCTTTTCCACCTCACCAAGAACGTCTAACACCGGCATCTTCCTCCGGAGCTCCCTGCTGATCTCTGGAATCATGTTCAGAGGTAGTAAAGCAGCCGGCGGAGTCAATGCGTCATTGGTGATCAACCCATGATGAAATTTATTGAGATGGAGCCTCAGGGCTTCGTCATCCAAGTTGGAGTCCAGATCGGTTTCAATTCGGTCGGTATCCATCACACTGTTGAAAGCCCAGGCGAGCCTATCTCTCCTCCTCAGCAGAGCCCACCTGTTCACCAAGAAGTTTCCGAATACCATCTGGGGGATCACTCCACCCTCCACACATTCTTGGATCCTGGTCAGGACAGGGTTAAATGCATCCGGCGGCTTCGGAACTACATTCCAGGCATCGGTGTCAACATTGGGGAGTCCTTGGGGCAGCTCCAACTTGTCATGCTCCTCCACTGCAATGATGACCCAATCCTTCTTCCAGTCATCCCATTTGTCGGAGGGGGATGACTTCAAGTATTTGAAGGGGCAGTTCTTGCGCTTCACGAAGTAGTAGAAGCCAAGCAGCTCAGTCCCCTTGCCGGTGGTGTGGACCGTGAAGAAGGACGGAACAACTCGACGCAAGGAGGCATGCCCACCCACATCTCGCAGAAGTGGACGAAAGTTGCCACGAGTAGGAGGGAGTGCGGGCCGAGGTGATGCAGTTGGAGGCCGTAGAAGTCCAGCAGCATCAAGATGAAGCTCGAGAAAGGTGGGACCAGTCCCACCATGGCGTACGCCAAGAAGTACACCATGTCGCCACGGCGCTCATTCTTGAAGGGGAGATTGCCGACGCGAATCAGATGGTTGAAGGAGTCGTTGGACCACCCCATGTAGGTCTGAACCTTCATCAGATTGTCCTTGCTCTTGATGCGAATTTTTGGAAGACCTAACTCCATCGCTGCAAAGTGGAGCAAAGGAAAGGAAAGCTAGGTGAAGTTTGGCAGGCTCTGAGTGCTAGTTTGATCAAAAGCGTAAATAGTCCTCAAACTGTGCATACTTTCCCTCTTAAGTAAGCCTCCGTGACGCTTGGATGGAAATCGCAACAAGAGCAAAGCCACATTTCAAAAATCTACCCCATCAATGATGAATGGGCCCGGGGCCACCTTGACGAAGAGGTCGAGGTTATTACCCCAGCTGAACCATTGTCATGATGGATGGTGGGAACCCAAAGGCTGCAGCCTGACAAGGCGCTCGAAACTGATACGGTTTTCGTATTGGGAGCCGACGACCTTCAATTGTGTGAGATCCGCACTCAAAGATCTCATCTGCCGCATTCAAGACAGGCCATGCGGCGATGGTTTTACCTCGGACCTTTGCCCCAATGGCACAACAGAAGATCTTTGAAGTCATGGCGCGTGAATTGAGGATGGCCCCACCTCCGGTAGAATAATTTAACCCAAAGGGTTTCTCTTAGAGGTGGGCTCGGGGGCCACTATTGGTACCCTGGGTACTCGCTAGAGGTGGGCCCGGGGGCCACTGTCGGTACCCTGCGTACCGAGTACCCCACGATACCGCAAGAAGTGCAAGAGAGTTCCACCTGTTAGAGTTGAAGGCTTCCTCAGGCCCCACATGCCACACGACACGAGATCCGCCTACTTCATATGGGTAGCTCCAGGATTGCCACGTGTAATGCAAGACCAGAGCTGAACTCCCAACATGGGGAAGCTCCGTGGTTGACACATGTATAATGACCCTGAACCTAACCCCCAGCAGAGCGGAGCTCCGGTGCCGCCACGTGTATAGCAGCTCCGGACCTACCTCCCCACGAGGGGAAGCTCCGTAGCTGCCACGTGTGGATCCTCCGTACCTTACACCAACGGGAATATTGGCGGATCTCCAACAGCACAGACATTCAAGAGACAGTTAAAGTGACAGTTACAAGACCTGATTACGTGTCATTAATGCTATAATAATGACACACGATCAGTGGGATGTTAATAGGAGTAACGCTGCCATTAAGACACGTTATCACACTATTAATCACACTTAAACTCATAGACCGTGTATTAGGCTATTAAATACGCCAGGGCCACATGTCAGGTCAGGCAAGTGTTGTAACAGCCAGTCCTTAGACTATAAAAGGACTGCGCCGCACGGTACATGTACATCCAAGCTCATAGACAGACAAACACTGTTGAAATCCTCAATACAACAACACACACCCCATGGAGTAGGGTACTACGCTCAGGCAGCCCGAACCACGTAAATCCTCTGTTCATCATATTGTTCTAGATCTCCACGCACCCAAACCGATACAAGAAACTCTGGGGGCTACAATTTAGTAGTACCGGGGGAAGTGTCGTTCGTAAGCTTTGACAGACACTCTCAAGTCAAAGTGTCTCCTCTTTCACCCAACGAGCTCAAACTTATCGAATATGAACTCAAATGTCAAAACATTCAAATATGCTAATTTCATAATTGACTTCAAGAATGAACTTAAAGTGGCAAAGATCAAGAGCACACCCAAGGGTAGCATCTTTGACTAGGATAAGATGAAGTATGCATGTAGTGCATGCTCGATCACAAGATTTCCCTTGCTGGCCTCGGTTATTCTACGGGGGGAGCAAAATTCTAGACTCCTCAAGAATGACAAGATGCATATTACCTTTGTCAAAGAAGGTTCATATCAAGTCAAGAATGAAAATCATGCATCTTCATCTCTTGAAATTGTTAAACATGAGAAAGATGCTAAAATGTCAACTGAACTATGTTTCATGACTTTGATGCACCTTATGTGCTCATGAAGAGTAAATCTGCTTATGTCTATGCTAAATATGTTGGGCCACTCCACAAAAGCTCAAAATCTTGTGTGTGGGTGCCCAAATGCCTTGTCACTAACCTCAAAGGATCTAACTGAGTTCGGGTACTTAAAACAACAACCTAAATTTGTTTTGTCAGCTTACTCTTTTGGTGGCTCAAAGTGGGTGCTAGATAGTGGATGAACCAATCACATGATTCGAGCGAGAAGAGTGTTTGTGGAATATGAAGAAAACAATGATCCAAGTCAAGGTATCTACTTTGGCGAGAATAGCTAAGGGAAGGTACTAGGTATGGGTAAAATAGCCATTTCTCCTCAACATACTATTTCTCATGTAATGCATGTTTAGTCCTTACATTATAACCTTTTATCCATATCTAAATTATGTGATAAAGGTTATAATTTATTGTTTACTAACAAGGGTGTGATCATCACTAGAAGGAATAATAACTCGACTGCTTTCAAGGGTGTGCTCAAGGGAAAACATTATCTTTTGAATTTAACTGTGGATAAAGCTCAACTTGACACATGCTTCATGGCAAAGACCAATATGGGGTGGTTGCGACATCGTAGTCTAGCCCACGTTGGTATGGGGAATATTCAAAAACTTCTAAAGGGTGATCACGTCCGTGATCTTAAGAATGTTGTTGTTGAGAAGGATAGGCCTTGTAGCGCATGCCAAGCCGGGAAACAAGTCAGAACCGCTCATCCTGCCAAGAATGTGATGACGATGACAAGCCCATTTGAGATGCTTCACATGGACCTCTTCGGTCCCATTGCTTACACTAGCATTGGCAGTAACAAATATGGCTTAGTTATTGTTTCTGACTTTTCTCGCTTCATTTGGGTGTTTTTTCTTACATGTGAAAGGTGAAACTCAAGGTGTCCTTAAGAAATTCTTGAGGAGAGCTCAAAATGAGTTCTCCTTGAGAGTCAAGAAGATAAGAAGCGACAACGGCACTGAGATTAGAACACTCAAGTAGAAGAGTACATGGACGAGGAGGGCATCAAGCATGAGTTTTCGGCACCCTACTCAACCAAACAAAATGGGGTGCCCGAAAGGAAGAACCACATTCTTATAGGGATGTTAAGAATCATGCTTGATGAATACAAGACATATGCTCGGTTGCAGGCGGAAGAGGTCAACACCGCTTGCCATGCCACAAAGCACCTCTACCTCCATCATCTATTGAAGAAAACTTCGTATGAGCTACTAACTGGTAACAAACCAAACATCTCATACTTTCTAGTTTTTGGTAGTAAGAATCCTAGGACTTCGAAGTTTGCTTCGAAATCCTACAAGGATTTCTTTCTTGGTTATGATTCAAACACCTACGTCTATCGTGTTCTCAACAAAAACATTAAGTTGTGTTGAAATTGCACGTGACGTCATGTTTGATGAAACTAATAGGTCCCAAGTGGAGCAATATATGAAGAAGAGGCACCCTACATGTCACTAAGAAGGATGGCACTTGGTGACATACGACCACAAGAACAACAAGGCTTGACTCAAAACCAAATAAGCCACACCCAAGAGTCCATCAAAAAGCGTTCAACAGGACCATCCCGTTGACAACATTCTTGTAGATATCTCCAAGGGGGCAATGACTCATTCTTTTATGGCTAATTTTTTCACTCACTATTCCTTTGTGTCTTCTTTGGAGTCATTTAAGGTTGAAGATGTCCTACGAGACCCGGATTGGGTGGTGGCCATGCAAGAGGAGCTCAACAACTTCAAGAGAAACCAAGTGTGGGAGCTTGTCAAAAGACCAAACACTAATGTGGTAGGCACCAAGTGGGTCTTCTGCAACAAGCAAGACGAACACGATGTGGTAACAAGGAACAAAGCTAGACTTGTGGCCAAGGGGTACTCACAAGTCGAAAGTTTCGATTTCAATGACACTTTTGCTCCCGTAGCTAGGCTTAAATCAATTCGCATATTATTGGCCTATGCTACTCACAATAATTTCAAGCTATATCAAATGGATGTGAAAAGCGCCTTCTTCAATGGTCCAATCAAGGAGTAAGTGTACCTGGAGAAACCACCCGGATTTGAAGACAATGAGTATCCTAACCATGTTTTTAAATTGCATAAATCTCTCTACCTCCTAGAGCTTGGTATGAGTGCCTTAGGGACTTTCTCATTACAATGGTTTTAGGATAGGAAAAGCTTATTATACACTCTTCACTAAAAACATTGATGATGATTTATTTGTGTGCCAAGTATATGTCGATGACATTATATTTGGTTCTACTAACAAATTTTTTGTAAAGAATTTAGTAAGATTATGACGGAGAGGTTCGAGATGTCCATTATGGAGGAGTTGAAGTTCTTTCTGGGATTCCAAGGCATGCAACTCAAGGAAGGCACCTTCATAATTCAAACAAAGTACACTCAAGATATACTAAAAAATGTTGACGTGGAGAAGGCCAAACCCATCAAGATGCCCATAGCGAAAATTTGGATACCTCGACCTCAATGAAGATAGCCCTAGTGTGGATCAAAAGGTATATCGCTCCATGATTGAATCTTTACTTTATCTTTGTGCATCTAAGCCCGATATTATGCTTAGTGTATGTATGTGTCCAAGATTTCAAGCTGCAACTAAGAAGTGTCATTTGATTGTTGTTAAGATAATATTGCGCTATTTAGTTCATACACCAAACCTTGGGCTATGGTATCCAAAAGGGTCAAAATTTAATCTCATCAAATATTTTGATGCGGATTATGCCGGATGTAAGGTTGATAGGAAGAGTACCTCCGAGCTTGCCAATTCTAGGGTAGGTCCCTAGTGTCATGATAATCCAAGAAAAAAAACTCCATTGCCTTTTAAACAACCAAAGCGGAGTATGTCGCAGCCAGAAGTTGTTGTGCACAACTTCTTTGGATGCGACAAACTCTAAGAGACTATGGTCTCAATATGAACCATATTCCACTCCTATAAAATAATGGGAGTGCTATTAAGATTGCCCATAACCCTGTTGAACACTCTAAGACCAAACACATAGACATCTGACTCCACTTTTTGAGAGATCATTCAATGTAGGGGGCATAGTCATTTACCATGTTAGAACCGAAAGATAGCTAGCTAACATCTTCACCAAGCCACTAGATGAAAAGCGTTTTTGCAAACTTAGGAGTGAGCTAAATATCCTAGATTCTCGAAATGTGGCTTGAGATGTTGGACATCTGATTGTTTGTAGTTTAGGATCTTCAAAATCATGCATGCTTGCAAAAACTTTTCTCCCTCAATATTGTTTAAAATTATTTTCAATTATTGTATCCTTGAATCATAGGCATTGTATGATTGTTTGTGTGCTTTACTGGCCATATTCATTGAGAAATTTGTGAAAAACTAGTCCATTTGGATCAATCTCTGCAAACCTCTCAACATATATGGGAAGTTGTTGTCTAGGACCGAACTAGTCCGTCCCTAGGGCCGGACAAGTCCAGCCTCCTAGACTTGTCCGAACTGGCACAGACAAGTTCACACTAGACTAGTCTGCCCAGTTCAATGGACTTGTCTGGACTACAGAGCAATCCGTACTAGTCCGACACACTCACTCTGGACCCCTGACCGGACTAGTCTGGCCGTTTGGGACTTAAAACTCCCAAGCAGTGGGCCCGACCCTCAATTCCTCACAACACCTCTCAACCACGCCCTCACCTGAAAATCGCCCCCATTGGCAATTTTTGAATCCCTCCACCAAAATATTCATTTCTTCGATGATTCAACTTTGCCAGAGTGTCAGGAGCTGAAATCCTGGACTACTCCGCCCTCTGATCCGCGGATTTCCATCGATTTTCACCTTCTCAAGGTAATTTGACCTAGCTTCTTGAAAAACTCGATTCAGTCGATTCTAGGTGTGAGATCTATGTGTTGAATACATTGGAAATTATGTTAAACGTGTAGGTTTATATGCAAAGTTTTGAATATACTTGAGATACACACTTCGCATTGTCCGAACCTTTGTTGGATGTGAGTTGCACGTGTTTTGCGTTTAGGAATGTCTTAGTCCGTTTCTGACCGAAAAAGCAGTTTCTATAAGAGTTCGGACTACTCCATTTTCAGTTAGAATAGTCCGTTGTGGACTTGGAGGTGACTGCTTAGACTAAGTCCTAGATGGTCGGACTTGTGCACCCTTTGGGGTCGGACTAGTTCAGTGGACCAGACTTGTCCATTCTCAACCAGAACAAAAGGTTTTGTGTGAGATCGGACCAGTCCGTTCTTGGACAGACTAGTTCGTTGTGTTGTGACCATTTGAATTCAAAAAGTGGCAGGGGACTTTGTGGTTGGTGAATGGTGACATTACTGGTCCCCACAGGCTGGACTAGTTTGGGGTCCAAGACCGGACTAGTCTGCGATTTTTCTGGTGGCAACAGCTATTTGTTGGGACCCGATAAAAAAGAGATTCCTGGGCCTTGGCTCTAACATGAAGAACTCTCGAACCCTAGCGCCACCAAAGCCTTACAAGAGCCCTGCTAGCCCTTTCTCTTCGATTCTTTGAGTCCTAAGAGCGAATCTTGAGTATTTGTGAGTTTTGGGAGAGAAGAGACAAGGGTGTGCTTTGACTTGAGCTCTTGTTGATTCTCTCAGTTTGATTTGTTGATTTGAGTTCGTGTGGGTGTTGATTCATAATCTATTTGAGCTGTAAACTTGTGAGAGCCTCAGATTGTGACTTGCCCCATGAATCTTGTGATTTCCCCATGATTTAGTGGAAGAACAAGCCGACCTTCGTGGTGACTTGGGGAGGAAAGGGTTGAGTTCACACCAAGCCTTTTTGTGGGCTCCTCAACGTGGATGTAGGCTTCTCCATGAAGCTAAACCACAAGATAAATCTTGTGTCTTGTACTCTTGATTTGTCTTATTTTCTCCGCTAGAACACTTTAGGGTTCTTCATGTTCTTCACCTCAATCTTGAGATTCTCCTAGATCTAGTCATTTACTCTTCATGCAACTTCTCCACTAGATTTCTAGGTTATTGTTCTTCATACTTCATTTCATAGATCGTTGAGAAACTCCTCAAATCTCAACTTTTGTGCATTATCCTTCTGTGACCGGACTAGTTCGCTCCTAGGCTGGACTAGTCTGCACTCTATTTACTGATTAGATTTTATTAAGTCAAATTTCAGTTTTTTCGCCTATTCACCCCCCTCTAGGCAACTTTCACTTCTAGAGTGTCTCCTCTGTTAGTCATGACAATACTCGCCCCTTGGAAGGCAGCTTGTCCCCAAGCTTCAGTGTTTAGAAAATGTGCCTTCAGAACATAGTAACCTTCCCAGGTTGTTGTAGAAGGAGGAAGTCCCGACCATTTGATCAGAACCTGACAATACCAAAGTTGACGCGCTTGTGAGGACCAGGGTCCCGACAAACCAAGAATCACATTGGGTGGTGTCGTGCGATGCAACACTCAATAGCATAACATGGAAATGAACAAAGAACTCATAACATAAGTGAGCATCTTATATTATTCTTAGAGTTTTATACAAAAGTGCTTACACCAGCGGAAGTCGTCATAACACTATCTCGGACCTACACTACAGCAGTAGCGGTCGTATCCAGCCCACGGATACTCCACTCTAGCATCACAGAAGACAGCAGCGACGTCTAGGGCTTCCATTTGACTACATAGCCGCAAAGGATAATGCCTAGAAACCATCATAGCTATATACATGCAAAACTCGTATAATGCAACCATGAGCACAAGACTCAGCAAGACTTAATCGTCATACCTAAGAACATGAAACTCTGCATCTTGAAACGTAACACTAGAATTTAAACTACAGTAAGTAAATATTCACTATTAGTAGATCCTTGCTTCACATATATAATAGCATGTGAAGTAGTTTAGAATCATAACTTTAGTTCTCATATCAAACTACATCAACCAAGTTGCTTAACCATACAACAGGTTCCATCCAGTTCCAGTTGTTACTACATCGCAGCAAAGTGAACAAGTATGCTCCCATTCGCGAGTGACGGTGATTCGAATCAAGATACATCGGGCTTGCATGACAGCACGCCCATCTAAAAGATGGGATTGGCCAATTCCGTGGACATCATGTATGATCACCTTTTACAAGACAGCCAAATGTTGAGCCGGTCCTACCGTCCCGGAAGCAAGTCCCACATACGGTCTCTGCCAAAGTGGCCTATACTCTCTTCATGACGTGCGTGGTGTTCAGGACGGCAGGATATGCCTCAACACCTAGGTTAACATGTTACATCAGTTTGCTGGGTCCACTAGAGCCAGTATGCATCTAGTACGAATTCAAACTTGCCCAGCAGGGCCCCACACAGTACGATCTTTAATAGACACAGGAAAGAACTATGCCCACGGAACTATGTTCTTGAGTGTCCTAGCTTTTCTGCCTGGTCTCCATCCCATCCCACTCCTTTTTCATCTTTCTTCCATTCATTTTCTCAATTCAATTCCATCCATTTTTTCAACTTTAATATAGCAATTCTAGAATAAATAAAATGTAGTTTTTTACTTTCATCTTATTTTCTATTACTTTTCTTCAAAATTGTTGGGTTTCATTTCTAGCCGACCCCAACTTGTTTGGGACAAAGGCTTGGTTGTTGTTGTTGTTGTTGAATATAGCAATTCTAATCATATAAAATCCTATTATACCCAGACTCCAAAGATTCAGGGGTCATGCACGTGGAGTATCATACATTCCTAGACTTAATGCACAATTACCAACATATAGATTATAAAAGCAAAACATATTAACAACTTAAATGCAAACTGGGCTTGCCTTAGGTTGCAACAAGGTAAATGTCAACTGTTAGTGGCTTGAGCTTCTGGGTGAAGCTTCTCTTCGCCTTCCTCCTTTTGTTGTCTTTACTGCTGTTTGGGCAAATTTTGCTCTTGGGTGCTGCTTGGGCAAATCTTGCTCTGGGTGTTGCTTGGGCAAATCTTGTTCTTGTGTGCTTCTTGGAAAAATCTCTCTTGTAGCAGGGTCCGTGCTAGCCCTTCTCCTCCGAGTTGTGCTCCTCGTAGATCTTCCTCGTCATAAATCCTATCGATATGAACATGCATAGCAAATTTACTTTATGATTTAAGAATCGAATTACTTATGAATACAAAGGAAATTAAGGACTAGGAGGAATCAAATGAAGCTGTTGTTGTTGGTTTCTAAGGTATTTTTAGATGTATTCACTTCATAGTATTTAGGTTAGGTAGGGGCAATACCTATGTGGCATAATAACCAAATAGATAGAAAGAGGGATTGCCAATCTGCAGATGATCACATGGTGAGGATGATGAAGAAGAAGAACTCAGCATGCATAAGGTGGATAACATAGAAGAAAATCAAAAGTTGATAGAGAGAAAGGCAAGGAATATGGCAATCCACATAAAAGAACCATCATGTTCATAAAATATTCAAAGAACAAATGATGAATCAAATCTCTAAACATAGGGTCATGAAATAGTCATGAGCAAATTACTGATGATGAAGAACATGATGAGGAAGTCTCCTACCATTTTTTAGGATTTATAGCATTATGGTCAATTATTAGTATTTTAATTAACACAGGACACTTAATGATTTATTGTTCAAGTTCTTCAATTCAAGCTGACCTGGAAATTTTACAGTGATCTCTAGATATTATGGGGAGCTCACCAGGATATTGTTTAGAATTTTTGAAGATTTGGAGCTTGCAGAAGAATTTTTCTATTGGCGAAGCTTCTCAGATATTTAGAGATATTTACAAGGTTTTTCATACCAATTAAGATGCTCCACTGCAAAGTTCAGATCATAAGGAGTTCATCGAATTTTGTTTCACATTTTTAGGACATTTCTACGACTTTTGGTGAATTTTACAATTTGATATCTCTTTTCTGTATATTTCTTTTACTGAAAATCTCTCATTCAGGTGACAAAAGGGTCCACTCGGTTGAATAGCTAGTCAAACGCGCAGTGGCTGACAGAGGGCCCAGCTGGATTCAAATCTTCTAATCTAATTGGAGCCACAAGGTTGTCACAGATATACTGGCGCAGCCACAAAGGATTGTGGCGACGACAGATCGGCACTGGTGGTAGGAGTCTGCTGACTGGGCCCCAGTCTGACCTAAACTTTGACTGACATATGGCCCGTGTGAACATTCCTTCTTTGGCTGACAGATGGTCCCTCCATTTAAATGGACCAACCAGAATTAAGACACACCGGCGACAAATAAAACACGTGTAGCCAGAAAAGATCGAACTGCCACAAAGGATCCTGGAGGAGGGAGTCTTCTTCCCGGAGGAGCGGGCGGTACCCATGGTAGGCGCGGTGGCCGGCGGCTCGCCGGAGGTGGCCGGGCAAGCATTACTCGCGATAGCTCTAGGTGGTATGGGGGTTTTCACACACAAGGGACATTATGGCAGTGTTGGTTTTAGAAAAACTCGCCGGAACATACTCAGCGACAGACGGCGGCAACGGCGGAGGTTCGGCGATGTTGCTCTGGCGGAAGAAAGCACAGAAGAGCTGCAGAATTGGTTGAGCAGCTTTGTGAGAAGGTATAGACCATTTTCAAGTATCTAAAAGGCGACGGCGAAGGTCCGAAATACATGAACGACGGCGTGGGGCGGTTCAGGAAGAAAGCACGACGATGAGATTTGAAATTCCGGCAGGTACGCTCAACCATTTTCCAATTGTATTTTTCAGGGATGTGCGCGAGATTCTGGTTACTCTCTGGTTCTATATGAATGGAGTTATTCGCACGGGTGTAGGAGAAATTTGCCGGCGTATAGCTGCTGCTCAACATGGCCCACCGGCGAGCAAACTCGAAAATTCTTGGAGAAGCGACAGAGATATGCTCTTAAACTTTGCATAGACGATGAATATAGGATGAACAACCTTATACTTGCGTTGGTTGAACGAGAGAAGGCTCAGAGAACCCGGTCGACGTGGAGGCGGTGTAGCGAGGTTGGAACAGGGGCGCCAACTTTGGCTCCGCTGAACGAGAATCCACGTTACAGCAGCACCTTGACGCGTCACAGGGATGAAGAAATCTTGCTCTTGGCTCCAGGGTCTCGGCCGGGTTGGGAGGTATAGCCGCAGCGCAGCGTACCGGCGGTTGTGGCGTGTGCGTCGATTGGCGGCGACGGCGACTTCATTTTCTCACAGCTCGGCCATGGAAACCACAAAGTCATCGGTTATGAAGTTGCGCCAGGAAGTGGACAAGTTCGCAAGGGAATCAAACCAGCGAGAGGCTCACCGTGACAAGATAATTTTGTCAAAACATGTCGTGGCGGCCGTATTCTGAAGAAACATAAACTCCAGTGTGATAGAAACTGAGAGGCCATAAATCATACTTAGTCACTAATAATCATTCTGGTACAGAGTCAAATACAGAACAAAAACATCAAGTGCTAATCTATGGTGATTAGCACAAAACCGTCGATGGTGCATACCTTCTTCCTCTCTGTTCTTTGGGTTGGATGACGAAGCCATTGAGAGAGTCCTTCCCCTCAATTTACCACAACCGCAAATCGGATGCGCTAAGTGTTTTTGAGAAGATTCGAATGGTTTCTTGGGTTGTCCAAAACATGTCCGAATCTCTCTTCTTATACTTGTTGTAAAAATGTGAGAGGGGGCCTCCCTTTATTCGGAATGGATGCGTCTCCCGATTAAGACGTGTCCATTAAAAGGGTTGTGTCTTTTAGATTAGACACATGATTAAACTAATTAATCATGAGTTCAATTGCTAACATTCTCCCATTTGAACTTGAATTTAAAACTTATCAACTTACTTAATACTAAACTTAGTGCCACTCTCCTTATGCTTGACATATAGGACACGACGCATCGAAACAGCCTTTCACGTACTGTTTGACTCGAAGAGCACAATACATCTTACATTCAAAAAATGACCTTACTCTTAATTTTGGACCCCAAGTATCCAGTGAACATAGGTTCTCTCTTAAACCCATGCTAGCCACATGTTCACTGAACACGTTGGGTGGAAGACCTTTTGTTAGCAGATCCGCAAGCATACGCTTGGTACTAATATGCTCAAGGCTTATGGTATGATCCTGGATTCTGTCTTTTACAACATAAAACTTAATGTCGATGTGTTTAGCAGCACCACTCGACTTATTGTTGTGAGAGTAAAATATTGTGGGATCATTATCGCAGTATAATTTAAGTGGTTTTTCAATGTTGTCGACCACTTTAAGACCGGGTAAAAAATTCTTAAGCCAAACAGCCTGCCCGGTGGCCTCATAACATGCAACAAACTCGGCGTACATCATAGATGATGCCGTAACCGTTTGTTTGGAGTTTTTCCACGATATAGCTCCATTCGCGAGAGTGAATATATAACCTGACGTGGATTTCTTAGTATCCACACAATCCGCGAAATCTGCATTTGAATATCCCACTACTTCAAGTGGATCTTACTTACTATACATTAACATGAGGCTTTTTGTACATTGCACATATCTTAATGCTTTCTTAGCTGCCTTTCAGTGATCAATTCCTGGATTGGTCTGATATCTGCCAAGCATTTCGGTCACAAATGCTAAGTCAGGGCGAGTACAAACTTGAGCATACATAAGACTTCCGACAGCAGAAGCATATGGAACTGACTTCATTTGATCGATCTCATATTGGTTCCTAGGACACTGAAAGTTCCCAAACTTATCGCTCTTGACAATCGGAGCAAGCGAAGGCTTGCTCTTATGCATACTGTACTTTCTCAGTACATTTTCTAAGTATGCCTTTTGTGATAAGCCTAATACCCCCTTATGTCTATCTCGATGAATTTCTATGCCCAACACATAGGATGCTTCACCAAGATCTTTCATATCAAAATTAGAGGATAAAAACTTCTTAGTTTCTGATAGTAGATTGACATCACCACTTGCAAGTAGTATGTCATCCACATAGAGCACAAGGAAAATAAATTTCACATTCTTAAACTTTGCATAAATACAATTATCCTCCTCATTCTCTTTAAACCCAAACTTTCTTATCGTCTCATCGAACTTGAGATACCACTGCCTTGATGCTTGTTTAAGTCTATAAATGGACTTCTTTAAATGGCATCCCATATGTTCCTTACCCTTAACGACAAAACCTTTCGATTGTGTCATATAGACATTCTCATAAAGATCCCCATTAAGAAACGTTGTTTTTACATCCATCTGATGTAATTCTAAATCATAATGTGCTACTAAGGCCATAAAGATTCTAAAAGAATCTTTACATGAGACGGGTGAGAATGTATCATTGTAATCTATGCCTTCTCTTTGAGTAAAGCCTTTTGCCATAAGTCTGGCTTTAAACTTATCAATATTCCCTTTGGAGTCACGTTTGATTTTGTAGACCCATTTACATCCTACTGTTTTGGCTCCATTAGGAATCTCAACTAAATCCGAGACTTTATTAGCATCCATAGAACTCATTTCATCTTCCATGGCTTTACGGCATTCAGATGATTGAGGAGTTCTCATAGCTTCTTCAAATGTGCTAGGATCACTCTCCATTTGAATTGCTTCACTCATGTAGATCTCATAATCGTTCGGAATGGCCGATCTTCTTTCTCTTTGAGATCTTCTTAATTGCACATTATCATCATTTTAGGGATGTTGTTGCTCTTCATTATTAATGGCAACAGGTTCATATTCTTGAACCTCTCTTACTAATTCTGTTTCCAGTGGAGAACAAACAACAGGTGCTGAATTTTCAGCAGCAGTAGATAATGAGAAATATTGTTCTTGAATCATAGGAGTGGGTACATAAACCCGCTTCTCTTCAAGATCAATTTCTCGTCTTACCGTACTCCCCCTGATTATAGCATCCTCTAAAAAGACGACATGTCTCATTTATAGAAACTTAGTAAATCTTTCTGAACAGTAGAAATGATATCCCTTACTCTTTTCTGCATAGCCAATAAAATGACAACTTATTGTCTTGGCATCCAACTTACTAATGTTTGGGTTAAATATTTTTGCCTCAACGGGACAGCCCCACACATGCATATAACTTAATGAGGGCTTACGTCCCGTCCATAACTCATATGATATTTTTGGCACCGACTTAGTAGGAACCCGATTTAGCACGTGAATGGCGGTTTTTAATGCCTCCATCCACAAACTAACCGGCAATTCCGATTGACTTAACATGGATCTAACCATATCCATTAGTGTACGATTTCGTTATTCTGCTACTCCATTTTGCTGAGGCTCGCCCGATGTAGAATATTGGGTGACTATGCAATTTTCCTATAGGAACCATGCAAACGGTCCAGGAACTTGGCCATATGGGGTATGCCGACCGTAATACTTATCACCACAATCGGATCTTACCACTTTTATCTTAATATTGTGCTGATTTTCAACTTCAGCCTTGAATATCTTAAATTTATCCAACACTTCGGAGTGTTCTTTAATTGGATAAATATAGCCATAGCGAGAGTAGTCATCCGTGAAGGTTATGAACGAATCAAAACCATCAACAGATACTACGGGAAATAGACCACAAATATCCATGTGGATTAATTCCAAAATTCCCGTACGACGTATGACACCTTTCTTAATTTTCTTAACAAATTTGCCTTTAATGCAATCTATGCATTCTTCTAAATCCGAAAAATCCAGTTGAAGAAGAATTGATTGTGAAATCAATTGTTCAATTGTCCCTCCCGAAATATATCCCAAGCGACAATGCCATAATTTCGAAGACATTTCAGAATCGATTCTTTTGCGCTTATTCTTATGAGAGAAAATCTGATCGTCGCTTACAACATTAACATAATCAAGTATAGACAATAGGTATAACATGCCTTGTCTCATAGCAATATCAACAATCTTATTATCACACTTAATTATACACTTATCTTTGCCAAATTGGCATACATAACCATCATTGTCTAAACATGAAACTGATATTAGATTTCTACTAAATGAGGGTACATATAATACATTATGAAGTGTAAGTACAAAGTCATTTCTTAATTCTAATGAATAATCTCCTATGGCTTCAACTTCTGCTTCATGTCCATTGGCAACTTTAATTGCCCTTTCCCCTCTTTTTAGGGTCCTCCTCGTATTTAACCCCTGAAAGGAATTACAAACGTGCAAGTGGCAGCTGAGTCAATTCACCAAGTGGATGAATTATAATCTAAATATAGAGATTCCTCAATAAAGGTAACAAAATCATTACCATTCCTGCAACACCATTTAAGGAAGCCTACACAATCCTTTTGATGGTGACCTTTGTCTAAACGTAAGCGGCACTGATCTTTATCCACTTTCACATCCTTTCTGTATAGGTGTTTTTGTGGAGCCTTACCCATACCTTTATCATGGTGAAAAGGACCATGATTCTTAGTAGATTGCTTAGAAGAAAAATTATTCTGAGACTTTCCTTTTCCCTTCACATAATTAATGGCATCATTGCCATGAAGGGCCTTAATCCTCTCTTCCTCCTGAACACACATAGCAATGAGTTTTTCTATTTTCCATAGTTCAGGTTGAGAGTTGTAATGATCCCCAAATCTATAGGTTTAAGCTTTGCGGCCATATTTGTCATCCTTAAGATGTGCTGTCGCACACCTCCATAATACTTTTTAGTAACAAGTCTCTTGATAAGAGTGATTGTTGTGGCCTTAGAAGAACTAGTGAACTAATTCTCTATCCTTTGGAGGTACTCAACGGCAGTGTCACATTCAGGGATTGCTCCCTGAATGGCCTCAATGATAGTGCCCTTAATTACCATCAAATACTTCCTATTTGATTTCTTCCACTTATAACAATCAATGTCATAAGCTAATAACTTATTAGTATAGTCCTTTGTCCTCTCAGCAAAGGACTCTCTAGTTTCATCAACTTCTTGCACTGGCTCCACGGGTGCAACAGGATATGGAGTGGTGAGGGCAAATCTATCTCGGAGACTGCCAACGCAATCTCCAACTTCTCCCTCCATCTTCCATAATTGCTTCCATTGAGTGGCTCAATGGAACCGATGAAACTTAGTGCAGCATTAGCATTGGAGGAACCTTTATTACAAAAACACAAAAGGATCATAAGTAGATGCATAGGATATATTATATAAGAACAACTAAAAACAAAATAATTTATCTTTTGCTTTGGTTACTCGACCAAATTACTATGAACTTAATTCTTCAAAAGAAGAACAATGTCACTAATGCATTTCGCTTTGGTTACTCGGCCAATAATGACATAAAAAAATTACTAAACAACATGCAATTTTATTTTTCACTTTGGTTACTCAATCGAAATTGCATGCAACTTAAAATATTTCAAATGACATAGCAATTTATCTTTCGCTTTGGTTACTCGACCAAATTGCTATGACATTTTAATTTATGCAGAAGCATAAAAATGAGCATAAAATATCTTAGTACTTAATATTCCACAGCATAATTAAATTATTTTGCTGAGAATTTACTTAATTTTGAAATAAAAAAGATTCAAAATGCAAGAAATAATGCAATGTTATGTGCAATCCAAAATACTTAATTATTCTCAGCAAAAATAATTTAATAAGTGAGGTCACTTAATTAAATTGCTCATATCTTAATTTCTGAAAAAAAATCAGAAATTCTAAAATGGCCCACAGCTAAAATCTGAAATTTCAGAACCAGAACCCAATCTTAATGATCCAAAATCTCTTAAAAACTGTATTCATATGGTACCAAACTTAATTCCCGAGAAAATGGAAAAACAATCATAATCTGCAGCCCACGGCCTGCAAAGTTATTGGACTTTGTCTGGCTGTTATTGGGCTTTGACCTTCTTAATAAATAAATAAATCAGAGGCAGCCTAATGGCCCTATTATCTCCTGCATGGGTCAAAATGGGTCTTTACATACCACTGGACCAGCCAATTAACATACAGTGTGGCCCACTTAACAATAAAAAAATAAGGACTGGAAATGAAAGGGCAGCCCACTGGCCCAAAATCGCCTCCCGCCTGGACCAATGGCCTGCTCGTGCAGCAATGCACGTGCACTGTCCATTTGCAATCGGACAGCCGCTGGAGCATGAGCCTGACTATAAAATCTTGCCGGCCCCCAAAACACCCTAGGTTGTTTCATTTTCTCCTTGCCCAGCCGCAGCAACAGTCAAACACCAATCTTCCTCCCTCTCAGAGAGATAAACCAGAGAAGAAAATGAGGAGCGGCCATGGCGGCATGCGCTTGCACAGCCCACGCCGTACATGTCCCGGCGCCTCCGAGCGGCTCTCGCCGGCGGACAAGTTTACCCACTGGTGAAACTTGCGTCGTCGAGGGTTACTCCGGTGCTCGTCAAGGAGCCAAAATCTGAGGATTTTACCGAGATTTTCGGCCTTACCCATGGCGCCGCAGCCGCCTAGTTCGCCGGCGTGCGCATTCACCCAAGTGAGCGCGTCGTCGTCGAGGTTGTTGTCGCGCGGCGTCCTTACTATTGGATCTGCCATCCTTTTTTATAGTTTCATGACAAATGTAGATATACGAACACATGGATTCCATGAGTCCTTTTTTTTTCATTCTTACCGTTCACAGATCCGATCTTACCATTTTTGGATTCAAATAATCCTTTTTTTATGTTTCTTTTCTGCAGCGACTAGATCTCAATTGATTTTCTTTTGCCTTAATATGCTGTGGATTGCTTACTAAAAATAAAATCCCAAAAAGATTTAGTGACTAAGTTGGCTCTGATACCATTGATAGAAACTGAGAGACCATAAATCATACTTAGTCACTAATAATCATTCGGACCAGGGTCCCGAGAAACCAAGAATCACATTGGGTGGTGTCGTGCGATGCGACACTCAATAGAATAACATGGAAACGAACAAAGAACTCATAAAATAAGTGAGCATCTTATATTATTCTTAGTGTTTTATACAAAAGTGCTTACACCAGCGGAAGTCGTCATAACACTATCTCGGACCTACACTACAGCAGTAGCGGTCGTATCCAGCCCGTGGATACTCCACTCTAGCATCACAGAAGACAGCAACAACGTCTAGGGCTTCCATTTGACTACATAGCCGCAAAGGATAATGTCTAGAAACCATCATAGCTATATACATGCAAAACTCGTATAATGCAACCATGAGCACAAGACTCAGCAAGACTTAATCGTCATACCTAAGAACATGAAACTCTGCATCTTGAAACATAACACTAGAATTTAAACTACAGTAAGTAAATATTCACTATTAGTAGATCCTTGCTTCACATATATAATAGCATGTGAAGTAGTTTAGAATCATAACTTTAGTTCTCATATCAAACTACATCAACCAAGTTGCTTAACCATACAACAGGTTCCATCTAGTTCCAGTTGTTACTACATCGCAGCAAAGTGAACAAGTATGCTCCCATTCGCGAGTGACGGTGATTCGAATCAAGATACACCGGGCTTGCATGACAACACGCCCATCTAAAAGATGGGATCAGCCAATTCCGTGGACATCGTGTATGATCACCTTTTACAAGACAGCCAAATGTTGAGCCGGTCCTACCGTGCCGGAAGCAAGTCCCACATACGGTCTCTGCCACAGTGGCCTATACTCTCTTCATGACGTGCGTGGTGTCTAGGACGGCGGGATATGCCTCAACACCTAGGTTAACATGTTACATCAGTTTGCTGGGTCCACTAGAGCCAATATGCATCTAGTACGAATTCAAACTTGCCCAGCAGGGCCCCACACAGTACGATCTTTAATAGACACAGGAAAGAATTATGCCCACGGAACTATGTTCTTGAGTGTCCTAGCTTTTCTGCCTGGTCTCCATCCCATCCCACTCCTTTTTCATCTTTCTTCCATTCATTTTCTCAACTCAATTCCATCCATTTTTTCAACTTTAATATAGCAATTCTAATCATATAAAATCCTATTATACCCAGACTCCAGAGATTCAGGGGTCATGCACGTGGAGTATCATACATCCCTAGACTTAATGCACAATTACCATCATATAGATTATAAAAGCAAAATATATTAACAACTTAAATGAAAACTGGGCTTGCCTTAGGTTGCAACAAGGTAAATGTCAACTGTTAGTGGCTTGAGCTTCTGGGTGAAGCTTCTCTTGCCTTCCTCCTTTCGTTGTCTTTACTGCTGTTTGGGCAAATTTTGCTCTTGGGTGCTGCTTGAGCAAATCTTGCTCTGGGTGTTGCTTGGGCAAATCTTGTTCTTGTGTGCTTCTTGGAAAAATCTCTCTTGTAGCAGGGTCCGTGCTAGCCCTTCTCCTCCAAGTTGTGCTCCTCGTAGATCTTCCTCGTCATAAATCCTATCGATATGAACATGCATAGCAAATTTACTTTATGATTTAAGAATCGAATTACTTATGAATACAAAGGAAATTAAGGACTAGGAGGAATCAAATGAAGCTGTTGTTGTTGGTTTCTAAGGTATTTTTAGATGTATTCACTTCATAGTATTTAGGTTAGGTAGGGGCAATACCTATGTGGCATAATAACCAAATAGATAGAAAGAGGGATTGCCAATCTGCAGATGATCACATGGTGAGGATGATGAAGAAGAAGAACTCAGCATGCATAAGGTGGATAACATAGAAGAAAATCAAAAGTTGATAGAGAGAAAGGCAAGGAATATGGCAATCCACATAAAAGAACCATCATGTTCATAAAATATTCAAAGAACAAATGATGAATCAAATCTCTAAACTTAGGGTCATGAAATAGTCATGAGAAAATTACTGATGATGAAGAACATGATGAGGAAGTCTCCTACCATTTTTTAGGATTTATAGCATTATGGTCAATTATTAGTATTTTAATTAACACAGGACACTTAATGATTTATTGTTCAAGTTCTTCAATTCAAACTGACCTGGAAATTTTACAGTGATCTCTAGATATTATGGGGAGCTCACCAGAATATTGTTTAGAATTTTTGAAGATTTGGAGCTTGCAGAAGAATTTTTCTATTGGCGAAGCTTCTCAGATATTTAGAGATATTTACAAGGTTTTTCATACCAATTAAGATGCTCCACTGCAAATTTCAGATCATAAGGAGTTCATCGAAATTTGTTTCACATTTTTAGGACATTTCTACGACTTTTGGTGAATTTTACAATTTGATATCTCTTTTCTGTATATTTCTTTTACTGAAAATCTCTCATTCAGGTGACAAAGGGGTCCACTCGGTTGAATAGCTAGTCAAACGCGCAGTGGCTGACAGGGGGCCCAGCTGTGATCAAATCTTCTAATCTGATTGGAGCCACAAGGTTGTCACAGATATACTGGCGCAGCCACAAAGGATTGTGGCGACGACAGATCGGCACTGGTGGTAGGAGTCTGCTGACTGGGCCCCAGTCTGACCTAAACTTTGACTGACATATGGCCCGTGTGAACATTCCTTCTTTGGCAGACAGATGGTCCCTCCATTTAAATGGACCAACCAGAATTAAGACACACCGGCGACAAATAAAACACGTGTAGCCACAAAAGATCGAACTGCCACAAAGGATCCTGGAGGAGGGAGTCTTCTTCCCGGACGAGCGGGCGGTACCCATGGTAGGCGCGGTGGCCGGCGGCTCGCCGGAGGTGGCCGGGCAAACATTACTCGAGATAGCTCTAGGTGGTATGGGGGTTTTCACACACAAGGGACATTATGGCAGTGTTGGTTTTAGAAAAACTCGCCGGAACATACTCAGCGACAGACGGCGGCAACGGCGGAGGTTCGGCGATGTTGCTCTGGCGGAAGAAAGCACAGAAGAGCTGCAGAATTGGTTGAGCAGCTTTGTGAGAAGGTATAGACCATTTTCAAGTATCTAAAAGGCGACGGCGAAGGTCCGAAATACATGAACGACGGCGTGGGGCGGTTCAGGAAGAAAGCACGACGACGAGATTTGAAATTCCGGCAGGTACGCTCAACCATTTTCCAATTGTATTTTTCAGGGATGTGCGCGAGATTCTGGTTACTCTCTGGTTCTATATGAATGGAGTTATTCGCACGGGTGTAGGAGAAATTTGCCGGCGTATAGCTGCTGCTCAACATGGCCCACCGGCGAGCAAACTCGAAAATTCTTGGAGAAGCGACAGAGATATGCTCTTAAACTTTGCATAGACGATGAATATAGGATGAACAACCTTATACTTGCGTTGGTTGAACGAGAGAAGGCTCAGAGAACCCGGTCGACGTGGAGGCGGTGTAGCGAGGTTGGAACAGGGGCGCCAACTTTGGCTCCGCTGAACGAGAATCCACGTTACAGCAGCACCTTGACGCGTCACAGGGATGAAGAAATCTTGCTCTTGGCTCCAGGGTCTCGGCCGGGTTGGGAGGTATAGCCGCAGCGCAGCGTACCGGCGGTTGTGGCGTGTGCGTCGATTGGCGGCGACGGGGACTTCATTTTCTCACAGCTCGGCCATGGAAACCACAAAGTCATCGGTTATGAAGTTGCGCCAGGAAGTGGACAAGTTCGCAAGGGAATCAAACCAGCGAGAGGCTCACCGTGACAAGATAATTTTGTCAAAACATGTCGTGGCGGCCGTATTCCGAAGAAACATAAACTCCAGTGTGATAGAAACTGAGAGGCCATAAATCATACTTAGTCACTAATAATCATTCTGGTACAGAGTCAAATACAGAACAAAAACATCAAGTGCTAATCTATGGTGATTAGCACAAAACCGTCGATGGTGCATACCTTCTTCCTCTCTCTTCTTTGGGTTGGATGACGAAGCCATTGAGAGAGTCCTTCCCCTCAATTTACCACAACCGCAAATCGGATGCGCTGAGTGTTTTTGAGAAGATTCGAATGGTTTCTTGGGTTGTCCAAAATATGTCCGAATCTCTCTTCTTATACTTGTTGTAAAAACGTGAGAGGGGGCCTCCCTTTATTCAGAATGGATGCGTCTCCCGATTAAGACGTGTCCATTAAAAGAGTTGTGTCTTTTAGATTAGACACATGATTAAACTAATTAATCATGAGTTCAATTGCTAACATTCTCCCTTTGAACTCGAATTTAAAACTTACCAACTTACTTAATACTAAACTTAGTGTCACTCTCCTTATGCTTGACATATAAGGCACGACGCATCGAAACAGCCATTCACGTACTGTTTGACTCGAAGAGCACAATACATCTTACATTCAATAAATGACCTTACTCTTAATTTTGGCCTCTAAGTATCCAGTGATCATAGGTTCTCTCTTAAACCCATGCTAGCCACATGTTCACTGAACACGCTGGGTGGAAGACCTTTTGTTAGCAGATCCGCAAGCATACGCTTGGTACTAATATGCTCAAGACTTATGGTATGATCCTGATTCTGTCTTTCACAACATAAAACTTAATGTCGATGTGTTTGGCAGCACCACTCGACTTATTGTTGTGAGAGTAAAATATTGCGGGCTCATTATCGCAGTATAACTTAAGTGGTTTTTGTCGACCACTTTAAGACCGGGTAAAAAATTCTTAAGCCAAATAGCCTGCCCGGTGGCCTCATAACATGCAACAAACTCGGCGTACATCATAGATGATGCCGTAACCGTTTGTTTGGAGTTTTTCCACGATATAGCTCCATTCACGAGAGTGAATATATAACCTGACGTGGATTTCTTAGTATTAACACAATCCGCGAAATCTGCATTTGAATATCCCACTACTTCAAGTGGATCTTACTTACTATACGTTAACATGAGGCTTTTTGTACATTGCACATATCTTAATGCTTTCTTAACTGCCTTTCAGTGATCAATTCCTGGATTGGTCTGATATCTACCAAGCATTCCGGTCACAAATGCTAAGTCAGGGCGAGTACAAACTTGAGCATACATAAGACTTCCGACAGCAGAAGCATATGGAACTGACTTCATTTGATCGATCTCATATTGGTTCCTAGGACACTGAAAGTTCCCAAACTTATCGCCCTTGACAATCGGAGCAGGCGAAGGCTTGCTCTTATGCATACTGTACTTTCTCAGTACATTTTCTAAGTATGCCGTTTGTGATAAGCCTAATACCCCCTTATGTCTATCTCGGTGAATTTCTATGCCCAACACATAGGATGCTTCACCAAGATCTTTCATATCAAAATTAGAGGATAAAAACTTCTTAATTTCTGATAGTAGATTGACATCACTACTTGCAAGTAGTATGTCATCCACATAGAGCACAAGGAAAATAAATTTCACATTCTTAAACTTTGCATAAATACAATTATCCTCCTCATTCTCTTTAAACCCAAACTTTCTTATCGTCTCATCGAACTTGAGATACCACTGCCTTGATGCTTGTTTAAGTCCATAAATAGACTTCTTTAAATGGCATCCCATATGTTCCTTACCCTTAACGACAAAACCTTTCGATTGTGTCATATAGACATTCTCATAAAGATCCCCATTGAGAAACGTTGTTTTTACATCCATCTGATGTAATTCTAAATCATAATGTGCTACTAAGGACATAATGATTCTAAAAGAATCTTTACATGAGACGGGTGAGAATGTATCATTGTAATCTATGCCTTCTCTTTGAGTAAAGCCTTTTGCCACAAGTCTGGCTTTAAACTTATTAATATTCCTTTTGGAGTCACGTTTGATTTTGTAGACCTATTTACAGCCTACTGTTTTGGCTCCATTAGGAATCTCAACTAAATCCCAGACTTTATTAGCATCTATAGACCTCATTTCATCCTCCATGACTTTACGCCATTCAGATGATTGAGGAGTTCTCATAGCTTCTTCAAATGTGCTAGGATCACTCTCCATTTGGATTGCTTCACTCATGTAGATCCCATAATCGTTCGGAATGGCCGATCTTCTTTCTCTTTGAGATCTTCTTAATTGCACATTATCATCATTTTAGAGATGTTGTTGCTCTTCATTATTAATGGCAACAGGTTCATATTCTTGAACCTCTCTTACTAATTCTGTTGCCAGTGGAGAACAAACAACAGGTGCTGAATTTTCAGCAGCAGTAGATAATGAGAAATATTGTTCTTGAATCATAGGAGTGGGTACATAAACCAGCTTCTCTTCAAGATCAATTTCTCGTCTTACCGTACTCCCCCTGATTATAGCATCCTCTAAAAAGACGACATGTCTCGTTTCTAGAAACTTAGTAAATCTTTCTGAACAGTAGAAACGATACCCCTTACTCTTTTCTGCATAGCCAATAAAACGACAACTTATTGTCTTGGCATCCAACTTACCAATGTTTGGGTTAAATATTTTTGCCTCAACGGGACAACCCCACACATGCATATAACTTAATGAGGGCTTACGTCCCGTCCATAACTCATACGATATTTTTGGCACCGACTTAGTAGGAACCCGATTTAGCACGTGAATGGCGGTTTTTAATGCCTCCATCCACAAACTAACCGGCAATTCCGATTGACTTAACATGGATCTAACCATATCCATTAGTGTACGATTTCGTCGTTCTGCTACTCCATTTTGCTGAGGCTCGCCCGGTGTAGAATATTGGGTGACTATACAATTTTCCTATAGGAACCGTGCAAACGGTCCAGGAACTTGGCCATATGGGGTATGCCGACCGTAATACTCATCACCACAATCGGATCTTACCACTTTTATCTTAATATTGTGCTGATTTTCATCTTCAGCCTTGAATATCTTAAATTTATCCAACGCTTCAGAGTGTTCTTTAATTGGATAAATATAGCCATAGCGAGAGTAGTCATCCATGAAGGTTATGAACGAATCAAAACCATCAACAGATACTACGGGAAATGGACCACAAATATCCATGTGAATTAATTCCAAAATTCCCGTACGACGTATGACACCTTCTTAATTTTCTTAACAAATTTGCCTTTAATGCAATCTATGCATTCTTCTAAATCCGAAAAATCCAGTTGAAGAAGAATTGATTGTGAAATCAATTGTTCAATTGTCCCTCCCGAAATATATCCCAAGCGACAATTCCATAATTTTGAAGACATTTAAGAATCGATTCTTTTGCGCTTATTCTTATGAGAGAAAATCTGATCGTCGCTTACAACATTAACATAATCAAGTATAGACAATAGGTATAACATGCCTTGTCTCATAGCAATATCAACAATCTTATTATCACACTTAATTATACACTTATCTTTGCCAAATTGGCATACATAACCATCATTGTCTAAACATGAAACTGATATTAGATTTCTACTTAATGAGGGTACATATAATACATTATGAAGTGTAAGTACAAAGCCATTTCTTAATTCTAATGAATAATCTCCTATGGCTTCAACTTCTGCTTCATGTCCATTGGCAACTTTAATTGCCCTTTCCCCTCCTTTTAGGGTCCTCCTCGTATTTAACCCCTGAAAGGAATTACAAACGTGCAAGTGGTAGATGAGTCAATTCACCAAGTGGATGAATTATAATCTAAATACAGAGATTCATCAATAAAGGTAACAACATCATTACCATTCCTGCAACACCATTTAAGGAAGCCTACACAATCCTTTTGATGGTGACCTTTGTCTAAACGTAAGCGGCACTGATCTTTATCCACTTTCACATCCTTTTTGTATGGGTGTTTTTGTGGAGCCTTACCCATACCTTTATCATGGTGAAAAGGACCATGATTCTTAGTAGATTGCTTAGAAGAAAAATTATTTTGAGACTTGCCTTTTCCCTTCACATAATTAATGGCATCATTGCCATGAAGGGCCTTAATCCTCTCTTCCTCCTGAACACACATAGCAATGAGTTTTCTATGCTCCATAGTTCAGGTTGAGAGTTGTAATGATCCCCAAATCTATAGGTTTAAGCTTTGCGGCCATATTTGTCATCCTTAAGATGTGCTCTCGCACACCACCTCCATAATACTTTTTAGTAACAAGTCTCTTGATAAGAGTGCTTGCTGTGTCCTTAGAAGAACCAGTGAACTGATTCTCTATCCTTTGGAGGTACTCAACGGCAGTGTCACATTCAGGGATTGCTCCCTGAATGGCCTCAATGATAGTGCCCTTAATTACCATCAAATACTTCCTATTTGATTTCTTCCACTTATAACAATCAATATCATAAGCTAATAACTTATTAGTATAGTCCTTTGTCCTCTCAGCAAAGGACTCTCTAGTTTCATCAACTTCTTGCACTGGCTCCACAGGTGCAACAGGATACGGAGTGGTGAGGGCCAAATCTATCTCGGAGACTGCCAACACAATCTCCAACTTATCCCTCCATCTTCCATAATTGCTTCCATTGAGTTGCTCAATGGAACCGATGAAACTTAGTGCAACATTAGCATTGGAGGAACCTTTATTACAAAAACACAAAAGAATCATAAGTAGATGCATAGGATATATTATATAAGGACAACTAAAAACATAGTAATTTATCTTTCGCTTTGGTTACTCGACCAAATTACTATGAACTTAATTCTTCAAAAGAAGAACAATGTCACTAATGCCTTTCGCTTTGGTTACTCGGCCAATAATGACATAAAAAAATTACTAAACAAGATGCAATTTTATTTTTCACTTTGGTTACTCAATCAAAATTGCATGCAACTTAAAATATTTCAAATGACATAGCAATTTATCTTTCGCTTTGGTTACTTGATCAAATTGCTATGACATTTTAATTTATGCGGAAGCATAAAAATGAGCATAAAATATCTTAATACTTAATATTCCACAGCATAATTAAATTATTTTGCTGAGAATTTACTTAATTTTGAAATAAAAAAGATTCAAAATGCAAGAAATAATGCAATGTTATGTGCAATCCAAAATACTTAATTATTCCCAGCAAAAATAATTTAATAAATGAGCTCACTTAATTAAATTGCTCATATCTTAATTTCTGAAAAAAAATCAGAAATTCTAAAATGGCCCATTGCTAAAATCTGAAATTTCAGAACCAGAACCCAATCTTAATGATCCAAAATCTCTTAAAAACTATATTCATATGGTACCAAACTTAATTCCAGAGAAAATGGAAAAACAATCATAATCTGCAACCCACGGCCTGTAAAGTTATTGGACTTTGTCTGACTGTTATTGGGCTTTGACCTTCTTAATAAATAAATAAATCAGAGGCAGCCTAATGGCCCTATTATCTCCCGCATGGGTCAAAATGGGTCTTTACATACCACTGGACCAGCCAATTAACATACAACGTGGCCCACTTAACAATAAAAAAATAAGGACTGAAAATGAAAGGGCTGCCCACTGGCCCAAAATCGCCTCCCGCCTGGACCAATGGCCTGCTCGTGCAGCAACGCACGTGCACTGTCCATTTGCAATCGGACTGCCGCTGGAGCATGAGCCTGACTATAAAATCTTGCCGGCCCCCAAAACACCCTAGGTTGTTTCATTTTCTCCTTGCCCAGCCGCAGCAACAGTCAAACACCAATCTTCCTCCCTCTCAGAGAGATAAACCAGAGAAGAAAATGAGGAGCTTCCATGGCGGCATGCGCTTGCACAGCCCACGCCGTACATGCCCCGGCGCCTCCGAGCGGCTCTCGCCGGCGGACAAGTTTACCCACTGGTGAAACTTGCGTCGTCGAGGGTTACTCCGGTGCTCGTCAAGGAGCCAAAATCTGAGGATTTTACCGAGATTTTCGGCCTTACCCATGGCACCGCAGCCGCCTAGTTCGCTGGCGTGCGCGTTCACCCAAGTGAGCGCGTCGTCGTCGAGGTTGCTGTCGCACGACGTCCTTACTGTTGGATCTGCCATCCTTTTTTTATAGTTTCGTGACAGATCTAGATATACGAACACATGGATTCCATGAGTCCTTTTTTTTCGTTCTTACCGTTCACAGATCCGATCTTACCATTTTTGAATTCAAATAATCCTTTTTTTTATGTTTCTTTTCTGCAGCGACTAGATCTCAATTGATTTTCTTTTGCCTTAATATGCTGTGGATTGCTTACTAAAAATAAAATTCCGAAAAGATTTAGTGACTAAGTTGGCTCTGATACCATTGATAGAAACTGAGAGACCATAAATCATACTTAGTCACTAATAATCATTCTGGTACAGAGTCAAATACAGAACAAAAACATCAAGTGCTAATATATGATGATTAGCATAAAACCGTCGATGGTGCATACCTTCTTCCTTTCTCTTCTTTGTGTTGGATGACGAAGCCATTGAGAGAGTCCTTTCTCTCACTTTACCACAACCGCAAATCGGATGCGCTTAGTGTTTTTGACAATATTTGAATGGTTTCTTGGGTTGTCCAAAACATGTCCGAATCTCTCTTCTTATACTTGTTGTAGGGACGCGAGAGGGGGCCTCCCTTTGTTCGGAATGAATGTGTCTCATGATTAAGACGTGTCGATTAAAAGGCTTGTGTCTTTTGGATTAGACACATGATTAAACTAATTAATCACGAGTTCAATTGCTAACACAATGCTCTCACTAGTGTAGCTGGTGTTGGTGTGCTTTGAGGAACTGGAGGCTGGTGGTGCACGCACAAGCAAGCCTGTTTGGGTGAGGAGATTGCAGGGACACGGCGCGACACCATGCTTGTACTATCAGAGGCGGCCATGGCGTGGTCGCAAGGAAGACGACAACAGCTTGCTCAGCGTGGAAGCAAAGAAACAAAGCCGAAGGGAGGAGTTGTTGGAATTTGGCCCGTTTAAGTGGCCAA